>SJYO01048541.1:1749701-2059377 GCA_006410555.1 Capra ibex
CTACTATGGTGGGAATACCGTCTTTCACTTCTCCTTGATTTTTCGGAGAACTACTTTCACTTTCTCCTCTCACTTTTTCAACCGAATTTCGAGTTGTAAGTCTTTTGCTTCTAGTACCGTAGACCAGGGTAGTGAAATACTTTATCTACCCCTTTGTCACCTTTGTCACAGTCTGAAATAAAAACCCCCGAGGTTTTAGTGACATCTACCACTGACGTCGGTACTTTAATTTTCTGCGAATGAGGAACCTTCTTTTCACTACTGGTTAGATCTATTGTATAAGTTTTCGTCTCTGTAATGAAACGGTTGATTCCAGACAGATCAGTTCCGATACCAAAAAGGACACCAGTACATACCTACACTCTCAACCTGACACTTCTTCCGACTCGTGGCTTCTTAACTACGAAAACTTGACACCACAACCTCTTCTGAGAACTCTCAGGGAACCTGACGTTCCTCTAGGTTGGTCAGGTAAGATTTCGTCTGGTCAGGACCCTAAAGAAACCTTCCTTACTACGATTTCGACTTTGAGGTCATGAAACCGGTGGAGTACGCTTCTCAACTGAGTAACCTTTTCTGACACTACGACCCTCCCTAACCCCCGTCCTCCTCTTCCTCTGCTGTCTCTTACTCTACCGACCTACCGTAGTGACTGAGCTACCTGCACTTAGACTCACTTGAGACCCTTAACCACTACCTGTCCCTCCGGACCACACGACGCTAAGTACCTCAGTGTCTCAGTCTGTACCGACTCGTTGACTTGACTTGACAAAGTAAAAAGATCACCTCAGAAACCTAGAAAAAGAGACAAGGGGAAAAGGAGATCTTGGTACCAACCTCCTTACAGAGACTGGACCCACGACAGACAGACGACTCAACAGTCTTTCCTGGGAACTTTCTCCGGACGACAGGTCTGCTCCTCTTCCTCCCTGTAAGGGAAGAAGGGTGACAAAAGAGGACTGTCCCCTCCCCCTTCGCCTACAGACTCTAGTCGGAAATCTTAGTCCCACAAAATACTCCTCTCTCCACCTCCCAACCCTAACTTTTTCTCCTCTTTTTTCTTTACGTCTACTCCACCGACATCCCACATGACGACCTAGGATATAGGTTTTTCCTGACCCATGGCTCCACTCAAAATGTAACAGAGGACTTCCACCTCTACAACCTCGAACCTACCCGAGTCACCGACACTCGTCCTCTTCGGGGCGGAAAGGTATTTAAGTCAGAGGTTCTATCTTCCCGAGACACAGCAACCGACCTAGTACTCTATTGTCCCATAGCGAAAAAACAATTCTATTGAAAAACCCCCTCCATGAGTAAGTTTAAGGATCTTACCTATTTGACCTAAGGTGTTACTGCACCTGTAACGAGACCCTCCTTTTCAACACTCCTTTGATAAACCGTTTTTAGATAAATGATTTGGTAAATGTGGAGGACTACGTAACGTAAATCTTGCGGTGTTCAATAAAATACCGGTTTTGAAGGAGACCGGAGATAAATTTACTGGATCGAGAAGGTTGAACGGAACACCTGAGACCAAGTCGAGGCATCAAGTAGTCATGGGGAAATGACTCACGGGTCCTCTATGGTTTATCTTGGTCGTAAAGAGTCGAGTCCTATAGTAACTATATTTTAGAGGTTATCGGACTTGAGACTAAGAAGGAGCAGGAAATTTTTCGAGTAGAGACGAAGAGAGGAAAGGGGTTCCACAGACGACCAAGGATCGAATCCTTACACCATGGAGCACGCTCGCACCATAGACCGTAAACTCACACACAAGTTCCTCACTTACTTAATCTTTTAGAGTGAATCAGTCCCTCTACAGGGTCTAATATCGGTCGTTTTGCGTGGACCTCACATCGTCAGGTGTGTAATGTCTCATGACCGGAAGAAGTATATGCGGAATATAAACCATCACGAGAGGTTGGTGCCTGTACTCAAACTCGTTTGAGGTCTTCTATCACTTCTTGTCCCTTCGGACCGTACGATGTCCGGTACCCTAGCGTTTCTCAGTCTGTGCTGACTCGTTGAGTTGTTGAGGTAGGTTGTCTATGAAAGTGTGGATGCATTAAAGTGAACTAAACGACAATTTGGAGCCTAATACACTAATCGGGAATCTATGGAAGTAAAAAGAAGATACGGGGAGGGGGAGTGTTTATCTGTTACCTATATGACAATAGAAAAGCAGTTCTACGACATTCTCAATAATGATTAAGGGATCTTATAACAAGTTTCAGTTAGACTTATATTTTCCTCTCGGTAATGAAACCCTGAAAAATGTCGGATACACAATACTAGATTTACCCTTTTCGGTAGGGTTATTTAATCACATAAAGATTACACTTACAGTTCAACGGGGACTACCCCTGAACCGTCTTACACTCTTTGACCCCAAATCTTATGACGACTCTACCGAGACCTTCCGTTTGGTACATTGTCCAGACGGGTAAAACATCAGTCGACTGGTGGAAACGAAGGTCTGGAGGCGGACTCAGACCTGTGCACTCAAAATAAGGATCCGACACATATATACAGAAGTCCCGTCTTCAATGTCCTCCGGGTCTCCAGTTCCCACACCTAAGTTTGGTGAATGTCCGACACCTTTGAACCTTTAAGTGAGTGAAGAGACTGTGTCAAAGGAGTACAGAGTTTACCTTTAATAATGCGAATAGAAGGGTTCCTCCCCATTCTTATTTTAGTTATAGACATGTTTTGTTGCACTCGTCATGTCGCGGACCGCACATTAATCATGAGTCACTTACCATTGATCCTTAAAGGAAAGAGTAAGAAAGAAGTGACGGACATCTTTGTAATCCTTGAACCCTTCCATCGGTCGGTACGACTCGGTAAACTTATTTGACCAGGAAAGTACCACAATTGGTAGAAGTAGAAAGGAAGCAACTAAGAATACGGGTAAAGATATTTCATTCCACCAACTTTGAGACACATCTTATTTTTACACATCAAAAGAGATTACCTAACCCTTCTAAGAACCATTTAATTTATAATTTGAAACGGGAGAAGTACCAATTGTAGTGTTTCACCTTTTTTTTTCCGTTACCCCCGCCTCACAACTAAATTTTAAAGAGTAAAAGTAACTGAATGTTTTGTTTCGGACTAGTTTAGGTTTCAACCCCCACCCCCCCGTCCCTTCGTTACAGGACTCGTTAGCAGAGTCGTTTATCTCTGCTAAAAATATTGTTTTCAGAATGAGAGTCATTAGATCTCCTCTTTGGAGAGAAACCATCGTAACATCCCGTTCGTGGAACGGAGTACCACTCTTACGGTCCTAAAGTTTCGATCTAAAAAGTAAACTCTGGTCGTAAAGATATTCCTTTCGACGTTTGGTCTAGTGTACAGTCCCACCCCGACCCATCCCCGTCCCCCCGCCCGTCTCATTTCTCGAGGTCTTTGAGAGTCGAAGAGACCTTTTTCATGAGAGTGAGGTAAGTTCAGTTGAGAGACTGTTACGACCAATGAAACGTAGAAAAGGTTTTCAGAGTCACCGTCACACGTGTGGTGAGTGTCGTTTGTAAAACTTCTCATTCTACTAAATCGGAGGAGAGTCACAAGGATCCTCTTCCGTTACCGTCGGGTGAGGTCATGAGAGTGGACCTTTTAGCGTACCTGCCTCCTCTGATCATCCGACGTCAGGTACCCCACCGATTCTCAACCTGTGCTGACTCGTTGAAGTGAAAGTGTGTAACCTCTTCCTTTACCGTTGGTAAAGGTCATAGGAACGGACCTCTTAGGGTCCCTACCCCCTCGGACCACCTGACGGCAGATACCCCAACGTGTCTCAGCCTGTACTGACTTCGCTGAATCGTCGTCGACGTCACAAGAATTCCTTCTCCCATCCACAGGTTATAATTGTAAGCCCAAAGGGGAGGTGGCGTACGGGACCAGGGATCCATCGGTGACTGGAGTCCTCCCGTCCCTCTCGTGCCTCGGAAGTAGAAGACCCAAACAAACCGTTTAAGACTACCGTCTTGAAGGTCAAGAACCTGACTTCAAAGGGGGTGTTTCTAACAATCCATTAACAGTCGACTACGTAGTGAGGTAAAACTCCCTCAGACGTCAAAGTAATTTCTTCTCGACACTGTGTGACTGAACCGCCACGTTCTTATTCGTACAGAACTTACCAGAAACGGGTGTCTGTGGGGACGTACCCATGTAATCGAAAGGGAAGACGCGATCGACGTGGAGACATTTGGTCGAAGTCTAGACAATTTACCCTGCGATTACCCTGGACGGACGATCCCAAAACACACCTCCTTTTTACTCCAGTAAGTACACTGGTCGTACATCATACACTTACGAGTTTTTTACGACCAACAACAGTAATAATGACTAAATTTCCACAAACTCTGACTTTCTGTCAACCTCCTTTCTTCACAGAAGAAACTACCTCCAACGAAAAGCAACGAATGAAATATCTACTAGTGGAATGCAAAGTCAAGAGTAAGCAGATTGGATCTAAAGGATTTACCCGGACACTTTATCGTTCTCGTTGTGCACTGTGTCCTGAGAAAGCCAGAGAGTGGTTGTAGTCAGGAAAGTCCAATATAAAACACACACATGTATGAGTCAACGAAGTCAGTACAGGCTGATAAACGTTGAGATACCTGACATCGGGCGGTCCGAGGAGGTAGGTACCCTAAGAGGTCCGTTCTTATGACCTCACCCAACGGTACGGGAGGAAGTCCCCTAGAAGGGCAGGGTCCCTAGTTTGGGCACAGAGTGCAGAGGACGTAACCGTCCCTTCAAGAAATTGGTGCTCACGGTGGACCCTTCGGGTTCAATATAAAGTTAGTACACGAGTTTATCCATGGTTTTTGGCTTAAAAATTTTTAAGTCTCTGGAATTTTATCGACTAACGTAAGTTTAACTGAGGAGGGTACCTAAACTCCGTTACAAATTTCCTTAGTCAAAACGGTCTGACCTTTAGTTTTTCTTCCTTTGTCACTAAATATGTCACGAGGAACAATAATTAAACTTAGTTACCGTGACAAGGGTACTTCTTGACTTAGTAATGGAAAATCAGACTTCAAACCTTGGATTAAAGTCGAGTCAAGTCAAGTCAACGAGTCAACACAGACTGACAAACACTGGGGTACCTGACTTCGTGTGGTCCGGAGGGACAAGTAGTGGTTGAGGGCCTCAAATGAGTTTGAGTACGGGTAACTCAACCACTACGGTAGGTTGGTAGAGCAGGAGACACTAGAGGAAGAGGAGGGCGGAAGCTATAAAGGGTCATAGTCCCAGAAAAGTTTACTACTTGGATTAAATGGAGGAACGTTAAAACAACAACCTGATAAGTATACTATGAAGAAAAAAAAAAAATTAAAGAACGGGATTAAGGAGATGGTGGACGCGGGGGGAGGGGGGGCGGTAAACGTTAATAAAGAGACACGGTCTTTGAATCGTCCATAAGGAGTACCTCCTCAACCGTGCAGGATATTTTTACACAAAGAGGTTAATTGGAAAAGTATTCTTCAGAACTCTCATCTCGTGTCGTAAAAAGACTACTCCTTTGACTGTAAATATGACAGGGATCTTCTTCGGTGCTTTGTCTTTCCCCTCACCGTCCTCACTGACACAAAGGTCTCATTCCTGGTGTAAACGAATTGCCTGGAGACACAAAGTCTGAGACAGGATTCACGGGCGTGCATAGAGTGATGGAGGAAAGTACAAGGGTGACGAAGAGACCTTACACACACCGAGAGATGTAAAATGTAGATATCTTTGACTCCGACCCCCTCTAATTTATGAGTCCCAGTATAAATAATTTGTAGACCGACCTCAAACTTGGGTCTAACCAAACCTCTGTGTAGGTGGTACAATGTAACGGAGAGTCTTATCAGAACTGAACCCAAATTAACCGATAAATGACCTACAATAATTTACCAAATTAATTGCTATGATTGATATTGTAAAAATTCAGTTTCTGTAAAACACCTTCTTTTATAAGAAAGGAAAGAAAAAAGTCTTCGAGTCGTCGGTTCTTCAGAAAAGACAACCTCGAAGACTAGTTGTCGTCCCTTTGACACCTTAAAGGTCCGAGTTGTCAATAAGACCTTCCTTAATACCTACACTTGTTCCTAAGTGAAGTGTCGATGTCACTTTACTACTTTGTAAACTCTAAAGATCAACCATTCTGTCGACACTGGACTTCTTCTCAGAGTCCCAGACTTTAGTCTGTGACACCCGGGTACTACTCCTTCCCGCTTCGAAGGTATTACTGCAGGTGTCCGTAAGCTCCCGTGCCGAACCCGAACACGACCTAGTCCTCTCCCCGTCCGGAAGGAATTTTTTCGGTCTGGAGACCCTGAAGGAACCTCCAAGTCACCTATTCGACTGTCACATCCCCTACTTCCAAACTAGAGGCCAACCCCTTGATTCTAGGTTTATTCATTTATTTTTCGGTCTGGGACTTGTGTCATACACTACATTGAAGACACTTGATACAGCCAAGAGGTAACCTCAGACACCTGGGGATACTCCAGGTACCAATCTTAAGTCTCACAGACCCTTGGACTTACTCTTTACTCTTTTTTTTTTAGGATAGTAAAAGAGTTTAGAGACCGACTTGAAACCGTAAAGGAAAGTAATAGTTATACCAGTTGTTTGGTGGGATCATAATTGTCATGGACACTGAAACCGTAGTTATCTTTAGTCTATAAAAGTGTAGTGTAACGTCAACAACGTCTCTATTGTTTGGTGATACATACGAGTAGTGATGGAATTTCAATATCCCTATTGTTGAGTGGGGTCTAAGACACTTCCTTACTTGATTGTTCAAGTACATACGAGTATAGTGTGTAATCACAAAATTATAAAATTATTGACATGAAGCTTCATAACCTAGGGAAAACATAAGGAGATTTAAAATAAAATATGTACATTTTACAATAAGACTCCACTAAAAGTTATCTTTCGTTAGTTCTGGAGTCGAAATCTTTGATTATTGTTTTTATGTGTAAATTTTACTATTGTCCCCGAAGGATCCACGGAGTCACCATTTCTTAGACGGACATTACACCCTCTGTACTTAAGTCAGGACCCAGTCCTTCTAGGGGACCTCTTCCTTTACTGTTGGATGAGGTCATGAGAACAGTCCCTTTAGGGTACCTGTCCCCTCGGACCTCCCGATACCAGGTACCACAGCGTTCTCAGTCTGTACTAAATCTCTCATTTGTTATTGTTGTTTTACTATTGAGGGACCTGTGTCAAACAAACCACTGGAAACTTGAAGGAAGTGAAATTGAGTCATAAAGAAGTTCAAAATGGGTACATGGGTAAAATTGATTGTAGACATTGTTTGAAATCTTATACATAGACAATTTGATAAAAATAATTAGTGATAAAACAGTACACTACTAATCTATTTGGTGTAAACTGTAAACGTAGATTGAATATCTTTTCCGAAAATAACGTCACTCGAAAGGTGTAGAGGTCCAGAAGACTCGTCCCCTGACCCCACCCTTCTTGCACACTTTCTGGTCTCGATACGAATTCGTCTCAACGGGACGTGACCAAAAGTTCACTAACGGAAAGACCTCTCGGTCGTCTGAAGAAATAAAAAAAAATTTACTTTCTAAAATTTTAAAATAAAATAAAAATAAATAAATCGGCACAGTAAAGAATCGACGTCAGACACCCGAATCAACGGGACGTTGTACACTCTAGAATCAAGGGTCTGATCCCTAGCTTGGGTACAGGGGACGTAACCTTTCGTCAAGAATTGATGTCCTATCGGTTCCTCCAGGGTATCGTCGGAAGAAATCTCAGGAAATTTGGTTATCGTTTACTGGTGGACGGGGACTCATAGGAGGGGTGGTCTGCCTGTGTCACGGACTTTGGAGTGATAGTTAGACTACACCCTAAACCCATAACACCAAAATCTCAGAGACGAGATTTTTTTACTACGTCCTTTCTACGTGAAAGAACATAAAAGTATCTAATATTTTACGGAGGAGTTAGGAAGAGAGAAGGACATATTTAGGAAGGGGTAAAGTGTGTGGCTCATTCTGTATAAGGACACCTTCTCAAGTTAACCAGAACAATACTTCTCTCTCTTTTTCTTTTGTAGTGTCGAGGAGACACGAAGAAGTACACTTCTACAGCACTACACACACACCAAAAAAAAAAAGAAGGAGGAAACGTCTTTGGGACTAACACACTACCGGGTCGACTACTTGAGGACCACCACCAGTCAGAGGAACGTCTAAAGGTGAAAAAATAACCCATTTGCAACTACAGTGAGACTAGTATTTTCCTTCTACAGACAACCAAAGAGGATGGTCGTAAAGGATCGGGTCGTTTCTACGGACCTGATTGTCCCTCCCGACCCAATATTACCTTTATAGAGAGGACTCTCCCCGTCAATATACCTGTGAACAACTGGGGAATGACCATCCTACTGACCGTCAGTGTCGGGTGGAACTACAGAGATACAGTACAAGTCAAGAACCATTATAACAGTATGCCCGGTCAAATCCACGCCTTTCTTCTCCACTTCTGTTACTACCTTTGAATCACATGTGTCTCTTTTCCCGTCCTTTCTGAATTGACGTTAATCTTTATAGTGACTAATCTTCTGTGAACTATTTTTGTGTCCCACGGGAACCTATCCCCGGGATGTCAACTCTTGTCTCTTGTTTTTTTGTTTTTCCTCCCCGGCTCTGATTGACTTCGGGGAAGGTCCAAGGAACTGTCGGGTCTGGTAGAATTACTAACTTTATATGTTTAAGTTTAAAATTCTGCGGGAGGTATGACCTCAGTCTAAACGTTTCGAAGAAGGCACTCGTCCGAACTTTCACTGAAATACTGTAGTGAGGACGTCTTCTACCATCTTGAGAAGTTAGGTCTTAAAAGTAAAGACAGGTGGGAGGGAGAGAAGGAACACAAGACAAAGAGTAGGACGGTAGGTGTAAACACGTCGAGACCCCGACCTAACCCCCACGAAAGAGTAATTTTTCTTCGGGGGTCTGGTACATAGTGGTTCCTCTTACTTTTTTGACTTCGGTAGTCACCAAGCCATTAGGTGTGAATAACACCGAAACATAAAACTCGTAGTGGAAAAGGTGAATGTTTGTCAATATAATAATTTTTCTATAAAAGGCTTCTATCATTGGAACCGTCATCAACAGTTCCGATTATCAAACTGTAAAGTCTAGTGGGTGTTGATTAGTTGACTTGTACCGTTGTGTAAACTTTTTGGGTAATATCCGTCTTCCGGGACTTCATTATACAGTTGAGAGCGTGATTGTCGACAATACATTTGCCCGACTAAAAAGAGACGACTTACCAGTGTACCAACTTCTTTCTCACCGAAACTTCCTGCTCACGTATCTCGACCCCTTCCTCTAACACAATAACTTACGGTATATAAATACCCCCTTTTCAGGCATAGCGACTACTATTTTTGTGAGTCAGTAGAGAGTGTTTACGAAAATCCCTACAAAAAGAGAAGATTTGTCTTGTGAGGGACTTCCCGCACCTCTCGACAATGTGGTAATAACGGAAGGATCACCCCTTTACTAGAGATCCTAAGTCGTAGGGTCTTGACAACAGGTTCTAAAGGGACTTTCTATTCTTCTTCCCTTTTTTTTTTTTTCGGACGTCGGAGTCCAAAGTTTTTGAGGGTTCAGGTCTACCCGTTTATTTCTTCCCTTGATTAAAACAAAGACATTAAGGATATCTAAAAGTTCAACAAAAATTCATAAACTTCTTGGAGTAACACTCCTGTCAAGAAAAATAGAGGCTCGGAATTGGATCTAAATAGTGACTCACTAGAATTGCGAGAAACACAAAAAACTTTTTGTTTCATTCAGGTTCTCATGAATGTTTAACGAGGTTTTACTGTGTCTTTCTAACTTTTATTTCCCGACCTTTTCTATAAGACCTATTCATGATTCGGTTTCTCTCGACCATCGACATAAGTCTCGTCTGTTATCATCTTAAATCCCATTTTTTACCATTATGGCCTTTTCTCTGTCCTGTCCAAAAAATTTCCTTTATAGGAATTTATTCTATTTCGTAAGTATTTGGATTGATAAAGTGGAACTTCACATATTTCGTCTCTGACTGGGCCTTCGTACCCATTTATTTAGATGTTTGAATTACCCCCTCACATTGGGTTCTAAGTCTTCGTCTCTTTAATTTCGTCTGACTTTTAATTACGTTTGTTTGTCACGGTTGGGTGAGTTAGATTCTGTACACGAACCTTCAGAACTGGAATGTCCCTTATACAAAAGAACAAATTTTGTGTATTATAAATTTACTTCTTTAAGAATTGTTTGGAGTTTTTTAACTCTCCAATCTTCGAACAAGAGACTGATTTTACCTGGAATTAATCTTTAATCCCTGAAGAGGACTCCAGGACACCAATTCTGAGACGGAAGGGAACGTCCCCCACATCCAAACTAGGGACTGACCCCTTGATTCTGGAGTGTACGACGTCCCACGTCGGTTTTTTAATTTATTGAACGAAAGGAATTTTTTTTTTTTACTTATGATTTTTCTGTCGGTTTCGGGGAAGGTCAAAAACCTTTGATTTTTGTGGATGGACTTTTTAAGTACCCAATTTCTTCTTTGTTGTCACTTTCAACGGGTTTTTATAAATCTCGGTTTACTGACTTTGTGATATCCAGTTGTATGTACACCGTCTCGATTCAATACGACTCGTCTTTTAAAATTAGAAGTCACGTCACTAACCTTTTACTCCTTCAATCACCTGTGTACCCTCCTGTGTCGTCTTCGGTAGTTGACTCGACCCATTTCCCGAGAATCGTCTCGTGCCGGCACGACTACGGGCCGAGAACCTGAAGGGTCGGAGGTCTTGACACTCTTTCTTTTACACCAACAAATATCCGATTCTTCCTTCTTTCCTTCCCTTCCTCCCTCCCTTCCCCCTACTTTCCCTCCTTTCTTTCCTTCATCCCCACCCCCCTTCCTTCGGCATTCAGCATGCTCTTCCTTGTTGTGCTTCCTTTTCACAGGGTCCTCTTTGTCGTCAATTATTTTGTCTTCTTTTGCCTTTCGCTGAGTAGAAAGGTACCCTTGAAACCAAAGACTGGTTACCAAATGTTATTTAATGGAATAAATTTTCGTGTATAGGTGAAAGACTGAATGAAGTGAGACATACTGTCTGAGGTATGTATATAGTGGATAGTACGGACGTACACCCTAGACCCTTTTACCATATCTGCTTGGATCAAGGTCCCGCTCTTGTCTCTACGTCTTCGTCTCTAACCTATACACCCGTGTCGCCCCCTTCCCCCCAGCCCACCCTACTTGACTCTCTAAACCTAGTTGTATATGTGTGATGGGACACATTTGTCTCGATCACCTTCGACGACATATCGTGTCCCGTGAGTCGAGCCACGAGACATTACTGGGTCTCCCCACCCTACCTCACCCAACCACCCCCTCCAAGTTCTCCTTCACCCATATACATATGTATATCGACTAAGTGAAGCAACATGTCACCTTTCATTGTGTTGCAACTTTTCGTTAATATGATGTGTGTGTTTTTTTTGGGGTGTATATAAGTTTGGTGATTACCACACAGAAACGGTTTACCTGTCGTAAAGTCAAACAAGTTAGTCTTTATTCAACACAACTCTGGTGCGACATCCGTCTGGCGGAGAGTGGACAGTACTACAGTCCTAGAGTCTATTTCCGTCTCCTTCCCCTCCGAGACAGTGGCCCGTCAAAACGAGTATGCCCAGGTCGGTCCTTTCGGGGTCATCGGTATAAACCACCGGACCCTACACTGTCGGTAGTGATGGCAGTCGTAGCCTTGCAAAGAACAAGTAGTGGCTTGTAGGAAGTACAGTCGCTCCGTGAGTCAGACTAGTTCCGTTAGAGCGTGTCAAAAGACCAGGAACCTTTGTCTGAAATTACAGTGCCTGAAGTGAACTCCCGAAGGAACCACGACAACTTGGTTTCCACCCTCAAGAACCGGTGCGGTAAGCAGACTGGTGATAAAACGAATAAGACCGGTCGGGGGCACGAGTTAGACTCTCGGACTTAAAACACGGGTTAATTTGTGTATTAATTCTCGAGTCTTTCCGTGTAGGTAATAGTTTAACCCGGAAAAGTGTGGGATACGAGCGAATCTTTTGGAGAGGTTCGACTACTTGTTTGGAGTCGGGCCAACAGTAAGGTCGCCACGAGACCCCGAGACAAACGTCGCTTTTCCAAATGTTCAGACTTGTCTTAGGTTTAATCGAGTCAAGGATACCTGACTGACTTTTTGGTCCCTTCAGTCCTGACTAAAAGACTTAATTATCGGAAAGAATGTCGAAACCTTTAGAGGAATTTAAGTTCAGTCCAGTCTTCACGGAGAACCCAGCCCTCCTCTTTTAATTCTGTCCTGTGTTTCATCTTAGAAGAGGTCGCGGTACTAAAAAAGGAACCAACGGTAAAAGGATAAATTTATACAAGATGAATTCATTATATATCTTATATCTCACTTTATTTAACTTGAAAGTGTAAACCAGTGTTATTTTTCCACAAGGAATTTTTTAGACCGTCTCTTTAATCATTTCGAGTTTCTCAATCCTTTTCTAGCAGGTTTGATGGTCAATAAAAACGTTTGTGCTGCTACTTTTAGACTGAGGTACTATTCGTTTAACCCATCCTTCTCTGGTACAGTAGACATAGGTTCTCATTCTACACATGTAGAGACTTATATCTCTACGACCTTTTTAAATCTCTGAGCATAAATACGATCTTCAAGACCAAGTGGACCCCGAGTCGTGACCGTAGAGATCAGGGAGGAGAGTTTGAGTCAGTGGACATAATTCATAAAATATAGGACACAAAACCACCTCCCAACTCCCAGGTACCATTCTTCGTTGACTCATACCTTTTCGGGACAAGAGACGGGAGATCCGTATCCTTTGACTGCCACAGGGTCTCTTTGTTCGACGGTACAAGGAACCATCCAGTTCTGACCAGACGAAGGCTTTGGGTTTGTTCCTTTATGTTCGAGTAAGACAAACCTTTTGTCTCCGAGACCCACAGAGAATGAACTTTTTTACATTAATTCCTCGGACTCTTAAACTTCGGTAAGATGTAGTAGAAGAGAATCGGTAAAAAAAAAAACTCCTAAAATAAAAAGAACCAAGAAAAAACAAAACAAACAAAAAACCGGTGAGGAATACTGTACACCTTAGCATCAAGGGGCTGGTCCTTAACTTGGACGTAGGCGACGTAACGTTCTGCCTAAGAATTGACGACCTGGTGGTCCCTTGAGGGACTTGTTACTAAAAGTTCTATTTGACTCCTCGTTTATATAACAACCGTTTCTCCTGTCAATCCCTCTTTGGTACTATTGGATCGTGTGTTACACTACACGACTAGATTCTTTCACTGATCCCACATTTACTGTCCTTAGTCCCCTAGACCCTCCAAGTTCAGGGGTCAGGACTCATCGAAACTTCGACTTCTTCCGAGAACGTAGTGGGACTCCAAGACCGTAAGTACGACCGACCATTGGAGTTTTACAGTCCAGTCTAGTTATAAGTAAAGGACTGGTTATTTCCGTTTTGAGTCTGGAAGAGTTTAGTAGAAGGTGAACCAGGCAAAGGTCAGATCGAAAACAGGTCATGTAAACCAGTGACCATACTCTGTACAAACCCAGGGCAAAGGGTGACTTGATTGTCCTTGAGGAACCGAATATCCTTTACCAATAAATATTATCTGATTTAGTTCCTGGCCAACAAAACCCCAGACACACACACACACACACACAAGTATCGTCCGAATTAACATTATTGTAAATATGGTGTATTATATCACGTGTCTCCAACATTAAAAGGATAGTAGATTTAACGTCCGACTTTAACACAATTCCTTCCTGGCATCTCTCACTTAATGACGAAAGTTTTACTGATGAAAATTGGCTGTTATACTGGCCGTCTACTTTCGGATCCTACCCTCCTGTAAGATATAAACTGCAATCAACCAGTATGGGGTCCTAAAAATTCACATCGATTGCGTCTAGTAAACGTAAATTTTAAATATTGACCGTGGACCTCAGGGGTCTTTTAGTAAGAAAGATGAATTATAACATAGTGGAAACCTTTTGTGAATCACTAAAACTTCTACAGTAAGTCTGTCAAGCTGGACAGTTAAAGAAAATCTGAAAGGACGACCGACCCGGGACCCCAACCAACATTGTTGGGTCTTGACCTTACGTTTAAATTTTCCTGTGTTAACTGAAGAACGTGTATTACTTTACTCGTTCACTTTTAAGTCGTAGAATGTGAGGACTCTACAAAAACACGAATAATTTGTGGTACTGCTACTCTGTGGCCAGAGGGACCCTTATCCGAACCCGAAACGTTTCCACCCTCGACCTAAGTTTAGGACGAAGGGGCAGCTAAAATGGTCGGTGATTTACTGGAGTCGTTCTTCCGTTCGACAGGCTCGGAGTCAAAGAGGGAGACGTTGTACCCATATTATTATTGAGATTGGAACCTCCAAACACCCTTCCGGATCCTCCACCGTAGATTTTTATTCCGGTCCCGTTCAGGAGTCCCGTTCCCCTACGAGAGTCGGACATAACAAGACCTCCTACCAAGGCAAACCTTGTCCTTCGCTCTATTGGTGTTGTAGAGTCCTTTAGAAACGACAGTCTCTGAAGGTCTCTGAAGAGGTGGTTTTACCTAGTCTTTCTCTTTCTCTCCTCTGTGGTCTTTCTTGTTCTCCGGGTCACGGAAAATGGTGTAGAAACGACCGAGACACAGTAGTAGGGGTCCGAAGGTGGAGTCTTGGACCCCCGGCCCCCCGGAAAAGACTGGGAAGGTTAACACAACCCTTTTCACCACTGGTCGATACCGGTGGTCTAGTCTGCATGTCCGAGACTGGTCTACATTGTCTCAGACGTCCTTTGACAGTAAAGACTCGGTGTGTGGTCCGGAGGGGAGAAGTGTTTGTTGATCTGTGAACTTGAACCGAAAATCGGTGGTCCAGGACCCGAATTCGAGTCCGGACTCATCCTTGTCACGTCACCACTCCCGGTTCGGGTGTCTAGGGAACCTTTGACCTGTGTCAAAACGACCCACACGACCCGTGACCCAAACAGACACTACTCCTTCCACGTCTCCTTTTCGACGGTTCCAAACAGAGGGACATGGAGCGACGGAAGGAAAGAGAATGGGTAGGACCGAGGTTTCTCAGGAAGAGTTCTACTTTGAAAATTAGTCACTACGAAGCTTTTGACTTATCAAACCCCTTTTTAATTTTAATCCAAGTATGAAGTGTGATATGTGTTCTTTTTATAGGGTTTCGTAATCTCTAGACTTACATTTTTTTTTTTTCGATATGTTCGTAAGTCTCTTTTAAGCCACTTAAGGACATATTAGACGTCAAAATAAAGAAAACAATAACCGCATCTTAGCGAAATGTTACGACACAATCAAAGACGACATGTTGTTTCACTTAGTGAAGGGTGGCGGGTGGGGACGGCGACGTAAGGAGGTCCAGCAGTGTCTCGTGGCTCGACTTGAGGAACACGATATGTCGTCGGAGGGTGGTCGACAGATAATTGGACGTTAAAATTTTTCCGATTAACACCAAGTATTAGGTTTCCACTATTTCCTTTTCTGACTGTTCACGCTGACGCATTTCCTTTACGAATGTAAATGGAAGACGGATTGTCTTACGGGGTCTTCGTTTTAGTTTTCCGTGCACTATTTGGCCCTCTTTTATAAAAGTTGCACATAGTGTCTGCTTCCCGACTATAGAGATTATCTCCCTCCGAAGATGTGTGTACCTCCCTTTTTCTCGTCTTTGACTTATCTTTTCCTGTTTTCTATACTTGTCTGTTGAGTGTTGTTCTCCTATATTTTTGTCGGGAATTTACACTCTTCTCTACGAGTTGTAATAAGTATGTTTCTCTTTGCGTTCAATTTTACTACGACTGGGACAAAGAGTAGATACTTTAACCTTTCGTAATTTTTCGAGGTACCGTGCGAAACAATTACTCTGACACCCCCCCCCCGCACCGCCCCCTTTAGCTACGAGACTCTGCGTGGTCCCTCCTAGGTTCAGTGACGGTGACACCTCTTTCCTTGAACCGGTGTCGTTTGTCTTGATGTGTCCGTGGACGGAACCTGGGTCGTTACGGTCAAGTTCCCTGAAGGCGATGTCCATGTGAAACTTGTTACGTTTTTGTGTACACGTACTCTAATAAGTAACGTCGAAACAAATAGTAACGTTTCACAACTTTGGAAGGACCCCCGGGTCAGTGTCCTCTCATAAACTTATGTCCTACATGTACCTCACGTGTCACCTCGTCGATATTTTTTGCACCTCCTTCTTCGGACACTGGACGGTTCCTCACTAAAGATCCTATGCGACAGTTCACTTCTTTATCCTTGCTTTCGAGGACTCACGGACGTCGGAGTGAGAAAGTCACACTCTTTCTCGTCTTTTATTCTTTTGCACGTAAATACCCGTTTATTTACAGAAAAAAAAGACGTTTTTCTTTATATCCCTCCCATTTGGTCTTTCATGTCCCTTGTCCAATCTTACCCCACCTCTCTGTCATCCCACTCTAACCTGTCCACTCCTACCACCACAAAAAAAGGACCTTGTGGAAACCCACATCTAAACTGAAAACTTGGTACACCTAAAAGAAAAAAAAATTTAAATAAAAATAACTTCACATCAACTGAATATTACACAAGTAAAGACGATATGTAATTGCAAAAGTCCAAATACATATATGTACGTAAACAAAAGTATAAGAGAAGGTAATACTAAATAGGGTCCTATAACTTATACCAAGGGACGTGAGAAGTCATCCTGGAACAAATGGATAGGATATATATTACCAAACGTAGACGATTGGGGTTTGAGGGTGAGGAAGGGAGAGGATCGGGGACCGGGGGAACTGTTGGTTTTCAGAACTTAGTACAATTAAAAGTGTGTCAGTCTTTTTTTTTTAATTCACTTGTTATACCTGTTTGACATTTTACTTTAACATCCCCCCCTTTTACAAAGAAGTAAGGAAGAACCAAGAAACCGGTTATTAATTCAACTGTATTCTGTCTCATTATCCGTTTCCTTTCAGTGTAATTAAAGTATACATGTCCGTAGGTATCTTTATTCTCTGAGTTTCGTCACTAGGTTCTTCCGTCGAAAATATAGAAAGTCTGTATTCTTGCTATGTAAACACTCCTTGACTGGTCTGTCTCTGCACATCCAAGCTCATCATTTAATCGCTTCGTCATTGTTCCACTCAAAGACATCGGGAGACCAGGGACGTAGGGGTAGAGACCAACATTCGTACAGAAAGGTGGAGGACGATATCCCTCCCTTGGATAGTGGACCCTCTCAACAAAAGGTGAAAGTTCCCTGTCTTCTCTGAGTCACACAGGAAGGGCGTGATCGACGAAGTATTCATTGAAATTAAGTTTCATTAGTTGTACCGTTACACCGGACGGGACCTGGGATAGTTTTATATTTGTCTTTACTCACTTGAATTGTCATAAAGTGCTCATCGTATTGGTGTCACTTCCTCCTTTCACAACCAGACTTAACGTAAAGAAAAGCTCTTCGGAGGTGTCGGGTCCTCTACGAAGACACATCTTTCTCGAGACCACCCTCCTCCCCCTGTGCTATCTTACCTACAAACTTTACTAGGAAGTTTCGAGAACATCGTGTACAAAAGTACCCAAGAGGCGTATCCTCGTTAGACTTCACTTAAATCAAAATACCTATTACTGGTACTCCCATTTCTAATGTCCGCTGTAAACCACCGACTTCCACTTACTATAGTATATATATATACCGAAGGGACCACCAAGTCTACCCTTTCTTAGACAGACGTCACGTCCTCTGGATCCAAACTAGGAACCCAACCCTTTTAGGGGACCTCTTCCCTTACCAATGGGTGAGGTCATAAGGTTATAAGAACGGATCTAGGGTACCTGTCTCCACGGACCCCCCGAATGTCAGGTACCCCAAAGTTTCTCAGTCTGTACTGACCGATTATGGGTGTGCGTGTACATATATGTATATAAACGAAGGGTCCACCGAGTCGTCATTTCTTAGACGAACGTTACGTCCTCTACGTCCTCTGTGCCCAAGACAGAGACCAAACCCTTCTAGGGAACCTCTTCCCTTACTGATGAGCGAGGTCATAAGATCGGACTTCTTAAGGTACCTGTCTCCTCGGACCACCCGATGTCGGGTACCCCATTGTTTCCCAGTCTGTCCTGACTCGTGTTCGTACCGGAACCTCTAATCGTCTATGTGTGATGATGTACACTTTATCTATTTATTGTTCGTGGATGACATATTGCGTATATCCGGAATCTTTCGTAGTGATGCTTGTTTCGATCACCTCCACTACCTTAAGGTCAACTCGACAAAGTTTAGGACTTTCTACTGCGACACTTTCACGACGTGAGTTATACGGTCGTTTAAACCTTTTGAGTCGTCACCGGTGTCCTGACCTTTTCCAGTCAAAAGTAAGGTTAGGGTTTCTTTCCGTTACGGTTTCTTACGAGTTTGATGGTGTGTTACCGATGGTGTAATGAAATGGTGTCAATCATTTCATTACGAGCTTTAAGAGGTTCGGTCCGAAGTCATTATACACTTGGCACTTGAGGGACTACAAGTTCGACCAAAATCTTTTCCGTCTCCTTGGTCTCTAGTTTAACGGTTATAGGCGACCTAGTACCTTTTTCGTTCTCTCAAGGTCTTTTGTAGATAAAGACGAAATAACTGATACGTTTTCGGAAACTGACACACCTAGTGTTATTTGACACCTTTTAAGACTTTCTCTACCCTTATGGTCTGGTGGATTGGACGGAGACCTCTTTAGACATACGTCCAGTCCTTCGTTGTCAATCTTGACCTGTACCTTGTTGTCTGACCAAGGTTTATCCTTTTCCTCATGTAGTTCCTACATATAACAGTGGGACGAATAAATTGAAGATACGTCTCATGTAGTACTCTTTATGACCTGACCTTCTTTGTGTTCGACCTTAGTTCTAACGACCCTCTTTATAGTTATTGGAGTCTATACGTTTACTGTGGTGGGAATACCGTCTTTCACTTCTCCTCGATTTTTAGAGAACTACTTTCACTTTCTCCTCTCACTTTTTCAACCGAATTTCGAGTTGTAAGTCTTTTACTTCTAGTACCGTAGGCCAGGGTAGTGGAGTACCCTTCATCTACCCTTTGTCACCTTTGTCACAGTCTGAAATAAAACCCCCCGAGGTTTTAGTGACGTCTACCACTAACGTCGGTACTTTAATTTTCGGCGAATGAGGAACCTTCTTTTCAATACTGGTTAGATCTATCGTACAAGTTTTCGTCTCTGTAATGAAACGGCTGATTCCAGGTAGATCAGTTCCGATACCAAAAAGGACACCAGCACATACCTACACTCTCAACCTGACACTTCTTCCGACTCACGGCTTCTTAACTACGAAAACTTGACACCACAACCTCTTCTGAGAACTCTCAGGGAACCTGACGTTCCTCTAGGTTGGTCAGGTAATACTTCCTCTAGTTGGGACCCTAAAGAAACCTTCCTTACTACGATTTCGACTTTGAGGTCATGAAACCGGTGGAGTACGCTTCTCAACTGAGTAACCTTTTCTGAGACTACGACCCTCCCTAACCCCCGTCCTCTTCCCCTGCTGGCTCCTACTCTACCGACCTACCGTAGTACCTGAGCTACCTGTGCTCAGACTCACTTAAGGCCCTCTACCACTACTTGTCCCTCCGGACCGCACGACGCTAAGTACCCCAGCGTTTCTCAGCCTGTGCTGACTCGCTGACTTGACTTGACTTGACTTGACTTGACATATTGTGTCCCTTAATGTAAGTTATAGAAATTATTGGACATTACCTTTTCTTAGACTTTTTCTTACGTATAGACAAACATATCGACTTAGTGAAACGACGTGCGGACTTTGTAACATTTAGTTGATATGAAGTTAATTTATTTATTTATTTTAAAATTTTATTTTTTTTTTGTGTATTCTCTTCGTTTTTTATAGGTTTGCCCGGGGGTGATCTCATAGTACACCGAAAGGGAATAGAAGACTCGTCTTAAGGAGGTTGTCTGTACATAACTCACGGAGGACACATGGTCCGTAAACAAAGCCTTCTTGTTCCCTGTTCTGGGTGGATGTTCCTCTGTCACTTAGTCTTCCGTTAGTCTATTACTTTTAGGTTTCTCCTTTTATACGCGGTTCTGGTGTTTCACCCAATCCTTGATGAACATGGTTCTGTCAGTCTTCAGGAGAAGTTTCTTTTCCGTAAACTCAACTCTAGACTCGGTCGTCTCCTCCTCCGTGGTACGTTACTTCCCTCCTTTTCTCGGTCGACTCCTTCGTCGGACACGTTCGCAGGACCCCGTCCTGGTCCGGACCTCCCAAATTCTCGGCCTTCCTCCCGACACACCGGTCTCGTTTTACTTGTGTCTCCTCATTCGTGACTCGTCCATGTAACAGTGGTTTGTCACTTCGTCGTGAGAAGTCTCTATTGGTTTAATATAAGGTCGAAGGACCTGGACTTTTACCACAAAGTTCTTTTAGGGAGGAGGGTTCTATTTCCAACTTTCTCTAAATTACTTTTGGAAATGAGGAGAGGAATAGACAGGTCCAAATCGACTCAGGAGCCTCAACAGTCCGTTCCTCCCCTTCGTTTAGATTACAAAATTTCAGTGGTCCCGAGACACTTCCCCCTACATCGAAACGACTCAGTACTTCCGACGAGGACCAAGTACTTTTAGAGTTGTAAAGGAATGTTTTATTACTACATTTCGTGTCCACCGAGAGACGACCCTCTTCGAAGGACGCTGGGGTGTGCCGTCTCGTTTCTCCGGGTCCGTTGTCCGGTCAAAGTACCAGACTCGGTGACTCTTCTGGGACAGGATTGGACCCTCTCACTCCGAGAAAACGCGTTCAAGTCCCCGCCTGTCCAAAGTGAAAATCCAAGACAGGTCAACCTAGTAGGTTCACTCCTGTCACACCGCACCCGTCCCACCCCTACTCGACGCCAGGGTAGGCGGTGGTAGGCTACGGGGTCCGTCCTCCCAGCCCGGGAAACGACAAGAGCAGGAACTCCGACCTGGTCTCGATAGTCTGGGGTCCCAGTTAAGGTTGCACTCGAAGGAAAGAGGAAGAATACTAGTCTTGGACACACCCGGGACTCTACGAGTTTCCTGCACCCTAATTCAAGTGTCTCCCACTCCTCTTCCATTCTACCTATCCACCGCCAGTCCAAGGGATTGGACGACGGATCATCGAAGGGTACGCTAACTCCGACGTCTCCCTCAGACTGAGTCCACAGACTCCGAGACCCTGTCCCTCCGGTTCGTCCAAATCTCCGGAAACTGGTGGACGAAGACCCCACCCTCCCATCACCTCGTACCGACTCCCGGTTATGACCATAGGACGTTCCCACAGTAAGACGTCTCCCAGTACTCCGACCCGAATATAAATCACTACCCGTTACTAGGGCAATCCACTCACTTTCCTGGTGCCGGTTCTGTAAGTTGGGACGGTCTACTACAGGGGGTTCGGGTCGGAGGACACACACCGGAATGTTCCCGGCACTTGAACTATTCGTCTGTAGTCACGGGTATTATGTGTTTTGTTGTAATTTGTGGCCGGAGAGACCTGGTACCCTTACCTACACCGACACCCCTCGACCAGAGGTTATCTCGGTCCTGTTAGGGGGTCCGCCCCGGGAGTGTGTCGACCGACCGGTGTTATAGTGTCGACCGACGATCGTGGAGGGTGGGTCGGTCCACCAACCCTACTCGACCGGAAAATTGAAGGATCCAAAAATTTCCCCTTCTCTCTCTTAATTTTTTTAATTTTCGGGATGATAAAGGAGTCATCCTCTCTTTATTCTTCTACGGTAACTCGATGTCTTTCTTTCTCTAATTCATCGTTTCTTTCACTGTTCGACTAGTGTCTTTTGGGAAAGTCCCCACCATTAGGAGCTACATGGTCTTGTTTATACTTCCGAAAACAAGAACTTAAATCTAATTATACCACAGTCCGTCCTTTGGTTTTACCTTCTACCAGACCGTCCCACAGAACCCTACGAGTCTCTGTCACTTAACTGACCCAAGGAACTCCACGTCCTTTTGACGTCGAAAGTCCTTACAGATGCTTTTTGTCGGTACCGGAGACATAAGTCTCTGGTGCCACCAACCTCCGACTTACCCCTTTAATAAGCTATAGTCTCTGCACTCCGGCAGACGGGACCTAAAGAAGAGTGACATAGTGTATGGAGTCCCAGTGGAACCAAGGCACCTGCGACAAATTGTAAGTTTGTAGTATTTTCAAACCATAAAAATTATAGGTAGCGTAAGCCTTTGAGACTAAAAATAGTCGTACATAAGTCTGAAGGAAAATACCCCGGTAACAGGTGGTAAGAGCCTCGTTGTCCTTCAACCGAGATTCCCCGGTAGTATTACCCATCTGAACAAACTATACCTGTTTGAATTACTGAATAGTTCTAGGTTCCTTTCCTACTCTATTTAGTTGTTAACGGACCCACCCTACATAAGGGTCGGGGGACATTCGACACAAAGACTTGGACGGAGAGGGTCAGGTCGACAACAAATCGGTTACGGTTAAGACGGGACTAACTTAGTCAAATCTTTAGCGTTGTGGGGAAGGGTCGTGGGGAGGGAAGTGATGACGTTGTCAGTCATCACGACGAAGGCTGGGTCTGTCGGGTGTCTTAAAGGAGACCGTTTACAGAAATGGTGAAAGGTTTACGACACGAATCACACAGACTGGGAAACACTGGGGCACCTGACATCGGACGGTCCAAAGAGACAGGTACCCTGAGAGGCCCGTTCTTATAACCTCACCCAACGGTACGGGAGGAGGTCCCCTAGAAGGGTTGGGTCCTTAGTTTTGGTCCAGAGGGTGTAACGTCCCCTTAAGAAATGACAGACTCGGTGGAGTCTTCGGGTTCTTATGACCTCACCCATCGAATAGGAAAGAGGTCCCCTTGAGGGTTGGGTCCTTAGTTTGGTACCAGAGAACGTAACGTCCGTCTAAGAAAGGGTGGACTCGATGGTCCCTTCGGGATCTCGGGGCGTCTAAAAGAGGGCCCTCAGACGTTTTACCCACACATCAAGTATCTCGTACAGACGTCACTTTGACACCTCTCCCTCCCTGGACGAGAGCCCCGCCGCTCCCCGTACAAGACTATTCCTCTACGCCCAGTCCCTCGTTAGTAGTTCGTGTGACAAGGAATACACTACACAGAAATTTTCTTACCGTGGGTATGGAACCGTCTCTGGTCTCGTCACGACCACTGCCCCCTCAGACTCCCCCGCACCTCTGAACCGTCCCCGAACCGACCTCAATAGCCGGCACTCCGTCACTGTACAGAGGTTACACCATGAAAGCCCCGGTGTACAGTAGGTCAGTCCTACTGACTGTCGGAATAAGACGCTGAGTGTACCGTCGACCCCTAAACAGGACTGTCGGTCGCCTACCAGGGGGAGGTTCTGACCGTCGACGGTCCTCGGGTCCCCGGGGCGTCACGAGACTCACAGTGAGACAATGAAGTCTTTGTGAAGTGAGGTCCAGAGTGGAACCCAGGGGTTCTTAGAGGAGGACCAGGTTTTTCTTTTTGTCTTACACGTCCCAGTGGGGAGAGGGGATCACAAAAAAATTACTAATAAATAGTTTCTAATTTTAACATGTTATGTCTCTCCATATCTTGTCTAATGTTAATAACCTCCTGTCAACGAGATGTTATAACACGACCGGAGACGGTGTATAGTCGTGCTTAGTCGGTGTCCATATGTACACTGGGGAGGGAAGACTTGTGGGGAGGGAAGAGGATGCAGCAGGGCGGGGAGGTCCACCAGTGTCTCGTGACTCAACTCGAGGGACAAAACGTGTCGTTTAAGAGCGAACGACAGACAAAACGTATATCATTACATGTATAAAGGTACGATAAGAGAGTCAAGCAGGGTGAGAGAGGTAGGCACAGGTGACCAGACAAGAGACACAGACTTGGGTCTCGAACGTTGTGTTTCACTTCATTCAGTCTTTCTTTTTCTGTTCGTAACATATAATTACGTACGCATACCCTAGATCTTTCTACCATGACTACTAGAGAAGATCAAAAACGTAGCTCAAGAAAAAAGGGTTTCGAGCCCGACCACTTTGTTGTCTTTACTTAGAAGAGTGTCGAGACCTCCGACCTACAGGTTCTAGTTCCATAGTCGTTCCAACCGTCGAGTCCGTACAGGCTACGAAACACTGGGAAACTTGACATCGGGAGGTCCGAGGAGACAGGTACCCTAAGAGGTCCGTTCTTATGACCTCACAACGATACGGGAAGAGGTCCTCTAGAGGGGTTGGGTCCATAGCTTGGACACAGAGAATACAGAGGACCTGACCGTTCTCCGAAGAAATGGTGATCGCGGTGGACCCTTCCCGAAGTCATGTATGTGGACCCGACTCCCATCCCCATTCCCCTGTCTGTGTCAAGGTAGGTATTGTCTGGAAGAATCTGTTTCTAAACCTCGTCCGTATGGGACCGTTAAGACCTTCTTAATTCTCATCAAAGGAGAAGAAGTGGGTTTTATTAACGGAGTAACCAAAGACTGCTTAGTCTTAACTTAAATATGATTCCGAAAGTTTAAACGACCCCTACAACGGTGTACTTGACGATTTTTACCGTCCAAAAACTTTTCGTAACCCCTGAGACATCCCATGTCAGTATTACCCACACCCAAAAAGATGTAAACAGTTTTAGGTGTCCTAAATGTTGGGTTTCTCACTCGTCTGAGATCAATTATCATAGTCTCTTCCTTTACCGTGGGGTGAGGTCATGAGAAAGGACCTTTTAGGGTACCTGTCTCCTCGGACCATCCGATGTCAGACGGGAGGTACCCTGACGTTTCTGAGTCTGTGCTGACTCGCTGAAGTGAAAGTGAAAAGTAACCTAGTAGTGTGTTCCATATTATCATCCTCTTTACTACCTTCCCTCTCCCGATGACCTTGAAACACGAAAACCTTTATATCTAAAAAAAAAGACATTTGAACGATCTAAAGACATTTCTAAGACATTTGGACTGACATTTTCAAAGAAGTTTTAATTTAGATAATTAATTTTTTTAAAATAAATAGATAAATACCGACACGACTCAGAAGTAACGACACACCCGAAAAGAAGATCAACGCGACTCGTCCCCCGATGAGAGTATAACGTAACAAGTCCGAAGAGAACAAAACCTCGTGTCCGAGGTCCGAGAGTCCGAAGTCGTCAACGAAAGACCGTATACCCTAGAAGGGACCAGTCCCTACCTTGGACACAGAGGTCGTAATCGTCCACCTAAGAAATGGTGACTCGGTGTCCCTTCGGGGACTTTTATTTAGATAATTAAATTTTCGTGACCTGGACTACCAGGTAACCAATTCTGAGGTTTAAAGGTAACGTCCCCCGTGTCCAAGTCAGGGACCAACCCCTTGATTCTAGGACGTACAATGTGTCGTTACGGTTTTTAAAATTTTTAAGTAAGTAATTTTTTATGTTCGTTTCTTTGTTTCTCGTACCCCAACTTAACGTCAGGTCCACCTCGTAAACAAACATTAAACATCGGTGTTCATACCACGTGTGGTAAGACTTGACGGGCATTAGACGGGGGTGGGGAGCGTAAGAGGTAGGGAGTGGACGGGTGGGACACTGGAAAGGAGAAACGACCCCGAAAGAGACCGGGTGTCACCCCCTGTTTGTCTTCTTGACCCCTCGGTCGCGGGAAAAAGACCCTCGTCGGGAGTTCATTATCGACTCTCTACAACCACCTTCCTACGGTCGATGGACAGGAGGCCAGCCCCCGAGGTACACGAGACGAGACAGGGGGTCCCGGGACCCCCTACTTCAGGGTAACGGTGGTACCCCTGGAAAAGTAATTTCGGGGAGGGAACACAACCGAGGAAGGGAAACGAACTAAGAGTAGGAGTGTTACAGGACTACAAAACACTTAAGCGACCACTACCCCCAGACGATGCGGATAGTCGTAAATGGTCGTTCCGACTGGGTCCACTCACGAAGACTAGGAACCCAGGGTAGAGGGTAGTGTACACTACCTCTGATTTTCGACTGATCTGACCATAGGAGTCTGTGTCCCGTGGGTAGGAGGAGGATGGTGTATAAGTAAATGACCCAACCCGAAGTGTCCACCGAGTCAACCGAGTCGTGAGAGAGACGTCACGTTCTCTGGGTCCAAGTTAGAGACCCAGTCCTTTCAGGAGACCTCTTCCCTTACCGTTGGGTGAGGTCACAAGAACGGACCGTTTAGGGTACCTGTCTCCTCGGACCACCCGATGTCAGGTGCCCCAGCGTTTCTTATCTTGTGCTGACTCGCTGATTTGGAGGTGGTACCCAAAAAATCCCGTTTCAACAATTTTTAGGAACAAAGAACTCTCACTAGTCCAAATGTTACATCCTTTTGATGTGCGGATGAAATATTCGATACAAACTCGATGTCTTTCTGTCTGTGAGTTCCCAACGTAATGGACGTACTGGTACAAGAAAAGTGGTTTGGCAACCATTTTGGTGACATTCTGGTCTCCACTTTGACTTATTCGTCGTCTCGTAGCAGTCCTGTGTTTAAAGGTTCCCCGTGTTGTCAACCGTTTTGCCTGAAGTTTAAAATTTTATCTGTGCTCTCTTTATTGATCTCCTCTGTCACTCGCAGATCGTTCTGTCGGAAGTTCTACTCCGGGACTAGTAGATTCCACAAAGGATCGGTCGAAACCCCTTGACTCTCTAGTTTTTCACTTTCACAATCAGTGAACCAGTACAGACTGAGAAACACTGGGGAAACTAACATCGGACGGTCCGAGGAGACAGGTACCTTAAGAGGTCCGTTTTTATGACCTCACTCATCGGTAAGAGAAGAGGTCCCCTAGAAGGGTTGGGTCCCTAGCTTGGGTCCCGAGGATGTGACGTCCGTCTAAGAAGTGGCAGACTCGGTGGTCCCTCAGGGGAAACCCCTCGACTCTCTGCGCCCGTATATTCAACGAGGAATAAAATAATGAAACCAACCATAACCTTCGAGGCGACCTAATTCGACGACTTTATACTCCTACCAAACGACGTCGTCTCTCTGAGGGGATTCACTCTGTCCCGATACCTAGATGAAAGTTTTTCCTGGGAGACGAAGTATTCTCCTTAGAGTGGTCCTACCGGAAAGTGTTCATACTGTACTACGGTAAATAATGTTTGACTGAAGTCTCGATGTAATCACCACTAACCCAGGAGTCGTTTTACACGTATGATTTCAGGTTCCAATTTTGGAAACATCGATTAAGACTACCGAGAGTCTTAGAGGGTTATAATCAACGTTTATTTACGATTCAGACATAACAAGAGGACATATACAACTCAGGTGAAACAAGAGAATCTACTTTATGTCAAGAGGACAAACAGTGACATAGTGACCTGAGGGGGGTATTCGTCAGAAACTTGAGTTGTGTTTCGTTATTTTACTTAGGGTACGATTAAGATAAAAGAAGTACTGTTATTTGTGTGAAGTTCTTTCAGGTAGAAACTCACCGAAGGCAACTTAAGTCTCGTCAACTGTAAAACTGGTTACTTCATGAAAATTGAAGTTAAAAAAAATGACCAATCTACCAAAGGTGAGTTGTACCAAGAACTCCAAATATGGGTGAAAAGACAACCTGACACTCGAGACCCTCCGGTCGCTGGTACCAGAGGAGACGAAGTCGGGATCGAACACCGAGTCTCGGGGTTCATTAACTACCAGATATTTAACAGTAACTTATATTCTTATGAAGTCGGTCTCCTGAGAAACGTAAAATGAAACCCCACACACACACACACACACACACACATATTTATTTACTGTGTATATACGATCAAATCGAGTGGACACCTCAAATAGAAATTCGTTGTATACAGTCTCCATCATTTCTAAGTCAACTCGTAGGACCAAACTGTCTCAACGATAAGACCAAGTCACTAAGTAGAAACAAGAGTCCAGTACCTTACTCCTAACCAACGTACTTCGGACCGAAATCTCGGACTTTCTTACTTAGTTGAGGGGAATCCCTGTTCCCCTCTAGAGCTTCGAAACCTCTTTTACCCTCCGATGGTGAACCCTCGTCCTTTATGAGCGGAACTTTTATGTACAACGGGCTTCGGTCAGAAAGGTTCTTCAACGAAAACCGTCGATGCTCTTAGGTGACCTGATCTTTTAGGTCCTTTCTTTTCTAGGTGTAAGGTTCTTGTTCGACCCCTTCGACCCTTACGACGGCGAAGAGAGGTTAATCCTTTTCTTCGTTGTTTTACGCTAACCGAGTCGTCCCCTTCTTCTCCGCTCTCTAGACGGTGGACGAGTAACACTTCCCCGGTCTCGTCGTGTCTACACCGACACACCGGGAGGGGAGGTAAAATTAAGGTAAACTCGAAGCACCGAGGTTGACGACCCTCGAGTCCGGGAGACACACGCCGCGTGTCGGTGTATCCTTTGGGCTCACCCTACTCGTGAATTTAATTAATCCAAAGCTACTCCTATGTGAAAACGTCTGAAGTTCCCCTTCTCTCTGATCCCCTCCGGTATATCGTCTTTTAGAGTCTGCTATAACCGTCCTTCGCATACCTTGACGTAAGTGCCTATAGAAGTACACTCAACTCCAGTCGGAGACGACTTGGTAAACCGTGAAAAAACACGTTTTAATTCCTTGTCCTACTGGATTTTTAAGGGAAGGGTGAATATTTAAAAAATAAAATCGTTTAGACCTTTGTACCTATTAGGTGAGTTTATTTAGAATTTATAAAACTTCAAAGGAAAAATGTCACGACATTCACCTTTTCCCCCCAAAAGGGTCCGTCGTGTCCCCATTTCTTAGACGGACAGTTACGTCCTCTGCGTTCTCTTCACAAGATAAGGACCCAACGTTTCTAGGGGACTTCATCCTTTACCGTTGGTCGAGGTCATAAGAACGGATCCTTGAGGGAACCTGTCTCCTCGGACCGTCCGATCTCAGGTTCCCCGACGTTTCTCAATCTGTGTCGACTCGTTGGTTCGTACGTGGATGTGTGTCCAACTTTCTATTCTATACCCAGATAAGAAGAGTACTTTTCTAAGGACGTGTAAAGGCGTCGGTCTTCGAGTAAGGCCCCTGGTTCCAGGTGAGGGGTGTTGAGTGAAACCTTTAGACCGTTGTCGAAACCAAGATTTAGGTCTGGTTATAGAGAACTTTCTCTTCGGATAGGACCTTTTCGGTTTCCTGAAGCACTGTAACACCATGTTGTTCCTAAGGATAACCCATGTCCACACTGGTAGTCTCCGTTCCCATGGGTTCTTTCGGTCAATGTTTCTGTACCGTGGCGACTTCGACTCCTTATCTGCCACGGACCCTCTCCCCTCTCCACTTGCACCGGGTCCCGCTGTGTTCGTCCGAACACACTAAACGGAGATAGCGATGAAACTCCGTCGACGGTAACCGACTTACAGGTTGCTAAAGGAAGGTAAAGGGGGTATATATATCTGTCTACTACTGAAAACTGTAAACGTTCAATCTTTTCTCACTACCTTCTTTCAAGTTCACTATTTTCTTTTCTTTGTTTTGTTCTATTAATTTTTAGTTCAATCTTGAACACCGGGTGGAGAATCTGACAATCGTACGTACGTTTACGGTCGGAGGTGAGACATTCTCCTATGGGTACACAAGTAATCTACAAACAACTTGAATCAAGTTATATTGATAAATAATTCATAGGGTTTGTAATTTACGAGGGTTTGTAAAAGAATCGTATTTTCTCGTGAAAGAAAAACCATCCTTTTGATGAAATTATTTACTAACGTCATAAAGAGGGAGAATTTAGGGTACTTAATTTTTTTACAACTTGTAGTTTATCGTGTTCAGACTTAAAATTATCGGAAGTGTAGTACTTAATTTATGTTATCTTTTATTTGAGTAGTGATCTAGAGTTAAATGAGTGTTTTCTAGGGTCGACAGTGGGTTTTCGGCTTTACCCATCTCTGTAAAACGAAGGACCCTCGCCTAGGGACCGATAACTGTTTTCGTAAATGCCCGTAATAATCGTCCTTCTTAGTCGGATCACTTATTATGTTAATACCCGATACCAAGTCTATAAGTTCACGTTCACAGGTCTTCCACTACATCGTCGATTAGAGACTCCCATCAAAACTTTTATTACTGTAAATTGGATAGTATCGTTAACAAGAGTATTTTCTGTACTTGGTGACATTACTTATTATTTTAGGTCGTATTTTTAATGTAGGACCACGATCTTTAACACTTTTACTCGTGTCAACCAGAATGGTTTACTTCAGTGGATGTACCCTTCTTTTTTGTTACGGAAATTTTTACGAAAAATTTACATAGATTTCTCGTTTTTACGATCTCTTTGTGGTAAAGAAGTCAAGTAAAGATCTGCTCCATTCTGTACGGTTTAAGTGATTCTTATCGCCATTACTAATAAGTTTCGTATTGTACTTCCTGTCGTCAATTAGACTAATCTCATTACTGTAAAGATTACATAAATAAACCCCATCGCTAACGACTTAACGTGACAATAATCGTTCGAATGGGACAAATGACCTTACGACTATGTATAATTCAGACAGAAACTTATTACGTCCGACTCGTACACCTGTTATCTTTCCCAGCAGACGAAAGGAGAGGGGGAGGTACGCGATAGACTAGACAGACGGAACTAAACCTTGTCCAGAGACCCGAAACAATAACACCTGCGAGTCGAGAGGGTGGGGAGGGTCGAAACCCGAGGAACTCAAGGTTACAGTCTATGTGAAAGCTGTAGGGGCGACTCTTAAGTAACAGGGACTCGAAAGGTTTGTAGGAATACTTGAGAGAAAGAGAAAAATACAGGTTGATTCTTGGCTAAGAGTACGAACTAATCAACTAGGTGGTTGGAATTTTAATAACGTAGATTAAACACTCATCCTAGTTAATGGTTTTTGTAAGTCGAGTACCTCGATGACCGATGTAAACTCTGATCGATTCTAGGTCTGGGAGGATTGGACGTCTCAAAAGGTTCTAATACGAGAGACCATCTCTCTCCCCCTCCTTTATAAACATAGTTTAGGCATAGAGTCGAAGTAAGGAAAGACTTAACACTCGAATGTTAACACTCGACATAATGAAGGAAAATCAGACGTAGAGACCTCGGGAGTAACTTTGAACTTTCAAAATTAGGTAGTTTGTGTTCTAAAAAAAAAAAATTCTCCTCTTATCTCTAAGTTTTCCCCTTTTCTCTTCATATTAGGTTTGGTGACTCCTAACCGTCGGAGTGCATACTTCCGGAAAACAAATATAAGGGTCTCGGTCCACTAGAACTCCCACACCGTCTGGGTATCGATTTAGTAGGAACACTACGGTAACTTAACTACCCCACTCTCAACACAGTTAGTCAGTTCTAGACAACTTGTAGTCGGGGTACGGTCCGTCGCCCTTAGTCCCGTTGAGTTGTTTACTCTAGGTAGGTAGGAGGTACACCAGATCAAAGAGTGACTGAGAAAGATTACCCTAAAAATAGGACCCTCTCAGTCTCCAGTCATTGGTAGACCTTAGTGTACTTCAGGTCCACACTTACGTTCTACTCAAACAGACTATTCGTGACATGACGGACCTGATTGCCGAGGACTTTATAAAGGTTTATACAAAACCTTTATTCGTATCGATCTGAACCGGTACCTCTCTCCATCGTCCTAGACCCTTGTCCCAGCCACATCTTCATCCACCGGGGTCGGTCGAGACACGTCTGGTTCCACTCCATCGAAGGCCCACGGTCCCGGACCCGTCAGGATAGATAGTGGCACCCCGTCCAGTCGTACCTCCCCCGGTGTCTCGTCCGACGTCCTGTCCGTGTGTTCACCGGAACAGCAGTCCTCGACTCCGAGGTGCAGGACTGGTGCTACCTATACATCCGATGTTACGTTTCAAGGAACATCGACTTTTTTGTTGGGTCCTCGACCCTTGGATTACTGGAGGTTGAATCATTCTCTCTCAAACTACTGGAAAGAACACAATTTAGTACTTCAGTTCCGTAGTAAATCAATCACTGTCGACTCAATTTAATTATTAAAGGTTTTAATAAGTTTTTAATAATCTTACTCAACTAATGTTAATATAATGAACCACTCGTTAAAATAATATTCTATATCTGATATAATATGTTAGTATACAGAGTATGTATTCCATGTATGTATGTATGTGTGTATATATATATGTGTATGTATGTATGTATGTGTGTGTGTGTGTGTGTGTGTGTGTGTATATATATATATATATATATATATATATATATATATATATATATACAACAAACCCGAAGGGATTATCGAGTCGACCATTTCTTAGACGGACTTCACGTTCTCTGGACCCAAACCAAGGACCTAACCCTTCTACGGAACTTCTTCCCGTACCGTTGGGTGAGGTCATAAGAACGGTCTTCTTAGACGTACTTGTCTCTTTGGACCCCCGATGTCAGGTACCCTAGTCTGTACTAACTCGTTAATTCGTGTCGTGTCGTATATATAGAATAGATCTTCAAATTTTTGTACATATACATACAATATATATATATATATATTTGAATATAATGAACGGTCAAGAATTTTAAGTATACAGAAAACTTACAGTAGAAGACAGTTATATACCTAAAAACACCAAGGAATACACCAAGATTGTGACCGTCCCGGTTCAAGTTCCATATCTACTTCCGGGGGTACAGTAACAGATTTATAAACTTTGTAGGTAGTTCGAAAACTACTTTGTACAAATAGAAGGATGGAACTTTTATGAGAAACACTTTACTGGGCCTTCCGGTCCGAACAGACACCTAGGACCCGGGAGACTCAGGTGTCCCGTGTGACCCTCCGTCCCGACCGATTAGGAGACGTGTCCCGGGTAGTGGAGAAGGGTGACGGAGGTCGAGGGAGAAGTGACTCTTTATGGGTCTATACCTGGACCTTTGTGGGGTTCGGGTTGGGGAGGGTTGTGGAGGACGTTTGTCGACAAGGAACCACTGGAGACCTCGGACCCAACACACAGTGTCGGGTCACAGGGGAGTCGTCCCGTCTGGACCCGTCACCGGAACACGTCTGGGACCTTCGTCTGAGTCCCGACGTACCTGTCGTTTAAGACCCTAGGACAACAGGACTCGTACCACGCCCTCCTTCCGAAGTCCATACAGGGGTTTTGTGGTACGAAGAGTCCCGACGAGGGTTTCTGACTATCTAGACCGAGTAAGGTCACCTCTACCCCGAAGAAAGTCCCCATTGACCAAGTTCCCCATTACAGCTGAGTTCCAGAGAGACACCCGGACTGACTGTAAAGGACTCGGAGAACGAACGTCAAACTAGTAGAAGGAGGGAACGGAAGTAAGCGGTCAGTTCAGACAAACCCCCAGACTTATACGACAGATGTAAGACCCGAGGGAAGTGGTAAGTGTCCACAAGAGGGGTCTACGAGACAGGTAGAGTAGAGGAGAACTGTAGGTGAAAAACCTCCTGGACTCGAGTGTGTCTGGTCTCAATCACACTTAGATGTAAAGACCCAAAAGGTCCTACTCCATTTAAACTTCAGAAAATAGTGCACTAGGGAAGAAATAGGGATTCCTTAGAATAGGCCGGGACATCTAAAAAAAAAAAAAATCGAAAATTAAAACTTTATTAATATCTCAGTGTCCGTCAACGTTTTAGTCAACGCTTAGGGTATCTGAGAATTGGGACAAAGGAAGTTACCCTTTGTATTATATCGAAATCATCTTATAGTGGGTGCTTAGGGTTTTGGTACATGTACGACTACGAGGGGGACAAAACAAAGGTCGAGTTTGTCTGGGGAGAAGGACCTCGAGATCTACGTAGACAGGGATGGATGAGTTGTACAGGTCGTTCTTTGAAACTAGAGACTGAAGGAATTAAACTATTAAAGGTCCAGAAAAAACAGAATCATTTACCACGACGGTCGGTAGTTCAACGACTTTGGTTGTTCTTAGAACACTGACTACATACACAAACAGGTAACAGCTGGGTAGGGGCACTCACACACTAAAGATACTCCAGTTCCCTGAAACAGAAGAATCTCCACTTTAAGGGTCGTGGATCGTGTTGTGAGTACGACCTCTTCCAAGAGTTATTATAAGGACTTCACTTGTTATATTAGGTGTCTTTTTTATGTATAAACAATTTACTTATCTACCAAAGTCATCTCTCTTATCCCAGTGTCTACTATGGTTCGTGGTCTTAAACCAAAGAACTCAGTGCCCAATGTACGGGTTCACTATCAACAGATCTTTCTTTCTTTCAACCATTCATTAACTATAACTAGACCGTCTCTTTCGACGAAGTTGGACTCTTATAACAGTGTCCATTTCGAGTTTGGGTGGTCGAAGGGAGGGAAGAAAGGAAAAGAGAGAACCAACGGTTCTTGTGTAAAAAATAGTTCGTCAGAAACCTCTTCTCCTGTAACCTGAATAGAAAGGTGTACACTACCTGTCAGGAAAAGAAACTGAAGGGGATACTTCTTTCTACTCTGACTTAGAGTCGAATAAGGGAGTTGGATGTACCGTACCAGTCCGTCACTCCAATCACGATACGGAAGAAGAAACCGAGGAACAGACCTACGAACTTCTAGTGTTTCCCCGATTGTGGTACCCAAGACCTTTATAGTTATCCAGACTAAGATTGACACTGAAGACTGGAGACCTTTCAATGAAGTTAAGAGGTTCCGAGTCACTAAAATATACATTTAGACGAAGTGTACCAGAGACGCTGTTAATTTGTTACTTTCACAGACGGACATCGTGTCCGAATGGCTGTTGTCGTTGAAGGAAAAGGATAACAGGTTTTGTGAACTGTAAAACCTCCGGTCTACAAACATTACATCTAAAGACGTACCATATGTTGTACTGGTGAACCCAAAACAGAATAAACCAAGGACGGGAACAAAGAGCCGTATATCTTAGGAGACTAAGTTCGTCACTCGGACGTAGGCCAGACCCAGAAAGTCCCCCGGTGAACATCGACCTCAGGGTCGGCGGTGACGGAAACAACCCCGTCGTCAGTTCATTCGACTTCCGAGTCACAGATGAACACGGCAAAAGACAAAGGCTGCCAGGGAAAGACTCGGACCAGTTACCGAACGAAGAAGGAGGAAACACGGAGTGGTGGTACATGTATGTTCTCGTCCCTAGTGACTTCGGCCCTTAGACACGGAGTGAACTCGTCTTCGAAGTGGACGTAACAGTTGGAGTGAAGTGAAGGTAGCCACGGACAAGAAGCAGGTCAACGGGTAAGGGCCCAACGAGCTCAGAGGAAGACGGAGTTCCTGAGAGTGTCCTAAATAAGAGTCGGAGTTTACGGGAATGCGGTGGGGGTGAGGGTCGGAGATCGTAGCGGAGTAGACCAACTAAGGGTAGTGGAAGTCTAGGACCCCACCTGAGTCAGCCGTGAGTCTCGTCTAGGTGAGGTCGGGACGGGGAGGGGTCGAACCCACTGGAGGTGGAGGGTGCCGAGTGTGGATCCTGAGAAGAAGTCTCCTATTGGTAGTTTGATGACCTCGATGAAACAGGGGACTCTCGGTCGTACGGACCTCAACTGTAGTGGTATCCACGGACACTTTCGGGTCGGGGAGAGGAGCCCGCTGTGTTTGGGGTCGGTGTTGACTGAGGTCTCAAGGGCCACCCTAACCTGTGTCGGTATGAGGGGCTCTGAAACTACCGGGTCGCCCTAACCTGTGTCGGTGTGAGGGTCTTTAAAACTACCGGGGCCCCCGCCGAGGGAGTGGGAGAGACGGGACGAGGAGAGTAGAAAGGTCTAAAGGAGTCTTTGGTCGGGGGAGTGTTTAGTGAGAGAAGTGTTGGTCATTACTCTATAAGTGTACAAACAAATGATCAAACATAGTCAGGGGTAAAGGTTTGACATTCAGGGTACTCCGTCTTTAGTTGTAAACTTAGTAGTAAAAGGGGGTAAAAATTTCAGAAATAACTTAAGAAACGTTATAACAAAGACAGAATACAAAACCAAAAAACCGGTGTTGTTAGGACCCTAGAATAGAGGGACTGGTCCCTAATTTGGACGTGGGGTGACGTAACCTTCAGCTCCAGAATTGGTGACCCGGTGGTCGCTTCAGACAAACTTAGTCGCCATCCACAATTCGGAACCGTAGGTTACTTATGTATAAATTATTTAATTACTTGTTTGAGTACTCTCACTATGGTACTTCCACACATGCGTCAACCCGACGTAGTCTCAAACCCCCGGGTTGGAGGGAGGTTTCGAAAGTTGACAGTACAGGTGTCTTCGAACAACTTTCTGTATTTATCGGAAGTTATAGTTCCACTGTAGTGCTTATGAGATCGGAAGGAGAGAGAATCAAATATTCAGACCGACTTGGGAAGTCACGTAAATTAAGGGGTAATGAATGATCAAGAAATACTGGAGGTATACGTAACACACTCAAACACATACATATAAATATATTTAAGAATAATAAGTCCAAGTATTTTATAGGAAATACTCTCCTACACAGGTACCGACTGGGTCTACGTGTTCTCCTTTACAAAGTAAAGAGTTCTTCTCGGAAGACACGGACGGTTGTGGAGGGAGGTGGCACACGAAGTGGGCCCCCTGGATTACCGAGACTTTTATCTTCGTCGACAAACCGAGTATTAAATAACTGGATGACACACGCATTGTTCACCCTGACTCGACACTAGTCCGGTCCGATAAAAACAACTATGGTCTATAACTTAGAACGTGAACCCTTTCCGAAGATCCTTCTAAAAACCTGTGAGTGGTAACATACACATGGACAGACAGACACTTACTTTTCTCTTCTTTCCTCTCCTTACACCCCTCTTTAAGTTCATTCACGTGAAGTATCAGAAATAAGTAGTGTTTGTTTTGTATAAAAGAAGAGATCGTTTCGGGTCGACCGACTAAGTTGTGACAGACTTTTTTTTTTTCCAGATATAATTTAGGGCTAACGTTTCAATTTTGTCGGACTTGGATGTTTTCTGATCCGAACTCTCTGTTTCGACAACTTCTGACTCGTTCCTCCTACCTAAATGAGTCGACATTTTGATATTAATCGTGTATACAGAAATATTGGAGAATTTTATTCATAATTTGCCAAAATCACTTTAGTAAGTAGAGTGGTCTAAGTATAAATCCCCTTATACTGGTACGAGAAAGGGGTCGGGAAGACTACAAATATTTGTTGTTCGACATTTCAGACCAGTGATTGAAATCTACCCCCACACTTCAGAAACCCGAGGGGTACACCGAGTCACCATTTCTTAGATAGACGGTCACGGCTTCTACGTTCTCTGTTCCCAAACTAGGGACCCAGCCCTTCTAGGGGACCTTCTCCTTTAACGTTAGATGAAGTCATACGAACGGACCTTTTAAGGTGCCTGTCTCCTCGGACTACCCATGTCAAGTACCCCAGTATTTTCAGTCTGTACTGACTCGATGACTCGCGTGTACATACCTCAGAAATCTTTAAATTATTTTTGACACTTGAGAAAGGGGTCCGCCACCCCCCCCCCGTGCTTAGTGTAGGTATTACAACGTATGTTGAAGGTCCCCAAGTGACTGGTGGACTTTCAGTACGTACTCACGGCTTAATTCTGAAAAGGATCTCCTTTACATGTCTTTGTGTTAAATTTCCCTTAGTACGACAAAATTAAGAAATTTCCAGGAATCTTATTGAATCAGGAATGAGAGTAAGAGATCTACACCCGTCTCCAGTCCTCTCACATACTGAACGACCTTCGGTCCGTTATTTAAACATTGCCTATATCCCTAGACCTACGATATACTTCGGGTGAAGAAGTCCCAAAGGGGTCACCAAGTCTACCATTTCTCAGACGGACGTTACGTCGTCTGGGTCCAAGTCAGGGACCCAGTCCTTCTAGGGGACCTCTTCCCTTACCGTTGGGTGAGGTCATAAGAACGGACCTCTTAAGGTATCTGTTTCCTCAGAGCACCCGATATCAGATACCTTGACCTGTGTCGACTCGTTGAATGTGTCACGAATGGATCTTCGTCTGGGAGTCCCCTCTCGTTTCCGACCACCTCCCCGTCTCCTGCTCCAGTCCGTCTCATGGGAGAGGAAGTTTCTGGACACCCCACTCCTCCCCCATTCAGGACAGTTCCTCATCCAGTCACCGAACGTATAGACGTATAGGAAGTGGAGATTTCCCTACCCCTTGACGTCTACGGGTAGTCTTCCCGGAAAGATCCGATGGTCCACCTTCCGTCGACTACAGTACCTAGATTGGAAAGAAGTGGAGTACGACTACGGGGGCGGGGCTTTCTCTACGTACATCTGAAAAGTCACTGAGTTACGAGAGAGAGGGTTCTACCTTCTAATTACCTACACTTTATAAATACAAGTAGAGTACTTTAATTTTCTGCGAATGGGGAACCTTCTTTTCACTACTGGTTGGATCTATCGTATAAGTTTTCGTCTCTGTAATGAAACGACTGATTCCAGGCAGATCAGTTCCGATACCAAAAAGGACACCAGTACATACCTACACTCTCAACCTGACACTTCTTCCGACTTACGGCCTCTTAACTACGAAAACTTGACACGACAACCTCTTCTGAGAACTCTCAGGGAACCTGACGTTCCTCTAGGTTGGTCAGGTGAGACTTCCTCTAGTCGGGACCCTAAAGAAACCTTCCTTACTACGATTTCGACTTTGAGGTCATGAAACCGGTGGAGTACGCTTCTCAACTGAGTAACCTTTTCAGAGACTACGACCCTCCCTAACCCCCGTCCTCTTCTTCCCCTGTTGTCTCCTACTCTACCGACCTACCGTAGTGACTTAGCTACCTACACCCAAACCCACTTGAGGCCCTCAACCACTACCTGTCCCTTCGGACCACACGATGTTAAGTACCCCACCGTTTCTCAGCCTGTGCTGACTCACTGACTTGACTTGACCGGACTCTCGTCCTACTCCCAAGGGTCTGGAAGTTGACACCCGGAACACGTGTCGTCGTGGTCACTATTCTTTCCGGCTCACCGTCGAAGGGGGGTTTCCATGGTGTTACGTGTCACAGGACCTCTAAGGTAGGACGGGGTGAAACACTTCGGGGGTATTTGGTAGGACTTGTCGTGTGGGGTAGGTTTGGGATATGTACGGAGGATGTTCTTGGTCCGTCGAAACGAACCAAAGACGTCTCGTAAAGTAGAACGTCTCGACTTTAAGCGGAAAAGGAGGACTCATTACCTTTTGACGTAGCGTCCTCTATGTACATGTGTGTACGACGGAGTAGGACTTTACAGAGGGAGTTCGGGTTGTCTTTACTCAAAGCACAATTAATGTGGTGCTTTAACGATTCTGACTTCGGTGCGATCCCACGGAGGAGGCTTGGGAGTTTGACGGTCCTTATTTATAGTTGTCGGGTTTTCTTTTCCTTTTTCGTCAGCTCTCTGACCTATATGATTACCTAATACCGAGCTGGCAGGTATTTTTATGTTGATAGAGGGTATCAAACGCCGTCGACCAGGTCCCTCGGTTTATTGTGGGAGACACCGTTAGTTGAGGGTTTTGGCTCTACATAAGTTAGTGACTGTCCAAGGGACTGAATCCGGGGACTTAGTTGAACCCTGGTTCGTCTCTTCAGTGTGAGACCCTGGTCGGTGTCCCCTACGAGTACCGACCAGTCGACGGACATCGGAGGGGTCAAGTCTTCGGGACCAGACCCGTGTGGACTGGACTTCGACGGAGAAAAGAGACGACATTTCGAAAGGCCGGGTGGATAGACGGAAGTTCAGAGACGGTTTGTGTTTATTATTACCAACTACGGGAACGATAACTTTCGAGACTTATTCAGCGGAAATGAACAAGAGTAAGTCGATCAGAAGTAAATAAAGGTGTATTAAGTGTCTTTTTTACGTTTACTAGTTATCTACACTACCACTCCCCTCGAATTGACATTGATTAAGATTTTCTTTACGTTTACTTTTGTTGTTACTTTATGTAAAAAGTCGAACTAAGTCTCCCCTCCATTTTTACACGTACGGGAACTTGGACCAGTAAGACTAAGATCGTTAAGTAAAATCGGCTCTAACAGAGTATTTACGTGTCAATACATGTGTCTACAGGTGACAAATTTATAAACATGTTCGATTGAGAGGTTTTCCCCTTACCTAGTGTATGTTCTGTAGGCGTGTTACCTTAAGACACGCTGGTAGGTTTCTTATCTTACAACTACTGTTCCTCTCCCGTCCCTATCTACCCTCCCAATCGTTTCCGTTTTGGTCTACGTATACAGAGTAGAAATGTGTGTACTCACACGGACCCATGTAGAGAGGTCGACAAGGTGTGGTACTCTAACACCGAGTAGGGTCTTCACCCCGACCTCTACCCTCTCCCAGACAGTGGACTATGTAAAGAGTAACAACTGTCATTATTCTACTAGTTCATAATGGAACCATTACTTTTATAGTTTTATTTTTCTCAGTCGACCCTTTATGTCACCGAGTGTCCTTTACGCCAGGACTGTTACTCAATAAGTGAGGTAGTGGATAAAAGAGTGAAGAGGGGAATAACACCGGGTCAATCCGTCCTACTCCGTACCCGCGACTCTTATCGAAACTAAGGACCTTGTTGTCGGTTCTATTACTCCGCGGGTGAAGTAGTTACTACGGAGGAACGTCGCAGGATCTGATCTGTATGTAGTACGTCCACGACTTTGTTAAGGCCGAGTAAATAGGCGGTAACAGGTCTTTCCTCGGCCCGGTGTACCCACTCAAAAAGGTGCTATTATCTTCGAGTGGTAGACGAATTTCCCGGTTGAAAAACTTAATTTTTTTTTAAAAAAAAACTCCCTTGTGAAAGGACATACCCAAAGTGTTTGAGGAGGAGGAGTTTCTTTCATGTCACTAGTGTTATGTTCGTTAAGGACTACTGAACCTCACGTCGAGACCGTTCTCAAGACCTATGTCAAGACACTGAATAAAGGCCGGAGTGGCACCCTCGACCGGAGTCGAAACTTAGAAGTGGTTAGAGCCACTAAGACTTAAGGAAAGAGTGAACGCTTAAAGACGGTGAAGAGAGTGAAACCGGTACGAAATATCTACTATCCGGATATCTGAGAACGGGACAGAGGATTTATGACAAGTAGTTATCAAGGTCGACTACAAGGTTGAGGCGTAGTTGAGAGTTTGGACATTCATTGGTCCGAGATCCCCTAAAGGAGGGGGTCGACAATAATCCAGTGGAAACCAGTAATCCTGAGACGTCCATCTTGAGGTCTGTGACACCTCGTTTCTGTTCTGTGTAGGTATTCCGGAACTGACACCCGTAGTATCTTAATAAAGTACTGTGATTCAAACCCCCACCAAACAATATGTCTTTATCGTTGGTCCTATTACCCGGTCGTCCTTCTCATCGTTTATCTATAAGGACTTTCACGACTCTCCCCACCCCGACTCGGACCCCACCTCCCCTTACCCCTCCCATATGGTCGTTCGATTAATTGAGGTACCCCTCGACCTCCCCCGGTGACGACCTGCTGTGGTGACGTCGTCGTCCAGTCCCTCGGAAAAGTCGAGACTGGAGTGGTCACGGTGGTCGTGTCACGGGAGTCTGGGTAGTGACGTTTGTGTCCCCGGTTCGCCTCAGACGGACACGGACACGTCTTTCCGCTAGAGATGAAGGGAGGTAGGAGGTTTAAGACGTACTTGTATAGACTGACCACTACGGACTTGGGTCCTGGGGTCGACGTTCCCCCGGACCCCTTCGATCCCTCAGATCAGAGATATGAAGGTCAAGATGTTATGTCACCTTCCGCCCCACGTCTTAATCAGTTCTTGGACCTCCTTAGAATCTCCTTTTGTGTCCGTCTTGTGAGTTACTGTATTGAGTTTCGTTCTAGGAGGTACTGGATGGAGGATGTCATTACCTTTATTTTCGTTTTTATTTGTTCTCCCTGGATTGATTTGAATTTTCGAAAACGTGTCGTTTCCTTTGATGTTTGTTCCACTTTTCTGTTGTGAGTCTTACCCTCTTTTATTATCGTTTCCTTTGTTGACTGTTTCTTAATTAAAGGTTTTATATGTTCGTCGAGTATGTTGGTCTTTTTGTTCGTTGGGTTAGTTTTTCACCCCTTTTCTGGATTTATCTGTAAAGAGGTTTCTTCTGTATGTCTACCGATTGTTGTGAACTTCTCTACGAGTTGTAGCGAGTCATAATCTCTTTACGTGGAGTAAAGACTCCGACTCCACTCTATGGTGGAGTGTGGTCAGTCTTACTGGTAATATTTTTCAGATATTTGTTATTTACGATCTCTCCCACACCTCTTTTCCCTTGGGAGAAAGTGACGACCATCCTTACATTCGACTAAGTCGGTGATACCTTCTACCATCCCTTTAAGGGATTTTTTTGTCCTTATTTTGGTGGTATACTGGGTCGTTAGGGTGAGGATCCGTATATGGGACTCCTTTGGTTTTAACTTTTTCTATGTACATGGGGTCACAGGTAACGTCATGATAAATGTTATCGATCTTGTACCTTCGTTGGATCTACAGGTAGTTGTCTACTTACCTATTCCTTCTTCACCACGTATATATGTTACCTTATAATGAGTCGGTATTTTTCCTTGTGTGAACTCAGTCAAGATTACTCAACCTACTTGGATCTCGGATAATATGTCTCACTTCATTCAGTCTTTCTCTTTATATTTATAGTATATGATTACGTATGCATACCTTAGATCTTTCTACCATCACTAATTAAATAAAAGTCCCATCGTTACCTCTTGGTGTGTATCTCTTGTCTGGATACCTGTACCCCTCTCGTCTCCTCTCCCACCTTTCTCAGTGTCCCTTTCAATGTAATGGTATGCACTTATCTATCGGTTACCCTTAGACAACATGCTGGGTCCCTTGAGTTTGTCCCAGAGACAGTGTTAGATCTCTCCACAACCCCTCCCTCTACCGTCCCTCCAAGCCCTCCCTCCCTTGTACCTATATGGATACCGACTAAGAACAACTACAAACTATCTTTTGTCGTTTTGAGACATTCCGTTAATAGGAAGTTACATTTTTATTTAATTAATTTTTATTTCTTTATTTATTTCACCGTTTTTGTGGGGTTTTCTGGACCTCCTTCCCTCAAGGAAGAGGAGGACCTCCACCCTCCTTCTGGTTCCAATTAAATTCAAAAGGTAAAAGTTTAGATGTTTAACTTTGGTAAACAAGATTTAGAGGAAATCTTTTATTAGTTTAATAGTAAAATCTTCTCTACTCTCATTCTCTCCCGTACTTCCAGTTAGAAGCAAGACTCTCGTGTCCGTCTTGGTCCTGACCTACTCTATCAACTCGACTTTTCCTCTAGTCCTTGGGGCTGACTGTCCTCCTGAGTCGGGGCCTCTCCCGTCTCGTCCCGACCGGAGGTTGTCGTCGTAGCGTGGACACTTCAGTGAGAGAGGGATTGTCCGGGCACAGAAGAACGACACAATCCTTTAAAGTTCGAGACCACTTATTATCAGGTGGAATTCCTGACCTACACTGGATTTAGTTTAGGGAATGCTAATATGTCACCTTCACTGTTTATCTAAGTTCCCTAATCTAGACTATCTGTCTCACGGACTTCTCGATACCTGTGTCCAAGCACTGTAACATGTCCTCCGTCACTATTTCTGGTAGAGGTTCTTATTCTTTACGTTTTTCGGTTTTATCCACAGACTCCTCCGGAATGTTTATCGATACTTTCCTTCTCTTCAATATCCGTTACTCTTTTTCTTTCTATATGGATAAACTTACGTCTCAAAGTTTCTTATCGTTCCTTACCATTCTTTCGGAAGGAGTCGTTAGCTAATTTTCTTTGTCTCCTTTTGTTGTCTTACTCTTTCTGATCTCTAGAGAAGTTCTTTTAGTCTCTATGGTTCCCTTGTAAAGTACGTTTCTACCCGTGTTATTTCCTGTCTTTACCATACCTGTATTGTCTTCGTCTTCTATAATTCTTCTCCACCGTTCTCATGTGTCTTCTTGACATGTTCTTTCTAGGAGTGTTGGATCTATTGGTACTCCCATACTAGTGAGTGGATCTCGGTCTGTAGGACCTTACGCTTCAGTCCACCCGGAATCCTTCGTAGTGATGTTTGTTTCGATCACCTCCACTACCTTAAAGTTAACTCGATAAAGTTTAGGATTTTCTACTACGACACTTTCACGACGTGAGTTATACGGTCGTTTAAACCTTTTGAGTCGTCACCGGTGTCCTGACCTTTTCCAGTCAAAAGTAAGGTTAGGGTATCTTTCCGTTACGGGTTTTACAAGTTTGATGGTGTGTTAACGTGAGAAGAATGTGCGATCATTTATTTACAAGTTTTAAGAGGTTTGGTCCGAAGTCGTCATGTACTTGACACTTGAAGGTCTACAAGTTCGACCTAAAGCTTTTCCGTCTCCTTGGAACCTAGTTTAACGGTTGTAGTAACCTAGTGGTTTTTTAGTTCTCTCAAGGTCTTTTTGTAGATGAAGACGAAATAACTGATACGGTTTCGGAAACTGACACACCTAGTGTTATTTGACACCTTTTAAGAGTTTCTCTACCCTTATGGTCTGGTGGACTGGACGGAGGACTCTTTGGACATACGTCCAGTCCTTCGTTGTACTTCCCAATTATCCCATCGTCTCTACACGGACGTTTACCCAGAGAGACGAGCCCGACTCGCAGGATCGTTTGCTCCGTAAGACGGTTTCTCAGACCTGTGTCGGAACTCAAATTACCAGGGAACGTTTGCTCCCTCGTAAGGGAAGAACTCTATTCTTCCTCTACTCCCGAAACCCGTCTGAGACGTCATCTGTCCCTAAAGTGAGGGGAAACGATATGTTATTGTACATACGTGGACGCGACACGACTTTTCCGAATAAGTACGTCAGACCTTAATACGGATCCCCCGAACATATTATTTGCCGTTAATCACAAAACGGGTCAAGACAAGGAGGTCGACCTCACACGCAGACAGAAAACACACACAGAACAAAATACAGTAAAGTGAGTATCAGAGGTTTTGTTGTCAATCTTGACCTGTACCTTGTTGTCTGACCAAGGTTTATCCTTTTCCTCATGCAGTTCCGACATATAACAGTGGGAAAGTAAATTGAATATACGTCTCATGTAGTACTCTTTACGGTCCGACCTATTTCGTGTTCGACCTTAGTTCTAAAGACCTTCTTTATAGTTATTGGAGTCTTTACGTCTACTGTGGTGGGAATACCGTCTTTGACTTCTCCTTGACTTCTCGGAGAACTACTTTCACTTTCTCATTTCACTTTTCAGACCGAATTTTAAGTTGTAAGTCTTTTGATTCTAGTACCGTAAACCAGGGTAGTGAAGTACCCTTTATCTACCCCTTTGTTTCCTTTGTCACAGTCTGAAATAAAACCCCCCGAGGTTTTAGTGACGTCTACCACTGACGTCGGTACTTTAATTTTCTGCGAATGAGGAATTTTCCTTTCAATACTGGTTGGATCTGTCGTATAATTTTTCGTCTCTGTAATGAAACTGTTGTTTCCAGACAGATCAGTTTCGATACCAAAAAGGTCATCAGTACACATCTACACTCTCAACATGAGTCTTTCGACTCACGACATCTTAACTACGAAAACTTGACACCACAACCTCTTCTGAACTCTCAAGGAACCTGTCGACCTTCTAGTTAGTCAGGACTTATAAGTAACCTTCGTGACTACGACTTCGACTTTGAGGTTATGCAACCGGTGAAGTACACTTCTTGACTGAGTAAACTTTTGTGGGACTACGCCCCTTTTAACTTCCGTCCTCCTCTTCCCCTGCTGTCTCCTACTCTACCAACCTACCGTAGTGACTGAGTTACCTGTACTCAAACTCATTTGAGGTACTTAACCACTATCTGTCCCCACGGAACGTACGACGTCAGATACTCCAACGTTTCTTAACCTGTACTGACTCCCTGACTTGTTGTTGTTTACATAAAGAGCTAAAGAACCTGTACTCACCATCGTGAAGTCAGGGAAAGGAGAGAAGTCAGGATGGGTACCAAGAAAGAGGTCTTTGTGGTCGTACGCGAACGTCTTGGAGAGGAAACTTCTGGTACATTTTCTAGACTCATGTATTGACTTAGTCATTGAAGGGTAAACGAGAAGGTTCTCACATAGACTCCTGGACCTAGTAAAAGAGGTTTCACAGAGATTGAGACATCGTCGACCACGAGTAATATTGGGGTAATTGGTGGACCTACATGTGGGTGTTATGAGAAGGGAGAAGTCGATGTATTAGTCGGTAACACAAGTTCCCCCGTGGGAGGTGGTCGGAATGTTGAGTAGTTCTACCATCCTTAACAAGAGTAGTGGTAGAAGGTTTGAAGTTCAAGAATGTTTTTGTACTCCTGAGAAGTCACCGACAACTGAACGTACGTTATTATTAACCGAGTCCCCAATAACTTAGTGTAGTCACAGGGAATACAACGGGATTTTCCTGTATGTATAAAAAGGAAACATGTCATCTCAGAAACGTACTCTGATTGTACGGACGTCAAGTACGGAACACCTTTGAAGGACTGTTCGAGACTACTCTACTTCAAGAGAGGACCATTCTAGAATCACTGGAGTCCTCCGTCAATCTCAAGTTGGCACCAGGGGACTCAAGAGAGGTTTGAAGTACCACAGAGAGATTGAGTCAGAGTACGATCTTACACCTGTAGGGACCGTCTCCACATAGACCTGTTTCCTCATTGGTGTCGGAGGAAAATAGGTGGTACCGAGAGAGTGGTCCGTAGCCAAGAAGTCACTGAGACTCACTTCGGTAAACAGGTTGACAGAACCAAAGTAAGAAGGTTTTCCGTCGGGACTCTGTTCTTTATGACACTTGGTAGTTCTTTCCTTCCCCGACCTTTCGGGGTTAAGTCCTACAAGTACTCTTCCGATTACGACATTTGTTGCCACCAGGACGACCCTCTGACAGAGGTTGTGTATGAAGTCTCGACAGGTGGTCTCCTTCGGCCCTGAGAAAAAGTAGAGGGAGGTAGATAGTAACCACTTCCGACGAGGGCCCTCCTAAGTGAGGGGTCGTGAAGGACTACTGGTAGACAGACCATCGGTTCTTATAAGATACTGGTCTGTCCCAGGAGTCCTTCTCTCTTTGACTACAAACTCCATCTCGGAAGTCGGACCCGTCCTTCTCAAATAAGTTCTATGTCCACTGAAGTCAACACCCGGGTCCCCCTACACTGTAATGTACGATGTGTCTGGCTACCGGTTGCGACCCTATTTAGAAAGTGAAACGGAGAGCACACCGGGAAGACTATTGCCAAACTAACACTTTCTAACCTACTCAGTTCCCTATCTGAATCCGGGACTTTTGTCACCGCCTACAATGAGAGTCCTGTCTTACAGATCTTTCTGATCCTGTATTTCGGCTCAGCACTCCTTAGTGGTTGCGAAACCTCTCGGTCCTCTGGGGGACTTAGTTTCTCGCTCCGTTCTGTGTTTTGTCTACCCTCACTTCCACATTGTCGAGGGTTTCTAGTTCTGTTGGAGTCCCTTCTTAGCACGTCCACCTTCTTTTCTTTTACCGGACATAAATTTTAAAAATAATTTGGGACAGAGGTAGAGGGAATTTCTCGTTTGTAACAACGTTTTATTCTTCCCGAACCAAGTAAACAAAGTCCTCTCCGTTCTGTCACTCCCCCCTTCTCGAAAAGAGGTAGGAGACGTCCAGGGGTCCCTCTCTTGACTCGTCTGATTTTCTTCCCTTTTCGGTACAAAGACTCCGGACTCCCTTCTGTCTTTCCCCCCTTCCCTCTCGACCCGATCGGGACTCCCTACACGGAACTTCTCAACGTAAGGACCTTTGTTCAAACCTCTTATGCGTTCTCTCTTGCCCCAGTATCTCCCTGTTTAAATGACGCTTCGGACAAAATCTTTATGTTCCGACCACGAAGGGACCGTCAGGTCACCAATTCTGACGCGAAGAGAACGTCTCCGGTGTCCAAGCTAAAGACCAGTCCCTTGAGTCTAGGGTGTATAACGTGCCACGTCGGTTATTTAATATATATAAATATTATATATATATATATAAATAATATATATAAATATATATATTATATATATATATATATATATAATCTCTACGTTCCGAAGAAAAGAGTGAAAGATAACGTAAAGGAGGGTTGTATTAGGGACAAATCCTACTTCCGGTCCACCGGTACAGATTCGGTGGACCAAAAGGTCGGGTCTGGGTCTACCGACCACGTCCCTCGTAGTAAGACAACCGGCAACCTAGGTTAGTCTAAAAGGGAGTAACCTTTAACTTGATTCTCTGAGTCTCTCAGGTCAATTCCTTGCTAACCGGACTCTTAATCTTTTAATAGTGGTATTACACCCGTGTATCTGATCCTTCCGTCTGTCTACATATTACTCTTTGCCTCTGTTTCTACTGTAGTCACCATGTCAAGACCCATATACTTAACTATTATACAACGACTCTTATAACGTAGACGCAAATACTCCTTATGACCAGATATGAGAGGAAGGAAGAGAAGGAAGACCATACCAAAAACCGACCTAAACAATAGTTCCGTTAAGACCGGTCTATTTTATTTTACCTAACTTTTTTTTTTTTCTTGCTGTAGTCACTTTTACCCTCAATCCTGGAGACTTTCACGTCGGGAAGTGTTTTCGTCACCTTTTACCGGTCTTGTCGGTCTTAGTTGAACAAAGTCTTGAGACTTTGAATTGGTTTACGAAGAGCGTAAGAGCCCACGTAAATCTTTATACTGACTTAGAACCATTCTTGTCTTTAGAACACCGTAAAACTAGATGAAATCTGGGTAAGGGACGAAAGGTCGAGTTACCATCGGAACTTTTTAGTGTCAGACATCAGGACCGTGGTCTCCCTCGTCTTACCCGAAGTTAAGGTTTATTGACAATAGTAAACAGGATCACAAAGGGACCTTCCGAGACGAGGTTTCTGACCACAAACAAACTGGAGGGAACTCGAGGGTCACTACTTTCCGGAGACTCTATTTTCGTCTCTTCCCATCATAAAGTGTTTACAAGATTGCAGTGTCGACTGACTCCACTACCTATTGTCACCTCTGTTTGTTATCTGATTGGTTTTTTCCATTCTTTTCCGACTCCTAAGGGGGTTCGGTTGTATAACAAGTTATGACACCCGGTCGATTTAGAACCACAAAGTAGGTGTCACAGGAGTCAGTTCTGTTCGAGAGATTTACGGGTAAAGAGTAAGGGTACTACGAGACCCGAAAGATTCGGGTGACTGTAGAAGGGACCTGGTGAATTACACAGGGAAGTCCAAATTCCTTTGATAAGGTATTGAAGTCAGAAAGGGTCTCTTTGAGACGGAGGGTTAGGTTCGGGTGTGGGTGGAGGGCGGACTTGTCTATTAACGATGAGGAGGTTTCTATTGTGGACGGTGGTTCAAAAGAGGGGGTGTATGGGTCCGACCCTGGACCCTCCACCGAACCCGAAATGGGTCGAGGGACGACGGTGAAGGTCTACCGAAACGAAAATGAGAATACGTCTTGAGAAATCGTCTACTATAATGGTAAAGGGATTTCCCGCATTCCTCTAGTTTGGTCAGGTAGGATTTCTTTTAGTCGGGACTTATAAGTAACTTTCCTGACTACGACTTTGACTTTGAGGTTATGAAACCGGTGGACTACTCTTCTTGACTGAGTAACCTTTTCTGGGACTACAACCCTTTCTAACTCTCGTCCTCCTCTTCCCCTGCTGTCTCCTACTCTACCAACCTATCGTAGTGGTTGAACTACCTGTACTCAGGCTCATTCGAGATCCTCAACCCCTACCTAATCTTTCGGAGTTATTAATTTCAACACACTGTGACCGCACGACGTCAGGTATCGCAGTGTTTTTCAACCTGTGTTTACTCACTGACTTGACTTGATTTTCCTGAATTCTCTTGGTGAACTTTTTGATGTCGTTTGTTCCGTTTTTAAGTCGTTTCCTCACGACTAATTTTTAACTATGTATCTTTGTTCGTTGAAAGCATTTATGTTTGTTATTGGTCTCGCTTCTACATCGTTGTCCACGACGAACACTTTTGCAATATTGTCCACTTCGCGAATGTGTCCTCAACATGCTCCGGACATACTTCTTTTGAGGTTTTGTAGTGACATCTTTTGCACTTCTTTCTGTAACCCGTCTTGTACAGTCATAATACTTCTGTAACAAAGACGACTTTAATTAAATCTTTAAATTGGGTTTTGTTTAGTTTTACAAGTCCAAAATCTTCGACCTAATAGGTCACTTAACAATTCAGATGTAACTTTCTGACAAAGTTTTATCCTTCTCAGAATTTTTCATGACATAATCACCCTTTAATCTCGGTTTACACAAACGATAGAATCTTTCGGAGTTATTAATTTCAACACACTGTGACCGTTATCTGGTTATCTTGGATTATATTTTAGGTCATTAGCTGGGTTTTTACTTTTTCTCTCGTCATATATTATTCAGAGAACACACATACGAATCAGTGAGTAGTTCAGACTGAGAACACTGAGGTACCTGAACAGGTGGTCCGAGAAGACAGGTACCCTAAGAGGTCCGTTCTTATGACCTCATCCAACGGTAAGGGAAGAGGTCTCTTAGAAGGACTGGGGTTCCTACGTTGGGTATAGAGGATGTAATACCTGTCTAAGAGATAGTAGACTCGATGGTCCCTTCAGGTCTATTATTACCTCCGTGAAGTTTAGTCAGTCCTTATCTAATTGATAAGTTTTTGACCAGACAAGTTAGTCGGTGGACTTTTATTTATTTAGAACTAGGTAGGGAGTGGGACGTATGGTGTCTTAGGTGAGGTTTACCCAGTTTCTAAACTTACAAAAAAATTTTAGAAAATTGAAGTTTTTTCAATTCCTAAATTGAAAATTTTTTCTTCCTAAAAAATATTGGAACCTTCTCCACTCTACTAAGATTGCCGCTGAGTTTTAGGTCTACGAAATTTCCTTTTCTAATTTACTTTTTGTAAACACACTGTTTTATTCAGTTTTCCTTTTTTTAAACGTCGAGTATAGTCTCAAATTTGAAATTTTTTTATCACCTCTTTTACACTTATTATGTCTACTTTCAAAACAACACAGACACCGGTACTGTAACATATTTTAACACTCCGACATAAGAAGGTAGTAAGTTTTTGATCATAGACCCCTGAAGGGGCCACCACACCACCAATCCTGAAGAGGAAGGTCACGTCTCCCACACTTAAACTAGGGACCGACCAGTACCTCGACTCTAGGGTGAATGGAGTCCCGGTTTTTTTTTTTTTTTTTGGTGTATTTGTTGTCTTCGTTATAACATTGTTTAAGTTTATTTACGAAAAAATTTCACCAGGTGTGGTTTTTTGGGAGTTTTTGTTTTTTTGATCACAGAATGAGTCTCTCTTCAACGAGTGCAGTGACTACTTACTCGTTTCAGGGTTATATGGAAGGACACCGAAGTGAAAGTAGAACCGAATAGAGGTTGATAGTTGTGAAAGTAGGTGTTGTTACCTACCACCATGGTTTCCGTCACCCCAGTCCGTGACCGGCATTCAGTGTCTCACTTGTCTCTGTCGACCTCAAAAATTGTTCGTGCATATTCTGGGGGAGACCCTCAGGGGTCCTTGTTGACTCGGACCGTCTTTCCCTACTCACGGCAATTTCTGAGCCCGGATTGTTCGACGGAATTAACCGACAATTACAGTCACACTAGAGTAAACATGGAAGTCGGGTCACTCTGGGTCCCTGTAACCCAATGTCAATTACTACCTACCTCCCACTGTAAAACGTAGTGTTTATGGTTTGATCGAACCGTTACGTATGCTCGTCTTCCCACTCCGACACAAAAGTCTTACTCACTCCGGTCGACTGTCTGGGTATCGGACCACCACGAGAACACCCTTCTCGTCGCATTACGTCGTACTTACACTTCGGTCCCGAGGACAGAGTCTGACGTCCTCAATGATTGGAACGGTAACTTTGTCAGGAACGAAAACTAAACAGCAATCGATTTGTCCGAGCACACCATCTGCTTTAAGGTCATGGTCGGTGGGAGTCTCGACAACCTTCACCCCGGACGACTAACGTGTTGACGACGAAAAGAACCCTGGAAGGAAGCCGATAGTCAGACGGAGTGGACCGTTTATGTCGGGGGAAACGGGTGGGGTCCGTCGACGTCGATTACCGTCTGGTGGTATCTTTTCCGATCTAAAGGGGTTCCACCCTAAGTCAAACCAAGTCAAATCAACGAGTCAACACAGGTCGAGAAACGCTGGGGTACCTGACGTCGTACGGTCCGGAGAGACAGGTAGTGGTTGAGGGCCTCGAATGAGTTTGAGTACAGGTAACTCAGCCACTACGGTAGGTTGGTAGAGTAGAAGACAGTAGGGGAAAAGGAGGGTGGAAGTTAGAAAGGGTCGTAGTCCCAGAAAAGGTTTCTCAGTTAAGAAACGTAGTTCACCGAAGTCGAAGTCGTTGTCAGTAAGGTCACTTATAAGTCCTGACTAAAGTAAATCCTACCTGACCAACCTAGAGGAACGTCAGGTTCCTGAGAGTTTTCAGAAGAGGTTGTGGTGTCGAGTTTTTATAGTCAAGAAATCGTAAGTCGTAAGAAATACCAGGTTGAGAGTGTAGGAATGTACTGATGACCTTTTTGGTATTGGAACTGATCTACCTGGAAACAACCGTTTCAGAGACGAAAAATTATACGACAGATCCAACCAGTATCGAAAAGAAAGTTCCTCGTTTGTAGAAAATTAAAATACCGACCTCAGTGATAGACGTCACTAAAACCTCGGGTTCTTTTATTTCAGACAGTGACAAAGGTAACGAAAGGAGAGATAAACGGTACTTCACTACCTTGGTTTACGGTACTAGAATCAAAAAACTTACAACTCAAAATTCGGTCGAAAAAGTAAGATGAGAAAGTGAAAGTAGTTTTCGGAGAAGTCAAGGAGAAGTGAAAGACGATATTCCCACCACAGTAGACGCATAGACTCCAATAACTATAAAGAGGGTTGTTAGAACTAAGGTCGGACACGAAGTAGGTCAGACCGTAAAGAGTACTATGTGAGACGTATATTCAATTTATTCGTCCAACTGTTATATGTCGGAACTATATGAGGAAAGGGTTAAACCTTGGTCAGACAACAAAGTACAGACCAAGATTGACAACGAAGAACTGGACGCATAACTAAAGAGTCCTCCGTCCATTGAGATTTCGGAGGGAGTCACAAGCTTCGAGGGATACCTAATCCGGTGTCGACCCTTGTGTAGTTTCTCTAGTTTGGTCAGTAAGATTTCCTTTAGTTGGGACTTATAAGTAACCTTTTGGACTTAGAGGTTATGAAACCGGTGGACGACACTTCTCGGTTGAGTAACCGTTTCTGGGACTACGACCCTTTCTAACTCCGTCCTCCTCTTCCCCTACTGTCTCCTTCTCTACCAATCTATCGTAGTGACAGAGTTACCTCTACTTAAACTCGTTTGAGGTCCTCTATCATCTTCTTTCTCTTCGGACCACACGACGTCAGGTACTCCAGCTTTTCTTAGTCTGTACTGAATTGATGACTTGTCGTTGTTGTTGTTGTTTCCTTGGTGTAACGACCCCGGAGGAAGGGGAAGACGAAGTGCGGGAGGGAATGACTCTCGGGAGGGAGTTGTCAAGTCCACGTGGTCCCTGGGACAGGGTCCGAGATGGAGATCTTCTGTGTCAAATTTTCTCAAAAGGAAGGACCAGACAGCGAAAATATCCCAACGGTAAGAAACTCTGGTTGATCACTCTGGTCCAATTTGACTCAGGACGACATTCGTATCCTTGGAAACGTCCTAGACCCGAGACCCCTCGATCGTTCCGGTCCGTCCCATAGTTTTTCCGTCAACCTCCCTCGTCAGTATAGTCCATAGAAGTGGACCTAACAACGGTTCCATCCTTCAGTTCTCAAGATCCACCTCTACTCCGGTGTTGGGTCTCGGAGGACTACTTTCACTTTCTCCTCTCACTTTTTCAACCGAATTTCGAGTTGTAAGTCTTTTGATTCTAGTACCGTAGACCAGGGTAGTGGTATCTACCCTTTTGTCACCGACTGAAATAAAAAGACCCGAGATTTTAGTGACGTCTACCACTAGTGTTGTTACTTCAATTTTCTACGAATGAGGAATCTTCCTTTCAATACTTGTTGGATCTGTCGTATAATTTTTTTGTCTCTGTAATGTAACGGTTGTTTCTAGGCAGATCAGTTCCGATACCAAAAAGGTCACCAGTACATACCGACACTCTCAGCCTGATATTTCTTTCGACTCGTGGTTTCTTAACTACGAAAACTTGACACCACAACCTCTTCTGAGAACTCTCAGGGAACCTGACGTTCCTCTAGGTTGGTCAGGTAGGATTTCCTTTAGGTAGGACCCACAAGTAACCTTCCTGACTACAACTTCGACTTTGAGGTTATGAAACCGGTGGACTATATTTCTCTCGACTGGGTAAACTTTTCTGGGACTACGACCCTTTCTAACTCCGTCCTCCTCTTCCCCTGTTGTCTCCTATTCTACCAACCTACCGTAGTGGTTGAGTTACCTGTACCCAAACCCACCTGAGACCCTCGACCATACATGTCCCTCCGGACCGCACGACACCAAGTACCCCAACGTCTCAACCTGTGCTGATTCGTTGACTTGACTTGACTTGACTTCTATTTGATTCTTTATATTCTGAACATTCTACGTCCACTTCGAAAATTAAGTACATAATTTGTTCTTCTTTCCGCAAACTTTAAGTTACTAAATTTCGATGGTACAGACCTTCGGTCTTCTTGGTGTTTCATCTATTTTTCTTTATTTTCTCATCTCTGTCTTACTCTTTCTTTTATTTATATGTCATCTCTTTTATTTACTCTGTCTTTTATCTACATGTCATCTCTTTTAGGTATTTCGGTTTTCACCCGACAAACTTCTGATTATTTTAAGTAATTGGAGATCGTCTTCATTAGTTCTTTTTCTCTTCATTCCTACTTGACGGTGGTAGTCCTTCAATCTGAGTGAGACAATTTGCGAGAACCTTCTACTGACGGAAGCTCTCTGTAAGGTCCATCCAGTCACCAGTTCTCGGGTCTCCACTGGACAGTAGGTCGGTCGGAGACCACCCATCTCAGTACAGTGACAAGTATCGTTTAAGAGGTGGAATCACTAGACTGTAGTACGCTCTTAGTCAAGAATTATATTCGTGTATGAAGATTCCGACGTTAATTTCTACGTTTTATTTCTGTTCTAGTTTTTGGTTATGACCCGACGGAAGTCAACCCGAGGGAGCTTCGTCTGGGGTTCTGTTCCAAAATTCACCTAACCCCTCCGTCGAAGTTCTTCACGGTCACCTCCTCACCCCCACCACCCCGGAAACACAGTAGAGATTCCTACCGGTGGAGGTACGAGGGACGGGACCCGTCGTGTGACGAGGTAAGTGACCACCCTAGACACGGGGACTGAGCCTGGACCGTCCCAGACATTGACCGTCCTGGACCGGTGACCGACACCGTCCTTACGGTAGGACCCTACACGAGGGAGGTTCGGGTCCCGCATCCCCCGACCGTCGCAGACGGAGGCGGGTCCCTCAGAGTGGTGGGTCGAGATTCTGACGAGTCCAACCTGGTGACTACGACGTCGTAACGTCCCTACTCTCCTGTGCCCCCCGACGACGGAGTTCCTCGTCCCGTCCTTGTTTCAGCGGACCTGGAAGAGTGGGTCGTCTCGTGTCAGCACTACTGGGACCAGTTGGGGTGACCCGACGTCTTGGTCGTCGGTCCAGGTGTGTAAGTACTCGAGTCTTAACCCTCTGTGCCACGGATTCACAGTAGCCTTCGGACCGCAAACCCCCGTCCCCCCAGAGACCGACTTCCTAAGTCACGGGTCATGTGCCTTCCTGTCTAGGACAAACCCGTGGGCCCGAGTCAGGCTACCGCCTGAGACCCTCCACCATCTTCAACGGGTCCTCACCAGACTGATCTCTCCGTAAATAAGTGAGTGTCGGTAGAAGGCCACACTTCCGTCGAGGGGCCCCACACTTGAGGTAGACGCACTTTCGTCACGACGGGGGTGGTGAGACCTCCGTCCGCGAACAGTCTCCTTCGACAGCAGTTGTGTCGCTACCTCCGTGGGGCCCGAGACTCGTCCCGTCACTCTCGGTGCCCGATACACTAGGTCGAGACCACACGTCGAGAATTACTAAGAGAGGTCAGTTTCGTCATAGTCTAACGAACCGAAAAGGGAAAGGAGGTCCGTATCACAACGTAAAAGAACCCTGTACCGAAGAGGAAAGTCGGAAGATTCAGGAGATAATGGAAGAGTGAAGTCGAACTTGTAATGGAGGACGACCTTTGACAGCCATAGTCAATAATTATTGGGGGAAAGTCAATGTATAACTTTGTGTACGTGTATGTGTGTGTGTTCTGAGCTGAGTTTACCCGAACTTCTCTCTTTAAAAACTGACCCATTTGACGTTTCAGGATATCAGAACCCGAAGTCCGAGTCGAACTAGTTCCGAGTCAACTATAGAGATCTTGTAATGAAGAAAGTCGGGGACCTAAGTCGGGACGAATGGAGGTACATCACTGAAGTAAGAGTCTGGGGTCTATTATGGCGTTACCGCCGACGACGAGATTAGGTGGGAGAAAGTCGAAGTTCTCTCTTCTTTCTCAAAACAAAAAAAAAATGACGTAGGGTATATGTCAAGAACGTTAAAGGATCCCGAAGGGACTATCGAGTCAACCATTTCTTAGGTGGACGTTATGTCCTCTGGGGTCAAACTAAGGACCCAACCCTTCTAGGTGACCTCTTCCCTATTCTATAAGTGAAGTCATAAGAACCAGAATCGTCTGGTCGAATCCAATGTACGAGTAGAGACTTGGTCAGTTACATCGGTCTTCCTTATACGACAACGGAAAACGGACCCAGAATATGGGACGGGACCTCGGTCCCCGAAACCGAAGTAAACTTGGTTACCCACTATCTAACCAAGTGTTATTTTGAGTTTCAACGACGGGTTTCTCTCGCTCCCCTACTTCCGTCTTTGTAAGAGATGAGGAAAGACTCTGTAGAGTGGATGTAGATGGATCGAACTTGATTTACGGGAAGGGGACACTGGAATCGTAATCGGTGCAACACGACACTATGAACTAACCCACTAAAACAGGTAGTTACGGAACATTTTTTAGAACTCCTGTCTCTGGTACTAACTACACAAAAATAAAGAAGTGTGCATTAGGGTGGTCGTCATGTTTGATTAATAAAGTAGTCATGAACACCTTACTTACTTAGTTATTAGTCTGAATTTTATGGTGCATCAGTGAATATAATCTGTTCGTGTTTGTGTGTTTTTGTTTCCGGTCCGAGATCGATTACTCAACTGAAAAGTAAACAAAACGTTTAGTATAATTTTGTATTGTACACATTTTGACGTAGGTAGTATTAGTTACTTAAAAGTGGTTGACCTAAAAGTGTGAATGAATTGGTCTTGGTCTAACTTTGTTGTAATGTTCTGGGGGTTTAGAGGCAAATGAGGGGTGAGGTTCCTGTCGACGAGAGGACTGAAGGTCATGGTACGTCATCAAGAAGAACAGAGACTCGAAACATCTTTCTGTTTCGAAGAGGAACGGAATACCATGTGAGAAGGAAATACCCCTATACGGTAGTAAATAGAAGGGTAAGATGACCACCACCCATAAAACCATCAAAGGTCAAACCCCGATAATGTTTATCACGACGTTGGTCGTACGATTATTCACAGAACACCCACTTGTACGTCCGTGCAAAGACACATATGAATCGTCATTTTTACGACAGTATTCCATCCTCACATAAGTCGAAATCTCTTTCTAAAGTCAAAAGGTTTTACCCAAACGGCTAAAGGTTACGTCGGTCTGAGTCTGCCATTTCGTAGATGGATGTTATGCCCTCTGGGTCCGAGTTGGGGACCCAGTCCTTCTAGAGGACCTCTTCCGTTACCGTTGGGTGAGGTCATTAGAACGGACCTTTTAGGGTACCTGCCTCCTTGGACCATCCGATGTCAGGTACCCCAGCGTTTCTCAGTCTGTGCTGAAGTGATTACGTCGGACTTCACATTCAAACTGACTAACTCGAGAAACCAAAGGTAGACATGTGAGGTACCTGTATAGAACCCATGTAAAGGTCTCGATACACGTGTTATCTACGAACTATTTATGATTCACCTTCTTCCTTCCTTCCTTCCGTCCATCCTTCCTTTCTTTTCTTCCCTTCTTCCCTCCCTCCAAATTTTCTTCCTGGTGTGACTTCTAGGGTCTTCTCGGTGCCTTAAACGACTTCCGTTTGAAAGGGGAAGGAACTGATGTTACACTTAATTTGCTATCTCAAACACCTCCTAAAGTAAGTATTAGGGAAGTTTTACTCAATCAGGACGATACATGATTTACCTAATACGTACTTAGGGTTTTGTTTAGGTTGACGTTAATTACAAAATTATTTGACCAACGATCACATACGTTATGGGTGTTGAGCAGTCCTCCCTAACATAATATAAATATTTGTAATTAATCCATAAACAATAACAGATTGATTTACATTTTATTTAGGTGTCGTAGTGACCGGTGAACCCACTTTTTTAGAGCCACCTCTGACATTAATCTTTTATCTACATTCCCTTCTCGTAATTAATCAATCGATTACCATTCGAAAGGTGATTAACTTTACTCCTCGGGAATAGAACGTCCTACTATTTTATAGAATCCACACTCTCTCTCACCCAAGGAAGCCCTTAATTATTATTCGGTTTTATAAGTAAGTTGGGAAGGGAATCCCATAAAAGGATGTTTGAGTGTTACTTCAGCCATAAGTGACGGTTTATTTTATGTTTCAATACAAATTTTTCAAAAAAAAAAAAAATTTCATTTTGTTTTACTTTCAACCGTTTTACTTTCCTTTAGATAAGAACGATTTTATCCCTTGTCCAAGGACTACAGGTCTAAATTAAAACCAGGACAGAAAGACTTTACGGAGACTCTGTCCGCTGAGGATAAAGGGACTCCAAGAGTCCAGACACCTCGAGGTCCTCCCTTTCCTGGACCTTGCAGAAGATTGACTACGCTTGTGGGAGGTAACTCGACACTGTACTCATTCTTCCTGAGGAAGTACCAAGTTTCGGGTGACCTTCAACCCTCTAACAAACGATACTGACGGTCACCCGGGAACTGACAATGTGTCTAGGACACCCCAAGTAGAGGCGATAATACCGAAATCGAGGACTGGACCAGAGATAGGGAGATCTAGGGAGTGGTTAGACAAGTGAGTTTGTATCAGTGGATTATCTTCACGTTCGGGTTAGCCCGTGGAGGAAACGAGAAATTTGGAGAACTAGGTAGGGTGTCGGACAATTCATGTCTTATTTCCAGTTCAAAGGACCGTAGTATCCTCTAGGGGTACTGACAAAAAATTTCTGAAAAATTTTTTACACCTGGTAAAAATTCAGAAATAAGTTAAACAATGTCATAACGAAGACAAAGTATGAACCCACAAAACCGTCACACCGTACACCTTAGAATCGAGGGGAGAGTCCTTAGTTTGGGTGTGGGGGACGTGATCTTCCGTTTCTGGTCGGTGACTTGACGGTCCCTGCAGGGTTCGGGGGGTACTACCAAGTAAGAGAGGGTGATGAGAACCGGAACATTACAAGTGGGGTCGTCACGGACGGAATGTCGAGGTACTTTCTAAGAAGAGAAAATGAGTACGGACGGGTCAGGAAGGAACGTAAACGAACTAGTCAAGGATGACTAGGAATTTCTGAATTGAACCTATTCTTCCGTGGAACCCTAGGGATTCCGCCGGCGTCTTGGAAGGAGTCCCCGAAAAGAGGTGCTAAGTATTTTGATGGGTGAAGGATTAGGGAGAGAGGTTGGTAGGAGAAAGGACTTTCGTCTCTACAGACGAAATGGAAGGTCTTGGATGAGACAGGGAGGACAGTTAATTTTCCAACAACTTGGTTGAAACGTTTCAGTAAGGATTCAAGACTCTGGTAAAGGTTCAAGTCGTTCATTTGTTCCGTCCATCTCGTCCCTTTTTGGTAGTGTTGAACAGTAAATGAACCGTACTGACCCCACGAAACTCCGAAACCGTCAATACTACCGCCCCCTGTCGTTCTACCCACCCCACCCCTACTGTCGACCGCCCTCTTCTCTTTAGTTCTCACGTCCCACCCTGACACCTGAAGTCCAACCCTTAGGACAAAATTTAGGTCTTCTACAGTACCGAGTCAACCAGGTCCACAATTAACGTCCAACTCTTGAACTTTTCGGACGTGACTAACCGAGGACCGGGCTCACGTAGGTGGATAGTTACCAGGTAGGTCCAATCGGGACTAGTTGTTGTGGGTCAAGAGGAGGTAGGAAAGAAGTTCGACGGAAGTTCTCCATTCGAATCAGGTTTACTTTGGTCTTTGGAGGTGGGTAATTATTGTTGAACAAAAACCGGTCTTGGAATGTCCGGTTTATCTTTTGGACTCGACCTCTCCTCTCATTCAGACTTTGTCTTGGTAAGAAAAAGTCGGGACAATTTTAATATAAGTGACACCCAGACTGTCTAAAGTACTCTTTAGGGAGATAGCCATCCAGAATTTCTTTATTCGTAAATTTCTTTTTACACAAGTTTGATTCTGTTGTAACTTTTAGTTGATATAACGTTATTGTTAAAAACTTAACGTGATTACTTTTATTATACTTAAAAGTTTATCCCTATGTTTTCACAATAAAAGGGACTTATTTGATAGAGTGTTTTTTCTTTTACATAAACTGAAGATTAAAAAACATAAATATTTATCAAGTTTATTTATTTTGTACTTTCACTTTCACAATCTGTGAGTCAGCACGGACTGAGAAAAGCTGGGGTATTTGATATCGAACGTTCCGAGAAGACAGGTACCTTAAGAGGTCCATTCTTATGACCTCACCCATTGGTAAGGGAAGAGATCCCCTAAAAGGGTTGGATCCTTAGTTTGGACCCAGAGGACGTAATGTTCCTCTAAGAAATGGTTGATTAGATGGTCCTTTCGGGTATCTATTAAGACTTTAAAAGTAAATATAGTCGTAATAGTTAGTGATAAGAAATTTTTTTATATTAAAATATTTTTTCCATTATTTTACACAAACAACGTATGAAGTTATATTTCCAACGGTTTGTTGTTTTTCTTCTTTTTATATAGATAATCTTTCTCAGTTATCGATCTCGACAACTGAATCGGATCAAACGGTCACGTCCTCCTCCCAGTACACCGAAGCACTTTACATCGTCTGTTCCTTTAAAGACATCTCCGGGGATTTAGTAAATTGTCACTTTTCCTAAGGGTCTACCGGAATAACCGCAGATGCAGTTTAACAATCCATAGTCGTGGTTGATTATTTAAACGAAACCCCGAACCAAAAAACTGTAAACAAGTTTAGGAGTCTCTTGGCATCAATGACATATAGGAACATGTCATAAACTTAAGACTTAGTGATACGGACCAGCCGACGGGTGACCCTGTCCTTTATTTTGAGGTATTATCTTACAGTAAAAAATTCAGATTCGTAATACTCAACGTCACTATAACATACTGTTTGAGTACAAAGAGAAAACAGAGTTTACAAAATAAGAGGTCCTTTCGAGTAAACGTAACAACAGGGTATACCCCTAAACGTGTAGGACCATGCTATTTCTACGTCTTCCCTTAATCCAGTGATCCGTAGGAGAAAAAAGACAATTATTGGGACAGGTTGGAGAAGGAAGAATTAGGGTACGTCTGTTTTCGTTATCTTCGATTTGGCAGGTCTCAGCACTATCCTTTCCGCCTGTTCATTTAGGTGGTTGTACTCAGGTAAGTGAGCGACACCTACATAAATTAATTAGGGTACACCTGACCAGAATAAGTTTATTTTCATATAAAATCTTCTGCCGACGGAACAAGAGACCAGACACACCACTGGGGACTACCTCCGTCGACCCGACCAAATTAGTCAGTCAATAATGTCCAGACCGAACGAAAGACGATTACCGCAGTACGGCCTTTCTTAGACATAAGATCCGTCTCACCTTTGTAGGGGTCACCCATTCCTTAATCCTCTTGTAATCTTCCCATGGTCCGTCGTCGTCGTCCGTCACCTCCCCTCACCCTCCAACGCCCCAGGGTCTACGCTGGGGTCCGTCCGCCGCTCGTCCCTCGAACCTACTGAAGGTACCCGATCGCGGGTGTACCGCTTGAGGACACCACGGGCCGGATCAAGACTCTACTTCAAACGATGAGCCCAGGAAAGGTTAGGAGAATGAAGTATACTGAAGGACGGGTCCGGTTAGGGTGTAACCATATAATTTCCAGTTCAACATAATAGGAGTTCGTACTCCTATTATAATCTTTTGAGAGTCAACCACGAATGCTACACAGGTCGAAAGAGACCATGACTGTGGGGTATGAGTGGTTTTGGGACACTCTCCGACAACAATAAAACGGGAGAATGTCTGCACGTCTACCTCCGTGCCCTACCCATACACTTTACCGGCCATAGTGAGCCCGTCGTCTGTCGTGTAGTCCTAAGGTTGCTTTGGTCGACCCGAGTCTTTAATGTAGAAACTGGTGAGGTTTGAGTCAGAGGGTCCTCGGAACTAAAGTACGGTCGGCTCTGACTTTGTAAGTCCTCGGCGGGAAGTCTTTCTTCGTTCGACATGGGGTCTACCAGTCATTGTCGTCACAACAAGGTATTGTCAGGGTTTGACCTTGAGTGGGTGTGCGTGTAGTTGACCTTTCACTTGTCCATCTCCGTATAAGACCTCTTCCGCTACCGCGGGGTGAGGTCGTGAGAACGGACCTTTTAGGGTACCTATCTCCTCGGACCACCCGACGTCAGGTACCCCAGCGCTTCTCAGCCTGTGTTGACTCTCTGAAGGGAAAGTGAAAAGTGAAAGTACGTAACCTCTTCCTTTACCGTCGGGTGAGGTCACAAGAACGGACCTCTTAGGGTCCCTGCCCCCTCGGACCACCCGACGGCAGATACCCCAGTGTGTCTCAGCCTGTGCTGACGTCGCTGAGTCGGCGTCGTCGTCATCGTCTCCGTATAAGTTGTCACTCTGGGCTAATTGGCCTGAGTGCAGGTCCCACTCGGCGTGTAGTCTACGCCTCTCTTCCTACCGGCCATCCTCCCTCGTACGTACGACGTGAACAGGCGGTCTTCCAGTTCTTGTCCTCGCGACAGAAACCACAGTCTTGAGTCCTGTCACCGAGGGGACCCGTCCTCGACTACTGACGCTCTCCCGCGTTCTCCCACCAAAATAGAGAACTGGATCTTCGACGGAAGTACCGTCGGAAGCAAAACATGTCTAAGTAGTCTAGGCATGTCCCGTCATACGAGAAAAGACATCCATCCAAGAGGAACTGATTCTTTTTTCTAAAAAAACTTTGGTACTAGTTTCTTTCACAGACTAATTTGAGAGTCTTACCTACCAGTTCGTGGTAAACATTTTCTATAGGTCAAGGAGTGGTCCCTGGCTGAATCCCGAGGAGCAACTTCCTGTAACTGTCACCTTCCACTGTCTTCCTCCCACTTTCCTTTTAGGGAGGTGCGAGACGACTCGACGGTTGATGGCCGTACCAGAACCCACGCGTCCAGTGGACCGACTTGCTTTAGTCGTGTCCACCAAATCTTCGAGACGATTCCAGTCGAGGGACTCCCTCCTCCAAACTGGTACTGCTGTGGTTTTTTGTGTCCCTCCTTTTTACGGGAAACCTGGTTTGTAGGGTAATTCTTCAAACAGTGGTGGTAGTCGAAGTGGTCGATAGTGTTAGGAGTAGTTTTCTCACTCACATTTTGAGGGAAAACGAAAATACCATTAAAATACCATGACGAGATGTGTGGAGGTCCCATTATAGTCTATTATGGTTTGAGAATTCTTTCAGTTAGACACTAAGGTGAGACCAAGTCAAAAAGATTTATAAGAATTTTCTATTTCGCCTCTGAAAAGACGAAAAAACCTTCACTAAAAATTCACCCCTGTTTCCAGTAGATGACCCTCTTTTTTCAGTTGGTCTAATAAGACTCCGAACCATGACTTAGTCTCACATTACATTGTCTACTTAAAACTTATGTCCACATAAAGTATTGTGTAAACATTAAGATAACACTTTCTATACTCCAATCTTCTATAATTGAATGTCAGAAATAAGAAAAATTAGTAAAGATCGCACAAAATGTCAGTATATTTCTACACATACACAAGTTTTCAGTTTATTTCTTTAAGGTGAACGAAAAGTCCCTTTGAAAATTAACTAAAGTGTCTATTCCTCTTTTCACATGTGTAATGTCCAAATACCGAGTCGTTTAAAAATGTTTCACTTATGTGGTCTCCCACGGGGTTCAAATGGCCGTCGTTTAGTCGGGGGTATCACTGACACCGTCTGTGAGACCCACTGAGTATAGGGTAGGTGAGTTAGTAGGAGGTACAGTCGACGTCGGTCCACCTGGTAGGGGCACACTCGGGACTCAGTAGGACTTGGCTGTCGTAGAGTGGAGGTTCTTGTTCGAGGGACTACCAGACCAAACCCAGAACCTAGGATTTCGTCCTGTTTTAGAGTCGGGTTTAGGTGCTCACGTCGGACCTCCTCGGGAGGTTGGTCGCGTCTGTCCTCAACCCCTCTCTGGGGGTCCGTGAGAGGGAAAGATCTGTTAAGACCATCCTTGAGACACAGGACTCTCGAGGTCTCCGCTAGGTCCGGGTCGGTGGAGGTCGCACCAGAAAGACCCGTCCCCCCGGAAGACGGGGGTGAGTGAGAGGCCCCGTGTGGAGGGTCTATTTGGTGGATGGTTACAGGTGAATGAACGGTTATGCACCAAAATAGTCGGAAACAGAAAAGCCGGTGAGAGTAGTCCCACTTGTTTAACGAAAAATTCCTCTTCTCCTACCAAACCTAATAACGGACCCTACTGGTAACGAATGACGGGGAAGGGGGTCACAGGTATGATGTGTCACCTGTGCAGGGGCGGATAGGTGGTCCACTTGACCAACCTGGTTACCCTTCAATTACCTACATTGTCTTCGATTTCACACATTACAGGAACACGGGACTCGGAACGGAAGGTTCGTGAAGACGATTGCCTTCTCGTACAGAACCGACTGGGTGACTACATAAGTCCTCCCCTCTCTCGTTCTGGATTTGACGAAAGTCTCGACCGGTGTCACCCTTGGTCGGTGGGCCCTGTAAACCTCCTATTTACTCACGGTGAAATCCGGTGACCTAACCCCCTATGACCAAAGGTACCGCGATGGTACTGTTACTAGTAGTCAACGGTGTAATCTCTGCCCACAGGAACACTTCAAGTAGTTTGATGGGTCTTCGTATCGACAGGGTGAATGTCGATTTGAATGGTGATTTCAGACGTAGCTCGGTTCGATCACTCTTCGACGGAAGAGTGATAAGACCCGTTGGAACTTGAGGGAGGTGAGTTATAAATTGTTTCCGAACTAATTTTCTCTGTTATAAATGTCTCTTTCAATCCGGTGGGTAGGTAACGATCTCAAGAGATTCAATGGAGACGAAAATAGGGTCCACCGTTTCGACACGGGACTCTGACTTAACAAGAGTAAGAGGGTCCCGTCAACGATGTTTCACCACGAAACTGTATGAGGGTGGTTACGCAGAACCTTCTTTAATGTACAATTTCAAAACACTATCTACACGAACCTATACGACATTCCTGTACCAACCCCCGTGACGTACTTTACGGTCCCCACCCCTTAGTAAAGTTCAAAGTTATGGACCCTGTTAACCTTGGAGGACTTTTACTCAAACATAATGTAGTACTTAGTACGAAAGGAACTTTCAGTCAAGGAAAAGAACATAACCGGTCGTGTTTTGAGTCCAGTCTAAAAACCGGATGACGTAAATTGGCAACTTGTGCGTAAATCTTTTGTTAGAAGCAAGAACCGATGAGGGACTAAGAGAGTGAGTTTATTAAACTTTGACACAAATCAGAAGAACAATGCTCTAAACCGCCCCTAGACCAATTTTGTAGAACCACTCAAATACGGGTCTTAACAGGAAAGGGACGGGTGCACAAGCCCTGTCAAGTTGTCTCCTTAAATCGTAGACATAAGACCGTGGTCTGAAAGGTCTAACCTTAAGGTGAAGATGGTGAATAGAAGTTGTTTGATGAAGTAGGAAGAGACGGTGACCGAGGAGTCGAAATCGTACCCCCAGAGGGTTCTATGAGTCCACCCAGAGTCGAGTTCTGTCAGTCACGAGTAAGGTCCACTCAACGTTCTGGCACTACATCCTAAACGTTTTCTCCGCCAGTCTTGACCAATACACTGAGAATTAACAAGTGAATTAGTAAATTCACCTTATTTTCTCAACCTCCGAGAATTCTTCCTTCCTCCTTTTAAAGCTTCTCAGTAACGACGAGACTCAGGACGTAAGGGTCTCACCTCTTTCTTGACCCACGGGGCGGGGGGTTGAGGTAAGTGGAGGTCGGTTCCCTCGTCGGAAACGTCTCTCCAGTCTCCCGTACGACGTCGCAAAGGTGTTGTGGTAGCTATGAGTCGAGAGACTCTAGCAATAAACTTACACAGAATAGAGGAGATCTGTTATTCTTTGTCCTCCCGTCTCTTACAGGAAAAGAAGTTCCACAGCCTGTAAATGAACGGTTGTAAACTAGTGTGTGGGACGGACTCACGTACGGGTCAACGAGGTCAGCACAGATTGACACTCGTTGGGATACCTGATCTCGGGTGGTCGAGGAGACAGGTAACCAAGAGGTCCATTCTTATGGCCTTACCCGACGGTACGGGAAGAGATCCCCTAGTGTGTGTGATCTACGGTCAATAACCTGTGTCGTTGCTCTGATAATTTATTCTTTCTGTGTGTGAAGTGGTGTAAAGGGGAAAGATCTTACCCTAATATAGGTGACTGTGATCCGAACTAGGTAATTGAACTAATCATATAGTCACACAAGGACGTCGAATTGTTCATCGAGGTCTAAGAACACCGAAGTCTGTCCTCAGTACATAGTCGAGCACCGAGACACCCAACCCCGAGACTCAACTCGAGTCGGTACACCGAGAGGTCGATGAAGGTGGACCCACCTTATACTTGTCTGTCTTTGGTGACTCTGACTCTTTTTATATCTCTTTTATTTGTTCATCGTTGTTGGTTGGTGTCCTTTTAGTCTTCTCTCTATTTCTTTCCTCGACCGTAAGGTTCGCTCAAGTTCTTAAGGACTGTCGAAAGTCATAGTAAGGTTCAAGTTGAAATATTAGTAAATGCCATTTAAGGGAATTAGGATTAAGTGAGTTCTCTTCAAGACAAGGGACATTGGTTTCTCTGAACGATACTGTTCTTAATCACGGAACCCTGAAGGGAACTACCAGGTCACCGATTCTGAGACACGAGGGTTACGTTTCCCGGGTTCAAGCTAGGGACCAACCCTTCGATCTAGGGCGTACTGAGTTGATTCTCAAGTGTACGGCGTTGATTTCTAGAACGTACGACGTTCTGGACCGTGTCGGTTTATTTATTCAATTTTTTTTTATCCTAATCACGGTCTGTGAGTATCCTTTAAGTCCCACAAACTTTGTCCGGTAACCCCGACCCACGTTCCCCTTCTACGGTGAATAAACACACGCCAAAGAATACTGAGTCTGATAGAACGTCCACTCCGAAGACCCCAAACCCCTATCCGATATCCCTCAACGTCCACAGTCTCCTCACGAGTTTTGTCGTCACTCAATAACGGTCGGTGACTTCTCACTCAAGACATAGGTCCAACACGTCGACCTCCGTCTACAAGCCCTTGTACTACGCTGGGAAGACTTGTTACAGGAGAGGACCTCGACTGTGTTACCACCCAGGTAACTTCTCATTCAGACTTTTACAGCATACGTAAAGATTTGACGTCGTAAGGGTCATAATTGTAAAAGATACTGAATCCAATTCATAGACTAACCATCTCTGACTCTTAAACGGTCCTCTACTCTAGAGACCTTTTGTGGGTTTCTGAACCTCTAAAGGGACGTGGGATGTGGGAAGGACTTCTGATGGGTCAAACCACTAGAGGGAGGTGTAGAAGTGTACTAAAAGAGTGAGAGGCGACTCTTACCCACCTACCACCGTTGGGACCACGTAGGGGGTCCGGGGGAGTCTAGGGAAAAATGGTAAACCACCCTCTATCAGGGACCGAAACTACACGGAAATGAATGTTCTCGGACATGGGAACAGAGGAAGAGTCTCTTAACGGGAGTCCAATGACCTCGGAGTAAATCCCTCACGGATCTTTACCCGGACTTTAAAACGTGGGTCAAGGTTTGACACACACACACACACACACATAAACATATATACACCCACATACATGTACATACATACACACATGTACACACCCTCACCCACACACACATACACACACACACATGACACAAATATACATACATACACACACCCCCCCATACACACACACATATACACACCACACACACACACGTACGTATACACACACCTACACCCACACACCTACACCCACATACATATACACACACGCATACACCCATATACATACATACACACATATACACGTACACACATACACCCACATATACATACATACACCCACCCGCACATAACACACATATACATACACACATACACCCTTCCATACACATATACATACACACGACCCTCCCCTGTAATTGACCCACAGGATGGTAGTTTGAGACAAGACTGGGACAGATGGACCTCTACTACAGCCTAGAGACACCAACCCCAGAACCCCGATATTCTGAAGGGTGGGGTGGTGGAGTTCGTAGTAAGTGTTCAGGTCCCCCAGTGGACACGAAGGTGGTTGACCGACACCTGACCTTCATGGTTACTGGGGAGGGGTCCAAGATAATTAAATGATCCCACCGAGTGTCTTGAGTCTCTATTGTGAAGTGACTGATCTACTGGACAAATAATACTTTCCTATTTTGAGTCCTTGTCGGTCTACCTCCTCTACGTACCCCGTCCCACACCCCTTTCCCGTACTTCTAAGGTACGAAGGGACTCGTGTGGACAAGGGTCTAGTCGTGTACAAGTAGTTGGGTCTTGAAACCCCCAAATACCTCCTAAGTAAGCTATTGAGATTAACTAAGTTAGTAATCGGTAACAACTGACTTAAAAACTTATATGAATTTTACGAAATTTTGAAAGGAGAATAATTTAATTTTTACACAAAATTCTCACAAAAGTAAATACAAACTATTTTTCTAGGGACAGACCTTATAGTCTTTTAGTGAGTGTCGACGAAATATGACTCGTCTATACCCCTAGAGGGTTCAGACCAGGAGAGTCTTATTCCTGTCCGTCCACCCACACAACACAATCCCCTTGGTGGTCGTGTCTCTCTCCACTCGATAGTAAAAAATTTGTTTTAATAGAAAGTAAACCTCTTGTTTAAGAACTTAGGGTGACAATAATTCGACTTACCGTGTCCGAATCGAAGTTCGTCGGTCAAGATGACCTTCCTGGGAAGAACTACTTTACTGAAATGTCTAATCCCCCCACCCCACACTCTGTGGGGGTAGTGTTATACTGAAAGGGGTTGCAGAACAGAAAAATAGTGGTTATTGTTCGTCCGTAACTCGCACACAATACACAGAGTGACTTAACGCACGGCCTGTGCCGAAAATTACAGATAACTTCCTCCTTAAATGGTTATTCACAAAGAGTTCCGGTAACTCTCTTATCATCATCACGACGGGTCCTGCGCGCTTAGACCTCTTGTTTCCGTACGTCTGGCTCGTCGTACGCACCTCCTGACCTACGTAGGTCGACCCACACCCTCAGTCCGGTCTCCGTGAGGTCCGTCGACACCCATGGTTGGGTGGGTCTCAAGAACACGCCACCGGGCCTCTACTCGTCCGTAGGGAATTACTCCTTAAAGAGTGTTTCAAATGCACTTTATTTGTGTGAGTACCTGATGTGTCAGTTTCGGAAACCGAGGTTTGGAAGAGGAGGAGGAGTCACCCGAGACTCCCAGGTGTCCCGGGGAGAAGAGCTGAGTCGTGGGTAAAGAGAAAGACGACACTCCTGGAGGGACCTGAAAGGAAACCCCTTAACTTCGATGTTCGTTGTAATATCGATGTTCCTGACCCTCTCCGGCACTCAGATCCTCTACTTCGAAGACACAAACTCGTGACTACTATGGCGGAGGATCGACTCACCAGAACCGTTTCGACGAATGGGAGAGACTCGACCCTAACGGAATAGACACTCTATTCCTATTACTCTCTTCGACGGAAGACGACGCACGCTTCACTGAACTCAAATGTACGGACCGTGTGTGACCCCCGACTTAGCCCATCTCCCGACTCGTTATAGTGGTAGGGGTAGGAACACCAGGGTCATTCTTGTAGTCACACAGAACTGGTACGGTGTCCCACCCGCACACTGGGTGTAAACCAGTTAGTCCGGTAAAGAGGACCCTTAAACTAAGAACTTGATTCACTTTCCTGTCTCTTTAAGTTCAGTTATTACATGTGTTCCTACGTGTTCCCACAACAGGTGCACGTAAATGGAGGGTCGAGGGAGCTATGGACCTAGGGGGAGGAAGGTTCTGACCCGATACACGAAGGGACAAACCCAGGACCCTCGACGGGGATAGGAAGGTCGTGTAGGGACAAACAACAATATAAGTCTACACAAAGGCAAGAAACATTTGTTTCGTCGGACCGGTTGGGTGTTGACACCCCTACAACGTTAGAAACACGGAAACTAAGAAACGCTGGGGTACTTAGCATCGTACGGTCCGGAGGGACAGGTAGTGGTTGAGGGTCTCAAGTGAGTCTGAGTACAGGTAGCTCAGTCACTACGGTAGGTCGGTAGAGTAGGAGCCAGTAGGGGAAGAGGAAGACGGGGGTTAGGGAGGGTCGTAGTCCTAGAAAAGTTTACTCAGTCGAGGAGTGTACTCTACCGGTTTCATAACCTCAAAGTCGAAATCGTAGTCAGGAAGGTTACTTATGGGTCCCGACTAAAGGAAATCCTACCTGACCAACCTAGAGGAACGTCAGGTTCCCTGAGAGTTCTCAGAAGAGGTTATGGTGTCAAGTTTTCGTAGTTAAGAAGCCACGAGTCGAAGGAAGTGTCAGGTTGAGAGTGTAGGTATGTACTGATGACCTTTTTGGTATCGGAACTGATCTGTCTGGAACCAGCCGTTTCATTATAGAGACGAAAAATTATATGATTGATCTAACCAGTATTGAACGGAAGGTTCCTCATTCGCAGAAAATTAAAGTACCGACGTCAGTGGTAGACGTCACTAAAACCTCGGGTCTTTTTATTTCAGACTGTGACAAAGGTGACAAAGGGGTAGATAAACGGTACTTCACTACCCTGGTCTACGGTACTAGAATCAAAAGACTTACAACTCGAAATTCAGTTGAAAAAGTGAGAGGAGAAAGTGAAAGTAGTTCTCCGAAATCAATGAGAAGTGAAAGACGGTATTCCCACCACAGTAGACGTATAGACTCCAATAACTATAAAGAGGGCCGTTAGAACTAAGGTCGAACACGAAGAAGGTCGGGTCGTAAAGAGTACTACATGAGACGTATATTCAATTTATTCGTCCCACTGTTATATGTCGGAACTGCATGAGGAAAAGGATAAACCTTGGTCAGACAACAAGGTACAGGTCAAGATTGACAACGAAGGACTGGACGTATGTCCAAAGAGTTCTCCGTCCAATCCACCAGACCATAAGGGTAGAGAGAGTCTTAAAAGGTGTCAAATAACACTAGGTGTGTCAGTTTCCGAAACCGTATCAGTTATTTCGTCTTTATCTACAAAAAGACCTTGAGAGAACGAAAAAGCCACTAGGTCGTCTACAACCATTAAACTAGAGACCAAGGAGACGGGAGATGAGTGAGATATATTCTCCGAGATTCAAGTAGTTGTCTACTTACCTATTTCTACTCCATACATATATGTTACCTTATAATGAGTCGGTATTTTTCCTTACTCAAACTCAGTCAAGGTACTCGAAAAATAAGTAGTCGTGGGATGAATGGAAAGGTTAGGTAGGTGAAAGGAGGTAAGGGTGACGATTAAGAAAGAGGACGGGTCCGGTGGGGACACTGAAGTCAGTGTTAAACTTCTGTCCTTGAAGTTTAATTGTAAAATTGTCTTTACTTTACTTTATCAATTTTTAGGAAATTGACTTTACTATTTTTTATGTGAAATTCTACAGAGACTTCATCTTCGACGTCCTTTAGTGATGGTAACATCCCGACTCCCTACGTTCTCTTCTCCAACCTTGATGACCTGAATCTTTAGACCTCTTCCCCGAGGTGCCCCGTCGCACTCAACCACAGAGGGTCGTCTTCGTTACTCGACGGAGACGTTTACAGTGTAGTAGTCGACGTTTAAGGAGTGCACCTTCCACTCGCTGGTGACGACCCTACTACGTTCCGACCCTCTACGATAGTTCTTGTCCTTCATTAGTTTGTTCAAAGATGGGTCCCTTGAGATAAGTTATAGGAACCTCTTCTATCTTTTCTTACACATAAACATATTGACTCAGTAAAACGACATGTCGTCATTAATTATTTTGTAACATTTAATTGATATAAAGTTAATTTTTTCCTTTTCTTGTCCCTCATTAGTCCCTGTTTTCTGTCGTTCATACCGTTCGCACGATAAGAACACTCCTGGGTCTTCTTCGTTCACGAAAGAGAAACGGAAGGTCCGAGGAGGTTCGTGGGATTTAACAGTCTCGGATCCTCGTCGTCTTTACTCTAAACGTTAAGGGTCGGGCGTCGTAGTCTCGTCTTACCTTTCCTGGTCGTACCTCGACTCTTTGGTCTAGATGTAATGACCGAAAGAAGTGTCAGGGAAACGTAAGAAGTAAAAGGTTACGAAGGAAGAAGGAACGACGGGATTCACTGTGGTTCTACACCCTGACTACTTCCGGACTCTCATCGAGGTGACTCTTTCTCACATCCCACCTCCTCTTTAACGTCGGTACGACCTTTACCTTCTTCCCTACAAGATCGGTGGTCCTGGGGTGAGTGTGACACTCGTCTTTAAAACTAAAGACGTTTTGTCAGGAACTACACCTCAATCGGAACTGTCAAACTGACAAGAACCGAAACGTCCCAAAGAAAACGAAACTTAAACACCTTATAAATTATCAAAGTGTTCTCGATATTAGATTCTTCCAATTAATTATACATAGACACGTATGAATTCATCGTCAAAATAACGTTATTTTTATTCGATTAAGACTCCCAGGAGTTCTATATCAAGGGAAATTTTACCCAAGTTCGTCCCTGAAAGGACCGTCAGGTCACCAATTCTGAAGTGGAAGGTCACGTCCCCCATACCTAAACGAGGGTCCAACCCTTCGATTTTAGGGTGTTCGGAGCGACAGTTTTTGGGTTTTATTTTTATCTTCGTTATAACATTGTTTAAGTCATTTCTGAAAAATTTACCAAGTATAAAAATTTTTTCGTAAAATTTATTTTATCTAAATACGTAATGAGGTTAACTACTTTTCCTTCTACACTAGACCGAAGACCGGTCTCATATGTCATCAGGACTGGGGTGACAGGGGTTCGGATATTCTGCCCCCACCCTTTACCCCGTCTTTATGGTGGTGTACAAAACCAATACAGGTCTCGACCTCGTCCAACCTTCCATATTGTCTCTGCACCCCCGTTCGTCCACTACCACGACTACCTACTAAGTTCCTGTCCGCCTCTATGTAGACTGTGATAATTTACGGTGAGAACCACAAAGACTTCCTCTTTTGTCTTGTCCGAAATAGAACTTTCGTCCTGAGATAGAACCTGACTTGCCACCTGAAACTCGATATACGGGTCATAGATACCTTTGCTGTATGGTTGACCTTTTGGTCCAGGGACCTTCCTTTTCGAGGTCCCGAGCATGGATCTGAGAGACAGGTATTTTCTTATAGGATTAATAGACACATTGGCTTATCTTAGTATATAAAATAATACGAATAACCCCATAATGGTGTCCGGATAACTATTAACAGCTGACAATTGATGGATCCGAATTCCGTATACTTACTGCCCAATTGAAACTAACATAGAAAGAAAAGGAAACAAGTCTGATCAAAGTCCCTTAAACCCCTCCGTCCAAACACGTGAATGTGAATCCCATATATTCCGAAAGTGTTTGTGACCAGCCCTAGGAACCGATTCTCCTCTGAGACGGAACCCGGGCGGCCACATTATTTGACGGGAGGTGATAGACGTAACAAGAAGACTCACTCAGACAAAGGACCTTGCGAACCGATGTTGTAAAGGTTTTCACCGACGACTAAGTAGAAGGTAGACATAACCAAGGTGTGTCCATGTCTACACGATCCCCTGTCTCCTTTTACTGTCCTGGGTAGTCTCTTCTCCTTCCTACTCCATAAACTCAACCCGGAATTTTTTAACCCCTCTAGAATTCTCTCTTCCTTGTCCTCACTCCCGGACGGCCCAGTTCCCGTGTCGTCTTCGGGTCCACTCCCTTACCGGTCGGACGCTACGACCTCGCTCCCCCTTTCACACGTTCTGACATCGGTGGCCTAGTACCGTTCCGGAACTTAAGATCCCTTCCCTCGACCCCAAAATAAGAAAAAAATTGAAAAATAAAACATAGTCTCATATCGACTAATTGTTTCAACACTATCAAAGGCCACCTGTCGTTTCCCTGAGTCGGTACGTTAGTATACATGGGTAAGTTGGGATTTTGAGGGGAGGGTAGGTCCGACGGTGAATTGCGACTCGTCCCAAGGGACATGCCATGTCATCCAGGAACAACCAATAGGTAAATTTATACGTCACACATGTATACTAGTCCCTCCACCCCAAAATAAGACTATGTCTGACCCTAGATGGGAGACGAGAAATTACTCCCCTTCCCGCTCCCGTTTTAGGTTTAAATAATGGTACCAAGAACAAAAAGGTAATACCTTCCTCTCTAAGTCTCTGTCGTCACTGTGGGTTCTGGTGTCCCGTGAACCTTTGGTCACACCTCCTCGGCAGGGACGGAGACTGGGGGAACCCGTGCTTCCCTGGAGAGGAGACAAGGACTACTCGCCCAACGACCCCTTCTTTGCCGGATCGTGGTGTATAACGGTCTTAGGGTTCTGGTTCCGAGTAAGCACGAAGAGAGACCGGTCGAGTCTTTCTTCACAGGTGTAGTGGGTGTGAGAGCAGGGATGTCTCAGGCCTGACCCCTCGAGTCCCTGCGGGGTCAGGTAACCCTTTACATGTTGGTGCGTTGAGAGGGAACTGACGGAAATCACGACATAGACCTTTCCGGCTTGTCGGGAACGGGGCTTTTAACATAGAGTGAAGAAATTTTTTACACGCACCTACTTTTGGCTCGTCTGTCTACGGGTCCTCCTCTGGTCCTTTCCCCCGTCGCTCTTTCCCATTGATCTATTTTGTTTACCCGAACCGCGTACGGAAAACTGGTAACACGACATCAGATAACTAAACCTAAAGAAGGGGGATGGGACCCTCATTAGTTAAAAAGCCACCTACCCGTCTCATGTTATTAACGTTCGTTTGAGAAGTTTACCCAACAGTAATTAAACGGAAAACGGCCAGGAACATAGTGAGTCTCTTTCTACACAAATCGAAAGGGGTCTGTGATAACCTCCCTACGAGACCCCTAAAATACCCCGACTAACCGTACCCCGTCCCTTACACCCGAACCCTCCCCGTGCGACTCGAGCCTGCCTGATTACTTCGACGACACAACCGAGTAGAAATGTCTCAGTGAATAATGGCGATTAACCCTCCCTGTCAAGTTTATTCGTGTCTCCTCGTCACTAGTGTGCTCGCACTGCACCAAAGTTTCTCCGGAGACGTTGAGGGGCTTGGGGACGCCGACCGACCGACCTGTGACCCCGGACCTCCGCAGGTGTCTCGACTCCGAAACAGTCCCACAGGACGTCTTCGGTCGTCTGAGTTCTTTCGCTCCAAACGGTCAGTAGTGTCCCTCGGGATCTGTCTGTACGTCGACGGACCCTGTGAATCTTTCAGTTGTCGACTGCCTTCCCTTCCTGAGACTCGACCCGACATTTACCTGGAGTTCTACACTAGCCTTAATTAAACGTCTTGTATCAATCTCCAACAACAGACATTTCCCGGTCAACCAAAATTTCTTGCTAATAAACACACTCGCAAGGTTATAATTATTGGACCGTTTACGATCCCAGGGGGACGAAATAGAAAACTCCTACAGGAAACGTTCTTCTGTAATTAAAGAAGAGGTCGGGTAATTTATCTATACTCACTTTCGTGATGCAGGTATGGTTACATAATACCGCTGATAAGGGTTTATAAACCAACGTAAACACGGTTCGTTCATCAGTGATCGGCTACGACCCAAAAGGTCTACAGGTGTTCCTTCCCCAGTCTGGGCGGGGGTAGGTAAGTAGGACGTTTCCATATTTCACGGACGTCACCCGGTCTTTGGTGAGGTCGATTCCTTTTCTTCTGGAACGACAGGGGTCAAAGATTAGGGCACCTTCCACCCCTGTGTCGTCTTTCTTCGCCACTTGTTCCAGTAAAGTCTTGTCCTCGACCACCACTCCTGGTGTCTCTCCCGACACAAGGTCGGTGATAAAGTGAAGTGAAGTACAGGAGGGCGGGAATAAGACCTTACTTCTGTCCTAGGTCGTCACGACGGGTGTCCGTGTGTTTCGTGGAGACTGAAACCTCCCCTGGGGTCTATTCCGGTTCAAGTCCACGGACCAAATCTCTCTCCTTTAAGTTTGGGAAGTCCTAGATTAATAGTGGGGTAAGACTCCTTCACACATATTCTCTCAGACCACGACAGGACGAGAGTTACCTCTTTTAACTAGGGTTCGATTCAACGATAAGTCAGCACAGGCTAAGTAAAATTGGGGTTCCCGCCGTCGTGCGGTCCGAAGGGACGGGAAGTGATAGAGGGTCTCAAATGAGTTTGAGTTCAGGTACCTCAGCCACTACGGTAGGTTGGTAGAGTAGGAGATAGTGGGGGAAGAGGAGAACGGGAGGTAGTAAGGGTCGTAGTCCCAGAAAAGGTTACTCAGTCGAGAAGTGTAGTCCACCGGTTGTATAACCTCGAAGTCAAAGTCGTAGTCAGGAATGTTACTTATAAGTCCCAACTAAAGGAAATCCTGTCTGTCCAAACCCATGTTTCAGTGCTATGGAACAGAACCCCGACCGAAGTAGGAGTGACAACGAGAGGACTAAAGATGACATTTTTATGTGTAGGTACTAGTAGTAGTGTGTTTGTGTGTAGAGGTTTACTTTTGAATATCTACCCTTCTTTTTTTTTACAGTAAGGAAAAGAGGGTTTGTGACTTTTAATGTAATAGATAAATACTGTGGCCGTCTACCACACATAGACTCGAAGGTGAAACCTTCATAAAAGTTCTCCCACTGTCTGGAACGAAACACTTCTCTCGTCTGGATTTTGCCCTATACTCAAATACTTTAAGTATATTTCGGTAAGGGTGGTTGGAAACGTAAACAAAACTTTAAATTTAACCTTATTACTCGACAATTTAGTCCGATCACCCATTCATCACTTTACGAAAGACCCTCTTACATTCGGAAGCATGAAGTGTTCTTTAATCCAAACCCAAAGAGTCGTACCTTTTATCCTTGAATAAAGGACCCATTGCGTAAGGTAAAATCTAAAGGACACTATATAATTCTTACTTAACCAACAAGTAACTATGGAAGGTTCTCTGGGGTTGTACCCGTTGTGTTACGGGGCAAGTGAAGACGTACTTACGAAGATCAAGAAAAGAAGTGTAGACCTTCAGTAAATAAAACGGGGGTCTGTCGACGTCCCCGACGGCTGTATGCTACCTCCGTCCCCGCGACCGCTCGGACCCCTCTATGCAGGACCGAAACAGCCTCCGTTCTCGTCTTGGGCGAAAGAATGACCCACAACTCTCGTCCAACTGGTTAATTCCTCGGTCAGCTTATCGGAATTTTACGGAAGTACCCCCTTTTTCCTTAAATACAACGATTTTACTTAGGAAGGAAAACTCTGGATTTTCCTTTTGCGGACCGAGTCGAGAGACACCCTAAAGAAGGATTACCCGGACTCGTGTCTTACGGGAAAACATCCGTTCCTACATCTATGTTATGTCTAGGACTTTTTACATAACAAAATTTTGTTGGGGTACACTACCGACGAGTGGGGAAACATGAGTAACCAGTCGTCTTCAGGAACCCTTAGGTGGAGGTCGTGTGGAAGACCCCTAACTTAATCCTCACACCTCGTTCCACGAAACCCCTTCGTTTCTCGCCGACATTTACTACGGTTGACCTCGAAGAAGGAGACAAAAATGTCCCACAGACTGTAGTCGAGTGCGGGGACCCAATGTCCGAGTTGACAACGTGTCACGGTACAACTCTTACCTGTGGCTCCGAGGTTTATGTCTTACTTCCTACTTCCGTTCGAGGGGACGGGGGTCGTCGTAGGGTGGTGGACCCTACAGTAAATCTTGAAATACCCCGACCCTGAAAGGGCCACCAGGTCACTACTTCTTAGGTGGACGAGTACGTCCCCTGTGTCAAAACTAGGATCCAGGCCTTTCTAAGGAGAACGACGGCTCGTTGATTGGGGGACGTGGTGACTTCCTCCTTTGTCTGTCTTGTCCGAGACAGAACTTTCGTCCTGAAGTAGAACCCGTCCTGACACCTGAAACTCGATATACGGGTTATAGATACCTTTGTTGTATGGTTGACCTTTTGGTCCAGGGGCCTTCCTTCTCGGGGTACCGAGCATGGATCTGAGATGTAGTGGATTTTCTTATGGAATTCATAGACACATTGGTTTTTCTTAGTATGTAAGATAAGATCATACGAATAACCCCATACTGGTGTCCGAATAACTAAAAGGTGACAATTGACGGATTCGGATTCCGTGTACTTAGTGTCCAATTGAAACTAACATAGAAAGAAAAGTAAACAAGTCTGATTAACGTCCCTTAAACCCCTCCACCCAAACCCGTACATGTGAATCCCATATATTCCAAAAGTGTTTTTGACCAACCCTAGAAACCGATTTTCCTCTGAGACGGAATCCGGACGGCCACATCATTTGACGTGAGGTGATACCCGTAACAGGAAGACTCACTCAAACAAAGGGACTTGCGCACCGATGTTGTGGTGTTGATGACTCGGACTCGAGATCTCAGGAGTTCAGCGTTGATGACTCGGGTGCGCGTCGTTGATTGACTTTGGGTACTTGGGATCTCGGACACGAGACTTTGTTCTCTTGGGTGGTGTCACTCTTCGACCTTGTGGTGTTGAATCTCATCTTGTTGGACGAGCGACGATGATCTCTTTCGGGTTCATATCGCTACTTCCGAGTCGTGTCTGTTTTCTTTAATTAATTTTTTTTTAAAAAAAATTCTTGAAATACCCCCACCACACTCGTTCCGTGAAAGGATCGTCAGAATGACTCGTAGGTTTACCTACCTCAACGATTCTCAAGTCTCCCGTAGAGATAAATCCTGTCATCGACCTATCCTTTCTTCCTTCTATCTCCCACCCGTACAGTGAATCCTGACCTAGAACCCTTTTCTTGACGTTTCGGACCGTGCCGAGGACACATTATCGTTGTCTCCGGTAGACCTTCTCCAAGGTCCCTTCCACAGACGTACCGACTCCTCCTTCTTGGTCTCACACCGGACCTTTAGTAAGGGTTGTCTCGGTCCAGGCAAGTCCGAAAATGGCTTGTACGAGTTCCCTCCCCGCTTGTCCTTTGGTCGGACAATTTTATACGCCATCCCTACGTTACTACTACCACCCATCTCCTCCTAATATTACCCCTATTTCCCTCTGGTTGGTCCTCTTCCGTCGTCGGACTCCCCCGGTTACCCGCTCTGCGACTCGGACCAGACGTGTCGTTTCTCGTCCAGAACTGGGTTTCGATGACGTTACTTTAGTATCAGGTGTCTCTTAGGGTACTCGTCTCATCGTAGTACCCGATGTCAGACACCCCAACGTACCTCAGTTTGTGCTGACTTCACTGAATCGTCAGCGGGTGTAGTCGAGGTCCATTGTCACAAAAGACCTTGTTCCAAACGAGGAACTTGGTAGTGCGACGAGGAAAAGATACCCGAAGGGACCACCGATTCTTCCATTTCTTATACGGTCGTTACGTAACTTGGACCCAAGTCAGGAACCCAGTCCTTCTAGGGGACCTCTTCCCTTACCGATGGGTGAGATCATAAGAACGGACCTCTTACGATACCTGTCTTCTCGGACCACCTGATGTCAGGTACCCTAGATTTTCTCAACCTGTACTGACTTCACCGAATAGTTCGTTCGTGACAGGTATCGTAGTTATTTACTTTATAAAATGAACTTTGGGTCCCCATAAAAGGTCCAAACGCCTTCAGAGTACAGAAAGGTTCAGTCTTTAATCCAGATGCTTATAACGGAGGACTCATTCTCCTCCCTTCCCTCTCTCTCCTCGACGTCATCTTACCGAGTCTCCGTATTTAGTTCTCAAAAACACAAGACCCTCTCTTCCACTTTCAACGGGACTAGACTAGTGTGTTCCTTCTCCTGCTCGCTACTTCCCTCTTGAGAGCTTGTCTGGGCAACAGGTGTCGGTGTGGCCCCTGAATGTTCCTTAGGTAAGTAGGTAAGTAAGGTGTCTATCACTGACTCTCGGATTCTATGTGGTCGATGATAAGATCCGTGAATCGTACAGAGATACTTGGTTTGTCTTTTGTTAGAGACGGGGGTATCTCGAAGGTAGGGTCCTCCCTTCTGTCTGACATTTGTTATTTGTTTTTATTTAGTGTGTCAGGGATCTCCCATTCTGTACGGTTCTTATTTTCTTTTCATCCTCACTTCCCTAGTCCTCACCCGACCCCTCAGTATAGACCGCGCCACCGTCCCCTGGAGTGTACTTTCTCAGCCCCCTATCCGGTCCACACCGGAAACACCGAGAAGTGACGACAGGTCACTACGGGGACAAAGATCGTCTGTCAGTACGTACCGGATGAAACAAACAAATGCTAAACAAAGACACAAATCCGACACGACCCAGAAGTGACGACCCGTCCGAAAGAGATCAACACCACGTCCCGCAAGAGTAACGCCACCGAAGAGAACAACGTCTCGTGCCCGAGATCTCAAGTCCGAGTCATCAACACAGTGTGCCTGAATCAACGGGTGCTGTACACCTTAGAGGGGTCTGGTCCCTAACTTGGACACAAGGGACGTAACCGTTTGTCTTAAAATTGGAGACCTGGTAGTATCTACGGGACAAAACGAAAAATTTCTAAAAAACACACACCTGAAAAATTTTCAGAAACAACTTAAACAATGTTGTAACGAAGAAAATACAAACCCAAAAATCGGAACTTCGTACACCCTAGAATCTAGGGGTCGGTCCTTATCGTGGACATTGGGAAAGCAACCTTCCGTCGCAGAATTGGTGACCTAGTGGTTTCTTCAAGGAGTGTAGATGAAACCTGACTTTGAACGGACCCACGGGAGGTGAGAGAAGTTGGGAGATCCTGGGTAAAACACTTTCGGTAGGGGAGTCTCTTGGGTCGCGAGTCGGTCTCACACCGACTCCTTCGGGACTACCACTAGTTTCGTCCTACTCTAGTTCTTCGTGCACTGTTCCACTGTTCCTGTTCCCGCCCTGGGAGTTGGTTTCGTCTTAGGAAGGTGAAGTCTTACAGTGGGCTCAGTCAGGGGTTACCTCAGAAAGGTCAGACCCCAGAAAACAAAGAGAAAGAGTGACTAACCCAATGTAAAATGCCGGTGGACAGAAGGCCTGAGGTGAGATGCGGAACACTGTGGAAAAATTAAAATAAAAAGAAAAAAGTCCTAATAAAGTAAAACTGGTAACCCAGTAATATGTGAAACATAATTGATATGACGAATACCCCGAAGTGTTCACCACGATCACCATTTCTTGGACGGACGGTTACGTCCTCTATGTTCCCTACGTGCAAACTAGGGACCCAGCCCTTCTAGGGGACCTCACCCCACACCGTTGGGTAAGGTCATAAGAACGGACCTGTCTTCTCGGACCGCCTGATTTCAGGTACCCCAGCGTTTGTCAGTCTTTGCTGATTTCGTTGAATGGTGTGTATGTATGACGAGTACTTATAAAAAAAGGAACCGTTTTAGACAGAGTTAGTAAGATAAATACTTAGTATTCAAGTAATCTTTATTTCGTCCCGTATTTATTTAGAGGTTTACCTATCCTAGATGTTTTAGGTACTTAGGAGTTAAAAGTCCTAGTGGAACTAAATTTTTAATACGAGGGTTGTTGTAATGGTGTTAGATCTTTAAGTTTGAAGTAGAGGGCTGGACAGTGAGTTCGTCGGATCTTTAACCAACGACTGGTCCACACTGGTCCACAGGATTAAACCCTGAATTTTGTACACCGGCATCTCTCTATGCGAACAGGTAAATATCGAACAGGAGAAATACTCAGAAATTCTTATAAGGTCGAGGATGAAGGGAATGAACTTTTGTTAAGGTTTCCAATTATAGGAGTCCTCGACTCTGAGTCAGGGGTCTTAGTACTTAAGGACGTTCGGGAACAGGAAACGACTATCTTAGAGGGGAAACTCATGTTTATCTTTCGTTAGGAACCATTGAAGATGATGTCAAGTAAGGTGTTGGATAGGTATCAATATATAAATCAAGTGTAGAGAGGTTTTCCGGTCAAGTCACCAGTTCTAACACCTAACTCAACGAGTTCTGAAGCCTCAGGATAAAGATGTACCCAAGAATGGGATAAAACGGGGTGTTAGGATATTGGTAACGGAACACCCCATAGTTCCTGTTCCACGTCTTTTGTCTCTGAGTGGTCTTAGGTCATCACGATCTTACGGAAAGACGTCCTCCGTCCCACCCGTCGAACTCGGACCGAGTTTCCCTTGTGTAAAACGGGTCCCAACATATTTGGTTGCCGCGAGGAGGGTAACGGTCCCGGTGACAGGGGAGAGTCCCAGCTTAGTCTCCTGAGTCAGAAAGGGTAGATGGGCGGAGGGGGATGGGACACGAGACTCGTAGTGAGACGTGTGTGGTGGGAGTACTGGAACTTCTCAAGGCTGCTTTTGCACGAGAGAAGAGATAGAAAAAAAAGTTACTTAAATAAGTCCTTATCACCTCCTTGACAGCAAGTCCTGTTTGTTCGATGTCACTCAGGTGACTCCCAAACCCCGTCCAACATAAATTTCCTTAATTTCTAGAGGTGGGATAGAACTGTGGTCTTCCTGATAAAACAGACAGGTGTGTGGGTTGTAGTCCTCCTGACCACTGTGGGATTATGTCTGGACAGACACTCACCTTTCCTTCTGTTCTATAATAGGTTTCCACTCTCCAAACTTTTTAGAGTTGACCTCACTTAGACTGATGTCTGGGAACCGTAAGGACCAGGTTCAGGGACACGGGAAAATCCACGAAGAAACGTAGAGTGAAGAGAGAGAAATGTCAGAGGTGAAGGAGTCCCCATTTAGATCCTTTTACAATAGATATACTGACCTGATAACAGTCCTAATTACGTTTTTGTACACATTTAGGGGTGTACCACGAGTGGGTGTCAGTTTAAATTATGTATCACCTCCACTACTACTTTTACTTAGTCACCTTTTGGTTAAAATTAAAAAAACACTACGATAACGAAGTAAGTTGAGTACTTCGTATGTAATTTCCCGAAGGGTTTGAAGGCACCTCCGACGTCATTAATTCCTACGAGACCTCCTTCACACCCGGGGGGTGTCGAGTGGAAGAGGACCACTCGTCTCCCCCACCACAATTGTGGACCTTGGGAACTAGGGTGGACTTTCACCCTAGACTGGGATTTTTGGGATGTACTTCTTTACCTTTTCTTTTAACTCACCAGGAAGGATTAGATTTGTTTTGTTTCGCTCCAGTACTTCGTCCACAGAGGGAAGTGACTACCTTATATACTTGAATATGTCCTGTTGTACCCTTCTCGAACGACCATTTGGTGTTAAAGGAGTGAGTAATATTCGTGTACTGGTACCTCCCTTCCATAGTCTGTAGGGAGTGGGGACCTTTATCGGAAAAGATCTGAAATCTAAGTTAAGGTCGTTTATACATTATTCACGGACGTTACACGGTTCGTGACAATCTGGTCGTGTCAGGTTATCTTAATACCTACTAGCCGTACGAGATGCAGACACACTTTGTACGTCATTTACAACTCGCGTAATTTACACCGATCACACTGACTCTTGGCTTAAAATTAAAACGAATTATGATCAGTTAAAATGTAATTTAAATTTACTGGTTCCCACTTTACCTACTTCAACCAGTTTTTCATGTTTGAGGGTCAATATTCACGACCCCTACATTACATGTTATTCATATTAATTGTGACGACATATATATATATATATATATATATATATACTTTTAACAATTCATTTAGAATTTTCGATAATCTTCTTTTTTTAAAAATTACGACATAGATATACTCTACTACCTACAAGTAATTTGAATCGTACCAGTAAAAAATGCTACATATATTCAGTCTAGTAATACAATATGTGGAATTTGAATGTGTCACGACCTACAGTCACTATAGTCATAGAGTTATTCTGACCTTCTTTTTAAGTCACACACTGGTCGTTGATGATATAACCTGTTCCGTTCAGGTCTGTGACTTCTAAGTCGTCACTTGTCCTATCACGTGTCCGGAACGAAAGAACTACGAAAATGAGATCCCTCACCTCACTTTTACCTGTTTTTCTATTCGTTGTGGGAATCATTCAGTCTATCACTTTTCACGACATCTTTTTTTTTTTTTTTAATTTCGGTTTTACCTCAATTCTTTCCAGTCTTAAGATTTTTCTTATTGAGTGAATTGTAAAAAAGTACAGGTTACTTGTAGGGTACTTCCGATTACGGAGTCTAAAATAAAATCTAGGGCGGATTTCGTTTGACATCTTAGGTCTCGTGTTTCAACACCTCAAAAACAAGAATTTATGTAGGTACTTAATTCACGGACTAAACCTGCCGTCGAAAATAGGAAGAGTTGAGACATGAGTTTTATGTGATGAAGAGTGAACCATGTTATTAGTCTTTATTACACATCGAATTACCTTGAAGAGGTAATTTTCCAAAACCTTTATTATATCCTTTAATTACCAAATGTTCTTACCAAAATCTGTGAACTTTTGTATCGATTGGATTTCTGGGACTTACGTGGTACTTATACAAGTAAGGGGTCGATTTTTACTTAGGATTTTAACCAAAACTAAAAATAAATTTTAAGTTTGCAGACTACAGGAATTTAACTTGTTTACTATAAATTTTTATAGATATAGCCGGAGGTTGTAGACGTCTAACGCTAAACGTAAAACTTTAACTGACGAACTTTACTTGTGACGGAAGAGGGAAGGAGAGAGTCAGTCAATTACTTTACCCTCTCCAGTTGGGAAACAGGAATTTAATCAAGGGTATTTTTAGAAAAGGATGAAACGTCGAACAATACTACAGAAGCCTGACTTCCTTTGCAACGGTAATTAATACAGAAACAACTTATACCTAGAGATAAGTCTCACTCAACTTGTCAAAGTTTGTTTTAATCGTACATCGCTGGGAGCCCGGTGGAAACCCAACCAATAGTTCTTATAAAGAGAGAGAGGAAAGAAGGAAAAGAAAAAAAAAGAATTTTTTTTAAAAAAAATTAGCACTTCTCTTACGAGAAGCCGTTCACACATAATAGATTATATAGGTCGAAAGTCAACGCTGAAAAAGGGGTTACTTCTACTCGAATTAACTCCAACACGAAAATTCAGACATCTCGGGGAAGTTGTGGAGTGTGTTTTCGTAGAGCTCCGAAAAGTAAACAGAACTCATAAAAAGTCTACATGTTTATAATAAATGAAATTTGACGTTTAGTTTTCCACGTGATATTGTTAAAAGTCATTTTATAATCGGTCCTGACTTTATATATATTTAAGTTTCGTCCAGAAAAGAAAGGGGACAATAGTTTAGTAAATACCTGTCCCTCGGGTCAATCGTTTAAAATCCTATGTATAACCTCCTTGGTAAATCGATGTGTGAACTTCAGTCGTGAATTATTTTCTGAAATAAAAGTCAGGAGGTTTCTATTTATAATGTTTAGGTGAGCTGTGAATTCGTCGTTTTGCTACTTCAAGTAAAGGATAAAGTCTGTGAGGATTCAAAAGTACTTACTCTGCTCCCCCTTTCGAACTAAAACTTCTTCACTTCAACTAGTCTCTGTGTGTGGGTCACACAAGTAGACACCCTTCTCAAACGTCTTTATTTCTTTTCGAAAGTCGAGACCCAAGTCGTGGTATTTTGGGTCAAACATCATACTCCCAGACTACTGACCCTGAGGTCGGGACCCTATCTTTGGGATAAAACACTCGTAAATTTAGTTATGTAGGATCCCTTGTACCTTACTTGATACTTTTTTTCTTTCTCTAGAGAAAAATAAAACTTATTTTCTTTTCTTATTTCAGGGTCTGTAATGTGACTGTTTCATCTAATTCTTGTTTTAAGGGTTTACTGGGTCACTTTTTAGGGGTTTACATACTTTTTGTTTCTCACACTTAGAAAAAGAAAGGGAGTTCCTCCCCAGATACAGTATCGAAATTTTATAAAACATCACTGAAGACTTAAAGAAAGTAAAAAAAAAAGGAAGTTAACGAAAGGACTCCTGCCTTGGTCTCCCAGGGAACAGCAATTCGTAGAGATCCCTTCTCCGCGAATGGAACATACCGAAAATTTACATTATATGTAAAAAGTAAAATTTACCCTCGAGGGTCACTGTAACATACCTTCCCTAAGGTCCCGGGGGACTAATAGTGGTGCAGAGGAACTCGACTTGGAGGCCCCACTTTTTTTTACACTTCCCCCACCGGAAGACCTTACTTATTTAAGACAACGACGGACATTAATAAATAATTTTATCTAATTTCTTTATCCCATTTTTCCTTAGGCGGTGGGTACAATCTGTAGCGTATTATTCTCGTGTGTCTTTCCCTTTTAATTGTGGTCCCTTCTTTCTTACAGTCTATACGCACAAGTTCTTATGTCGGTCGGGGCGTAACAACCGAGGGTACTTCTGTGTGAGGGCCCGAAAGTAAGACGTCCCACCCGACACGACGACTTTTGTCCCCAATGATTATGCCTACACACAGAGAGATTAATTGTAATCTTAACTCACCATTTGTGTTGGTCCCCTCCTAACCTCTCTATCTCTCCCCGATGCTCTCTTCGCTCACACATCGCCCCCTCCCGTCGCTCCGTCCAAGGTCGTTTCTTTGGTCGGTCGGGAACAAGTCTACACAAATTAAAACAGTGAACTCAGTTTTAACCTTTGGGCAAAAGATCCTGTTAACGGAGACACAAATCACCCGTGACATGAATATCCGAGGAAAATAACGCTCACTTAAAATATTTGACTCGTGTGGTGGTAGTTTTGTAGAACCCCCAGTTGAAAGGTGAACACGGAAATCGAGAATGCTTTCATGAAAATGTCACAGAAGATTATATATCCTAAATAGACGTCAAGACTCTTCTCGAAAATGTGAATTAGGGAATGACCTCGTGATTAAACAAAGAAGCGGGAATTTTGTCATGAACGTTAATTAAAAGTAGTCTAAGTCATCCAAAAAAAAAAAATCATGTCGTGGAGTTCTTTACATCCAAACACAGGTACAGCAGAAAACAAACACCGACAACGACTCCCATTACTACTGACCCCCACCTCTACCACCGACTCCTCCCCTCTGTTTAAATCTAATATCTACGGTTATAATAATTACACAAAGAAGAAAAAAATTCAGGTTTTTAATATTGACCTTTTCTATAAAAACTTGTCAATGGACTTTTATAAAACTTAGTATAAACTGATTTCTTTTTTTGATGGTTAAAAAAATCTTATGAACTTTCTATACGCAATTAAATACTGTGAGGTAAAAACCAAAAAAATAAGACCGAAAAGGATACTATAAACACACCTTATAACACGGTACTACAAATTCACACTTTTGGTCTTATGTGACCGGATACAATATCCCTTCTTTCGGAAAAAAATCCTTTTACTTATAAAAGGACTTTTGTATTGTTTTGATACAGAAGCTCAACCAAATAGTTCTATTATTTTACTTTTTAAAGGAAATAACCTTTTCGACGTAGTAGACATTTTTAACACAAAATGAAGGAAAGTATGAATCTTCCGTTTTATAATGTCTCTGTTTTTTTACGTGATTTTAGGAAAATTGGTATACTTATGAAGACTTAAACTCACTTCGACCATACATTGGTGAAATAAATTGGTTAAATTATTTCACGTACAAAAAGAATGATGAATTACGAGTCAGGGGGGTTTTTTTAGAACAGGTTTCTTTTTTTTAATGTAAAGGCCGACTTACAGACGGAAAAGAACATATACAATCCTTTTTTGGTGTACTTGGATGGGTCTCTTTACGAAACCTAAATAAGAGGATTTTCAGTAGGTACAATGTACATCTCTCGTACTCCTGAAACGAATATACACTTGTCTTTCGTCTCTGAAGACCCCAGAGTCAAGTCTTTTTACTTCTGTTTCATATTTTTACAGGTCGACCTTTACAGTAAGTACCCTAGAGTTGGATCGCTAATGACACACTTGTAACAGGTAATCGAAATGGTTATAACACGAAGACAAATAACCGGGTAATGGTAGAATTGTTTTCATTTAGTTAGGCTAAGACGGGTCTAGCGTAGGGAGGGGAGGTTGGGGTCGTTGTGGTAGACTTTTCGTTGTAAACAATGGGCATCTACCCCCTGTGAGTGAGTGACTTTACCTTGAAGGGAGGTTTACTAAATTACTTATGATCCTGTGTAAAAATGAAACAACAAATCTGAGTTCTTCCGTATTTTAGAGACGGTAGATAAATAGTACCTCAATAAAATTACATTTGTACACAGATACATCTACTTCACAAAAGTAATAATTCGATTAAGGTTGCACAGAGTCTATCTGGTCTTCTTCCCTTGTGTTGAGCGGTTTTAGACGGACCCAAGCCGAACGACAGTCTTTGCAGAAGTAATCAAAAAACAGTGAGTGGCCACCGTTTACGGCGCATTTACCTTACTGCTAGTCCGAGCGGAACTATTGAACAGAATAGAGTAATCAAGAGTGTAGTTTCAATTAGTCGTTACACTTAACATTAACGATCTCCTCTGTTACGTATCTAGTGACCAGCCCCAAAAAAAGGGGGGGACATACCGTAGAACTTTGTAGTCGTCCGACCAACCTCGTCTATCCGAGCCCTCCTTTTACTACACCTTCCGTATTATTCGTTCGACGAGTCTTAATTACTCGATTGGGTTATTCTTTTCTTACCGGTTAGTTACACTCAACCCGTTTATATTAAATCTTTATTAACGAACTAACCAACGGATATCATCTGACTAAACTGGTGTGTGTTCCTAATCCTTAATTCTACAGTTCCGTTTTTTTATTAAACCGTTGACTCCCGTACATTAAAAAACAAAGGAAGGGAAATACTACCTTTCTCTACTCGTAAACTATACGACACACGGTCTTACTTTTGTAATCTGTGTGAGAAAGAGAAGACAAGGGGAGTGTTACGTCTGAGTAAGTCTTATGTCAGCACTATAAGGACCTGTCCGTACTTTTTCCACGTCTAATTCTCCGTCGGGTACCAGGGCACATGTCGTCACTACGGACTTCCTTCTGACCAACCAGGTTCGGACGTAGACGTGACTCAACGTCGTAGGAAGCCTCCGGACCGTTTCCCTATTCACGGCCCTACGAACGTTTTATGCAGTCCAGCAGACAGGGTCCGGCCTTCGAAAGTCGAGTGTAGGAGGTGCAAGGGCCACGTGAAAAGGGATGCCGATAAGTGGTTAATCATTTCCCGAGAACGATGTAAGAAGACAGATTTGATAACCCTTTCAAGTCGGTCTTCCATTTAAACGAAACTAGATGTAATGTGGATTAACTCAGTGGTCGTTACACAGATAGGGTTGTAGTTCTTTACACTTTTACAATCTAATAAAGTGACCCCTAATTTGGATTAAAAGCGCACGAGACGTAATTGGATAATCTGACGGATTAGACGTAACGATTATGCTGACTCCGTCGACAGTGTCGATTTCTTTTTGTACTAGTGCGTTAGGAACTTACTTACTAAGGGCCGGACTAATCAGAATCACTTCAATCGACTCGGGACCACTATTCCTTCCTTTTAAGGGTCCAACGGTTATCGAAACTTTTAATAGTCTGACATCCGTTTTTATATGGAGTACTAAGTGCCCGAAGCCAGGTTAACGGCACAACTCACTGTAATAAATTCTGACTGCTTCCGATTGAACTTAACAGTGAGCGTATTTACAAACACAAATAAAATTCCCTGATTGTATTGCCTACGTCTAAATTTACGATTATCTTCGGTCAGTCTGTGTATTTTGAGGTCCGCAACAATGAGGCAACCAGAAAATAATTGTGTCTAATTTAACATTATAAAAGATCTATTTAACCGTTTTAGTCTTTCTACGTAACGGGGGGTCTTCCGTCCTAGTCTTGTTGAGAACGTTCTGAAGAACAAAAGAACGTCTACGTGTCTGACATAAGTGAGGAGAGGAAGGACAACCAACAAAAAAAAAAAAAAATTCTTTTAATCTTTTTGTTATAAAAAAATTACTCTTACTTTCACTAAAGACGAGTAACCGGTCTGGGTGAGAGAGAAAACGTTCCCGACCCATCCATATATAGGAGTCGGGTCGTGAAGTAAACGGATCTCTGCCCGAGACGACGGTAAACCTCAGAAACGAAGTAGGAGAGGTAAACTACAGTTTCCGTTCTGTCGGCAGTATCCATCCAAACCCTCCACGTCTGCAAGGTTCCTCAAACCACCGACGTTCGTCTTAGGGAAATTAGGCTAATCGCCAAGACGTGTTACCCGGACGGGTCGGGGTGACACCTGTCTTCGGAAATGAAATAAACAAAGATAATCGGTTCTTAGTCAATAGTCTTTTCACCTTAAAAAGGGGTAGTCTATCGGGTCTGTTAGTTGTCTTTTATTTACTCCTTTATCAGATTACACAGTTATAAATAGGAAACCGGGATTATCAGGTGTCTCTCCTGAACAACTCGGACGTCTCAACCGTAGGACCAAGCGGACACTCGAGAACCGACGAAGAGGCGTTCGCATCCGCAGCACCGGTGACAACCACCCTCTGAACCGAAGAATCGCCGATCTCGTGACCGATCTCTCAGTTCCGGAAACTTTCCAGATTACTGTGTCCTGTCCTCTCGGTTCCTCTTGGGAGTCACTGGTTCCTCCTTCGGGTTGTTTAGTGTTCCACAATCCCTCGGTCAAAGTTTGTACCCTTTACCATCTTGTTTTCCTACCTTTCTATCTGGAAGGAAAGGTGGGTCCAAGGGTCCCGGAAGGAGGAGGCGAAAGGGTCCTTCGAGGCACTCACTGTCACACTCTTACCCCACCTCCTCCTCCCCCGACAGAAGGGAACAAAAACAACGGAGAGTAACCACCGTTTCCAAACTACAGACTTTGTGAGAGTTTGTCGGAACTTACTAGTACTATAGGTTCAGTAACGTCGAGTTCCCTACACTCGTCACGATGTGGGGTCTATAACAAGATTCCGAGGATTGTAAAGTGAAGGGGGTCCAGGGGACTCTACCGAACGAGAATCCTCTGGGTCTCTTCTCGAACGGACTCCAGTGAGTCTGACGAGTAAGCCTCGGGTCGGACAAGTGGAAGGCGTAGTGGTGACCCGGGGTCTCAAGTCCGGGTTCCGTCTGTTGGCTGATAACGTTACAGAGGACTTTGTACCGGGGTGTGCGTAGAGGAACGATTCAAGGTTGACCTCGGAGAAAGGAGTTCAGGAAGAAAGGTCCCCTACTAACTAGGAGGTGGGGCGGGAGGGTTTTTCGGGTGGAGGTACTGATCTTACCACACGACACACGGAGGGGTCGAGTGCCCAGGTGACTGGATCACAAAAGTTGTCGTGCTAGGTGAGACAGGAGTGTCGTAGAGAAGTACCTACCTCCCTGTCTTTAAAGGTGGTAGACTAGGAGGAAGTCCGGAGAGCTCGGTGACGTTGGGAACTCGGAGCTCAGGACGTTCCCAGTGGGAGGTCCTCAGTGTAGGGACTTTTTATAGACCTCCAGTCTGTCAAGAACACTTGTCTGAAGAGACGGGGACAAGGAGACCCAGGGGCTCTACATCGAGGACTTAGTAAGGTCTTCCTCGTCTACCTAGGTTAGTGTCTCGTGTCGAGTGCGGCATAACCGACGTCTGGATGTCGACAGGAGGTCTTGAGGTCGGGTACCGTCTCAGTAGCCCAGGGAAGGGAGAGGACTCCCTAGACTGTCGATGACGTCCTCAGAAACATAGTGAAGTACAGTGTCCTGGTGACATGGACACACCTTCATAATTATTTGTATATCAATACTCAAGGACTTTAATATAAAATCATTTAATCTAGATGGAGGGGGTACTTATCGTCTCAATTTCGACGTTGTCTAAAAAAAATTTAAAGAAACTTAAGATAAAATGAATAATCGTCTGTCAGTAGAGAAAGGTCGTTAAGATGGCTCGAGTAACAAAGAGATTATTACACTACACAGTAGTGTTACGGTTTGTATAAAAAAAATGGAGGTAATTCTCGTAGAGATTCGTTGGCCACTCCCAGTAATTGAAATCGTAGATAGAGTTATGAACACTTGGTGACCCTCTACGGGTCAATATAAACTGTACACCTAGTCGAAGGATAACGACGACATTGACTACTGGTGTTTGAATCGCCGAATTTTACTATGTTCAAGTAAAAAGAAAAACGTCAAGATCTCCAGTCTTCAGGTTTTACTTAGAAAACTCCCGATTTTAGTTCCCTACTTAATTCGACCAAGGAAGACCTCCGAGGTCCCCTCTTCGGTCGGACACGGAGAATTTCAAAGACTCACTGGTACCGTAGGAACCGAGTACTGACACAGTGAGGGGAGTGAGACTAAGACAGGAATGCAGGGGAAGAGATCGAGAATGTTTCTAGGAACCCTTATATGTCCTGGGTGGGTCCGTTAGGTGCATTAGAGGGTAGAGTTCTAGGAATTGAACTAGGGTAGAATTTTTCAGGGGAAACAGTATCTTTCATTGTGACTGTCCAAGACTCCTAATCCTGAGTCCGCAGTCGTCTCCTCGTCGCTAAGTCGAAGATGTTGTACGTCTTGTCAGACCGTTTCTCGAACAGTTAGTGAGTAGACAAGTGTACAAATAGGTAGCCGGTTAGAACTTAACACCCGTGGCACGACACGTGGTCCCGACGTCGCCCCCGTTCTGGTCCGAGTGCCAACCTCGGATTCTAGAACCCTCACTCGAGTGGTAGGTGTCTTACTAGTGAGACTTACCATCAAGTAATGACACCCCCACACTGGCTCTTTCCTTGTCAAGTCCTCAGTCCACTACCCCGTAACTCTCGACTAGGTCGCCCTAACCCCGGGTTGCAGGTCATTCAGTCGGGACTTTCTTTGCTTCAAATTCGGTCCTCGGTTCCCTTTACCTCCTTAAGTGATCCCCTTCCCCGACCCCTTTCCACCCTTTTGGAGTCTCTGATTTCTTGGTAGGTTCGGAACCTATTACCAGTCACACCTGTTCTTCGTAAATTAACGTCACTGTTGTGGAAAGAAAGACGACCTCAGTTTGAAGCCCAGGGATAAGACCCACACGTAGTCCCAAACACAATAAAGGATTTTACCCGTTCCCTGAAGAACGTTTTATCGAGTAGACGTAGGAAGTTTTCATAATGATGGTATTTTCTATTTAGACGAAAAACAGAGACATCTTAAAACAGAGACGACTAAGACCTATAAACTATATTTACCTTAGTGTGTTATACATCAGATAACCCTGACCGGAGACAGGAATCGTGCTACAAAAGTTCTGAATTTCGTGTATGATCAAGAAGTAAAGAAAAAGAACGGTTTGTGATAGGACAACGTACTTGTCTAGTACGAAACAAATCGGTAAGTAGGAAACTACCCATAAACCTAATAAAGGTGAAAAACCGATGATACTGAATTATGACGATACTTGTAAGTATATGTTCAAAACCGTACGTGTTTCGAAAGTAAGGAGGACCTATAGATGGATCCTCACCTTAACGACCTAGTATACGATTAAGACACAAATTGGAAAACTCCACGATAACTGGACAGAAGACTTTACCGACGTGGTGAAGGATCAGGGTGGTTATCACATACTCCGAAGGTTGAAGAGGGGTAGGAATGGTTGTTAACAATAAAAGACGGGAAAAATAGAGTCGGCAGGACCGTCTACACTGCACCATCGAGTAACGTCAAAACGAAGAAACGTAATTAGAATTTTGAAAGGATATTCAGACTTTAGTGTAGTTTTATTTAACTTTCTTTTTACAAGGCATGGTATTAAAGAGTCATTACTTTCCTAAGACCCCTCTTCAGGATACAAAGAGAATTTCGCACGATTACTTGGTCCTTTATCTAGGATTCTTTTTCTCGTCTAGGTGACTAGACTCAAAATCTTCAAACCTATGAAGGACCCAAGTCATAAAGGTAAGTAAGAGAGTTTTCTGTAAATAGGTCAGGGTCACCATCATTCAAACATTCTACCTATGTTCCTTTACACACGACAACAGGAAGGGGACATTTTCACTTGTCAAAAACTTCGGAGAAGAACTACCCCTAACTTTTATTTTGTAAGTGTTCACGTTAGTTACGTATGGTTCATAGTTTCCGGTACAAATATACAAGGGTATTTATGGTGTAAGTCGTGACGTTGACACTAATCTCGATAATAAACCAATTCAAGTCGCATAAGTAATAGTAGAAGGTATTGAGTAGACCAGAAACGTCTTCGAGATTGACCATTTAATCTGCTTCTAAACCACCCCTCCCTGATGGTGGAGACGTAAGAATACAGAAACTCTCAACTACATTAAAGAGATCCCACACAAGACTAAGTGATAGAACCGGTCTTGTTCTCTCGATACTAAAGTCCCGAACCAGGTCGGAAAGTATTATAGAGGTAGGTGTTTTGTCTCTGAGTTACATTCCTAAGACGGTCGACAATTCCTGGAGGTACGACTAATACGTACGTTCACGACCCTTTCATTGGATTCTACCCATACTCCTGACCAACCTTTGTAACACTCTACCTACACCCCGTTTTAAGTTAAGCAGTGGATTAGACATAGAGGTTATCTCCCGTGTCACGACAAAATCCAGGGAACCACAAGTACAACCGAGTCTCGAGAATAGTCAGTCGAGAGATTTCAAGACCTATAAAGGAAAAGAGATCGTGTGTAATAATACGGTTCACCGGTTATACCAGATTAACTGACTTTTGGTTTATCCCGTATCCTTTTGAACCGTCTTCTTACACCTCCTTGATTGTTTAATGTCTACGTATCTTTCCTATACCTGAAACCTAGGTGGGTAGAGACCCAACCCATTCCGAGTTATGGTAGACGCTCCACCCTAACAATTGTAGATGGAACGTTCTTATAAGGTTTATTTATGTGTCTCGTATTCCGTTACTGTGTCTCGTTCGACAGTAATTTATTCAGCGACAAAGATAGTTATGATTACAACAGTTACCCTTCAGGGTAACCGACACCAAGTACCAAGTATCCCAGTCACTTATAGGAACATCGTGTTAGAATCGTTGAACCTAGAACTCTCAAAATACTCTTACCTTGTGAAAGTGGACTTTGAGACCCTGTCCTGTCACTCGTGATCGTATATTACTTCTTGTTACTCGTGGTTGTATATTACTTCTGGGGAACAGAACCCCCGTCGATCTAAAATGGTTCCTCGTCCTATACTCAGACTCTGTAATACCATTACCTTTGTTCCTCTACCTAAATACGAGACGGAATCAAACCTAGGACGTTTTCGTCTCTGACTCAATCCCTAAACTCACGACCCTCAAGTAAACTCTCCACTAAGGTTTTTCCCTTTCCTGTCTCAGAAAAAATAATTTATTAAAAATAACCTCATATCAACGAAATGTTACAACACAACCGAAGATGACGTGTCCTTTCACTTAGTCGGTATGTATACTCCCTCAGAGTGTCCTCTCTTTTTAGGTCACTTTACACACCATTCTAACAATGACGATACCCGTGGACTCCGAGTCAATGACGTCTGACGTGGAGACATAACAGAAGAAGAGATCTTGAACTCTTTAAATAGAAAATTGAGGATAGTCAGTGACAACCTACCAATGTGAACCTCTGTAACCAACGCCGGACGAACCCCCACGGGCACCGACTCGCTCGAAGGTACCGAGGTTCTTGGGTTGTTCTGTGCATCTCGGTACACTACCCAGGAACTCCGTCCTGTAACTTTACACGCATCCTCTTTGGATAAGTCGATGTTACTCTCCGTCCGAATCCCGTACACCAAGTCCTGTCTTTTTCTTTTTTTCTCCGAGTTCGTACGATGTCGAAGTCCCACGAGATAATAAGGAACCGATTCGGTGATTCTATAAGACAAAACAAAAATAATTGAAGTCAAATGGGTAGACGTCACCAGAGTATCTTCTGGTATTACTAAAACGGACACAATATACAATAAATAAAGACTCCTACGACTGGAGTCTTCATTTTCCTATCTTTTTTTAAGGAGTTTACAGAAAATTGTAACACTGGAAAGGACTACGTGTCAGTGACAGACACACACAATCAACGAGTCAACACAGGCTGAGAAACACCGGGGTACCTGACGTCGGGTACCGAGGAGACAGATACCCTAAGAGGTCCGTTCTTATGACCTCACCCAACGGTAAGGGATTATCCAGGTTGTGTCCATAGTTTTCGTTTTTGTAACAAGAACCTAAACATTCTGACAGATTTCCTGAACCTAAGATGTTTGTATCACAAAACCGTAGAACCCGACGACATTAGGACACAGGTGTTTAAAGAGAAATATAATTCTCCTCTACATGGATGAAAGGATATCGACCACTCTTCGGTGGACCGTAACATATAACAACAAGTCAGAGATTCAGTACATACTGAGAAACTCTGGGGTACCTGACTGACGTCGTGTGGTCCGAAGGACAGGAAGTGGTAGAGAGCTTCAAACGAGGTTGAGTACAGGTAACTCAACCACTACAGTAGGTTGGCAGAGTAGGAGACAGTGGGGGAAAAGGGGACGGGAGTCATAAAGGGTTGTAGTCCCAGAAAAGGTTACTCAACCGAGAAACGTATTTTACCGGTTTCATAACCTCAAAGTCGAAGTCGTAGTCAGGAAGGTCACTTATGAGTCCCAACTAAAGGAAATCCTAATTGACCGAACTAGAGGAAAGACAGGTTCCCTGAGAGTTCTCAGAAGAGGTCGTGGTGTCAAACTTTCGTAGTTAAGAAACCGTGAGTCGTAAGAAATACTAGGTTGAGAGTGTAGGTGTGTACTGGTGACCTTTTCGGTATTTTACATGAAGTTTCGAATGTACTTTTAGGTGAACCGAGATAGACTCTTGAAAGGGGTAAAGGGTAAAACCCGGGTATACGTCATCTTCGTCGAAAGAAGGTTTTCTACAACTTCTCTTAATATTGGTGAGAGACTGAACCCGAGTGTAGAACCTTTCATTACCTGCATAGTACCCTAACTGACAGTCGAAAGACCACTGAGATGTCTCCACCTGTGTTACGGTGTCCAGGTGTGGTGAAGGAGAATGTAGGTACCCTACTGGTGTCTCCTAATCGTCTGTCTTTCCTCCAACTTCGGAGGTACAGTCGGGTCCAAAGGGTACTAGTGGACGAGGGAGTTTTTTTTCTTTTCTCTGTCTTTACAAAGATAACATTTCGGGAAGACTTCTTCGGTAATACAATACTTGGTGCCAGACCATGTCTTAAAACATTAAATCTCCTACGAGAGAAAGAGTACTACCTTAGATGTCGGTCACAGTGTACTAGTTTATGTAGGAAGACGGAGTCGAGTAGAAGGAGGAAAAATTTTGAACCTCGGAGAAACAATCTTTACAAAAGTAAACGTTCCCTGTTTTCAGGTTGAACTTGACCGAATTTGTCTCTCTCCAGAGACAGGATTCCCAGGACCCGATAAAATGTCCTTGTTCCCATAGCAGATCTCGATACTCACTTTGTGAGGACCGAAGTCCTCATTATCGAGGTAGGGATCCTCTGAGGTAGAGGATCTATACAGGGAGACAGATGTAGGTGTCATAAGAAGAGACATCTATGTCTCAATGAAGACCAAGACACCAGGTTCACTATTCGTCATCTAGTCTTTTGAGTCGGTGGTTCTCCTTTTGTGTAACGAGTCACGGTTTTAAGGGTCTCTTTCTTAGACTAACCGAGTGAAACGTGGTTAGTAGTCCCCAATGCTAAGGTTAGTGTATCATTGTACCGTCTAGGCAGATATTAGTACCACTCACATCCCTTTCTGAAGTCTTTCTTCTTCTACTTTCCAACGGTATGGTTTTAACGGAGAATGGTTCCCGACCCTGGGTCTCTAAGAATTCCCTTGAAGGTCGTAATTATTGGGTGAAACGTGAGAGATGAACTGAATGTGTCTGAGAGTCAAGTTTCCTCGGGTACTGACAAAGGGTTTGTTTCCATCTTTAGACGAGGTCGGTACCCGACTTGGACGACAGTACCTCTGCCTTCGTAGGGGTCAATGGATAGGACGGTCTAGGGGAGACAGGGACCCGGAAGACGAGACACTCACGAAGGTGTGGAACTGAACCCGTGTGACTCTATGTTGACTTTTAGGACGATCGACGTCAGTGAAGACAAGACTCAGTCTTTGGTCACGAGGGTTCTTCCCTTGGTACCCCTAATTCTCATAAATTTTAAGGTCCAGTGATGACGTCTTAATAGGAGAAATAGTATTTTAGTTGTTTAGAAATCGTTTATAACCTGGGTAAATAAATAAGTAAGACTTTCAGAAATAATGTAGGGATGATACCCGTTCTGTGGTGCATCTGAGTCGAGTCAAGTCAAACCAACGAGTCAGTACAGACTTAGAAACACTGGGGTACCTGACGTCGTGGGGTCCGGAGGGACAGGTAATGGTTAAGGACCTGGAACGAGTTTGAGTACAGGTAACTCAACCACTACGGTAGGTTGGTAGAGTAGGAGACAGTAGGGGAAGAGGAGGACGGAAGTTAAAAAGGGTCGTAGTCCCAGAAAAGGTTCCTCAGTCAAGAAGTGTAGTCTACAGGTTTCATAACCGTAAAGTCGAAGTTGTAGTCAGGAAGGTTACTTACAAGTCCTGACTGAAGGAAATCCTAACTGACCGAACTAGCGGAACGACAGGTTCCCTAAGAGTTCTCAGAAGAGGTCGTGGTACGTCTGCCTTCACCATATTTTGACTTATGATACTGTAAAGACGTAAGTACCTGGAGTCAAGAAATGTAAAACAGAGTAAGTTAAGTCCGACAACACTGTTTTATAGGATCTGAACCCTGGAATGGATTACTTACAAATAAAGAGTCTCAAAGACCTCCCATTTTCAAATTCTACTCCCACGGTCGTATCAATCTTCAATTCACGAGCGATCTCGGGAGAAGGAAGAGTACCCTCTCTCCCGTCCCAACCCCTCTCACTCTCTCTCTCTCTAGAGTACAAAGAAGAATTTTTTTGTGATTAGGGTAGTGTACCCTAGGTGGAAGTACTAGTTCAATGGAGGGTTCCCGGGGAAGGGGTTTATGGTAGTGTGACCCCTAATCTCAAAATTGTATATGTAAAACCCTTCTGTGTATACCGAGGAGCAATCTCTTTGTCCACATCCGATCATCACTATGAACATTATCATATAATTTCTACATTTTTGTCTCACTAGTCGTTTTTTTTTTTCTTTCTTTTGACAATTGATATGATTTTTATTATCTCCTCTGCAAAGTCTTTTTTTAAGGATTCCCTTCACTAAGAACTTTGTCAAGATAACCTTATTCCTCAAAGAACCCATTGTGTCTTCTCTATATGGGTTTGTCTAGGATAATTACCCCAAAAGATTTTTCGTCTCCCGAAGGGACCACCGAGTCTACCATTTCTTAGACAGGTGCCACACCCTCTGGACCCAAGTTGGGGACCCAACCCTTCTAGGGGACCTCTTCCTTTTCCGTCCCCGTGGTGTGGTTCCTGTTGTAACTTACTCAACGGACCACTCCTTAGGACGGTGTCCATTAGTACGTACAGAGGACAGTCTAAAATTAATAAGATCGTTGAAGGGAATGACAAAATCAAACCCATGTAGTTTGACGATATCGTGTGTGTGAAGTTTTTGTATAGTCTAGACTTTGCGTTGTCCTCTGATAAAGAGTAAGTGCTCTTCTGACTGACTCTGGAGCTGAGGTAAGGTATAGAATCTCGGAGTCTAAGAAAGGTGGTCACCGGGGTGGTAGAGGGCTCAGGAGTAGACACAAATGAGTCTGTTGTCGTCCTCTCTGTCTCGTATCACCTTCGTAAGCGGCCAGACTTGTCGGAATCACCTCCTTGAACGGGTATAGGGAGGCGAGTGTACGGGTAACCACTCTCGGTCAGTGGACGAGTGTAAACAAGCGTTCCTTTCGACCCTTTACATCAGGGAAGGACCCGTCGGTGAAGGGCCGATCTTGTGATAGAATGCCCGTCTTTCATTACTAAAACCAGATGGAGACGGTGTGAATGTTTCCTATATTTGGTATATATTTGTATCACGATGAATGAGTCAACACAGGCTGAGAAACGCTGGGGTTCCTGACATCGGGTGCTTCCAGAAGACAGGTACTTTAAGAGGTCCGTTCTTATGACCTCACTCATCGGTAAGGAAAAGGATCCCCTAGAGGGGCTGGGTCACTAGCATGGGCCCAGAGGACGAAACGTCCGTCTAAGAAATGGTAGACTCAGTGGTCCCTTCGAGGATATTTTGTATGTATGGGAAATTTGATGACTGTGTAGTTGTTCGGTGTTATTCCTAACTTTTGTCTCTCTTCCTTTTTTCTCCAGTTTGAAAATTTTTAATTAATTAATTAATTAAATTTTTTAATAATAGTTTACCAAATAAAGATTTTTAATTAAATAAAAATTAACCTTATATTAAGTAAATGTTGTGACACAATCAAAGGTGACACGTTTGGAAATTCAGGGACGAATTTTTATAAATTCTTCCGTCAAAGTAAATGAAAGTTTATACGTAAAAATTTATTTAAAATTTTATTTCTTCAATCGTTAAAATTTCACTAGAACTCACCATACTATAGAAGTTATAAGAGATTTTCGTACTTTTCGTTCAGAAAACAGATTTCACTACAGAGTCGGTACACAGTCGTCGTCATGAGTCAAACCGAAGGGGGTCTTCATTTGGAGTTCTGTTCCGTTCGTGGTCTCTAATACACCCTCAACTACGGTCCGTCCCGACATCCCCCTACTTCCTTCACTCCGGACACCCACTAGAGTCCACACAAGTCAGGTGGACCGGACTGTACCTTCCGTCTACAGTTGGAAGAGTAGGGAAAGACCCGTCCGTGCTACGACCTACCACCACCACCTGAGACTTCGAAGGAGACAATGGAATAAGGGCTTCTTCGACTATACACTGAACCCTTTGACTTGTAGTCTAAGATGACCTATGGTGGACGGGTGGCATCCGGGTGGTCCGAACCGATTTCAGACAAATTGTCGGAATCGTCCCTTCAACGTGTACAGTGGAGGTGAGTGTAGGGTAACTACTCTCGACCAGTGGACAAGTGTAGACAAACGTTCCTTTTAACCCTTTACATCAGGAAAGGACCCGTCGGTAAGGGTTGATGTCATTCAGTGGATGGATGCTTACTCAAGGCAAGACTCTCGCGTAAGGTTCTGGTTAAATCGGATGTTTCAATCGCATGTTTTAATCTGGATGTTTCAATCGAGTTGCTTGTGTTAACTGATATATCATGACATTACCCAAATATTATGAAAAGTGTGTTTACTGTAATTTTTTTGTTTTTATTTCTTTTGTAAAAATTAGAATGTCATGTCATGGAACTCTTCATGTCATCATGAAGAATCTTCATGGTCGATGCAGTGACGACAAAAAAGGAACGAAGGTTGAAGGACGGACACCTCCCGGTTCGTCCTATCGAAAACCGGTTCCACTCCTGAACACTCTTGAACCGGTATAGACAGACGTTTCGGTGTCTCCTAAGATCCTCGTGTTCTCTCATGTCGGTCCGAACCTCCGAGGACTCACCGGGGGTTCAATACAACCTCCCTTTCGTTCCACGTAGGAGGAGAGTCTTTGCAAATTTGGTATAGGTCTTTCAGACCCCGATGTTGAGAAGGAGGGGTGTAAAGAGGAAAGAGGATGTCTTTTTGTTCTATCCTTTCTGTGGGTCGGATCAGAAGGGAAAAAGGAGGAGACCACTTGAACCCTCTAGTCTAAGGTATTGAGTCCTACCTTCGTCCACCAGTGGACGTAAAAGTCTCAGACTGCGGTGAGACTCGTCCTCCCTAAGAGTCTCACCCGTGAATCGGGACAGGCGACTATGATACCAAGTAGAGGTCCTGAGCTACTTCTTTGTCTCTGTCTCTACCGATCTGTCTCACTAAATGTTGAAAAAATAATTTCCTCCCGTTCCCTCCTTTTTGTCTGAACTTTTAAATAATTGTAAATTAGGACAATTCTAAAAGAGGTGGTATACGGTCGTGTTGTCGTGTGACCTTTACACATGATTAATGGGGACTGCATAGTACACATATACGAAAGATACGTCGGGGACTGGAAAAACAATTATTGAAACGCAATATAAGTAACTGGACTTTGTTTAACTTAAGTCACCGTGAGTGAGTTCTTAACTTAATGTGTCAGAAGAATTAACCAGAGAATAAATAAATTTATACTTTTTCCTTACCGGACGGTGGACATTATAAAAAAACGTTGTCTTATTTTAATCTTAAGTTTATAAAAGGAGGCTCGATCTACAAAAGTTAGGAGGTTGGTACTTGTGTATGATCAGCACTTTGAGTTCAAGACCATAGTAGTTGTTTTTCTTAGACAATTAAAAGAGAAAGTGACGGTTTCCGGACTTTTTACGACTATGTCTTTTCTCAATTAATCTCCTCTAAATACCTGAAATCCCCGAAGGGAGTATCGAGTCACTCATTTCTTAGACGGACGTCATGTCCTCTGGACCCAGACCTCTTCCTTTACCGTTGGGTGAGGTCATAAGAACGAACCTCTTAGGGTGTTTGTCTCCTCGGACCATCCGATATCAGGTACCCCAACGCACTCAACCTGTGTTGAATCGCTGATTTGGTGATCCTTCTGAAAAGACCTTTCACTCGGAGTCTTGTCCGCTATGACGTGCCAGTGGTCATCAATATGACAGATGGACGGGTCGAGAAACCTCGGAGGAATTACTGAATTATATCGAGGCCTACTGTTTTAGCCCTCGTCATTCTGTCCTCTTACAATTCGTACTCTTCTATAGAAGGCGACGTAAACAATCAAAGAGTCGGGAACTCGACGTAACAGACAACTGACCTTCTCCCCCGTCTATAGATTAAAGTCCTCAGACTACTACGCGTGTATAGGTGGCAAAGTATCCGTTGTCTGTGGCGGTCATTGTAACAAGAGTTGTGTCAGAGAAAGGAACCTCCTAAGGACGTTCGCTACCTTCTCTATCTTTGGCGACCTTTAAAAAGCCGAAACGAAAGATTAAGGTCACACTTTAATTAACAGGGTTACCGTTTCTTGCTGAATGAGGAAATGAATGATATAACTTGAATTTTTACGTTTACAATAATCACCTGACTACCGACTATTTCCACGGAGACACCGGCCGAAATTGGAGATAATCAGTCCTAATGCTCCTACACCCGTGTGACCGTAAAAGATTCACAGTGTTACTGTCGTGAACGGCGTGTTTACGGACCGACAGTGGCACTCAAAATAGTGAACCAAAAAGGGAGGCTTACATCTGATTATTCGGGTCTTTAATGTTAACGGAGGGACGGCTTAGACACTATCCGCCTTTATTACTATAGTCACGGGACGATTAGAAGAACGGAGGCGCGAACCGTGACAGGATAACTCAGTGGACAGTGTGAGGCGAAACTACTCTGTTTAAGTTAGAGGGACGACATTACTGTTACCCCGGTAAAATTACAAACCTTTACTAATACACCTGAGAAACGACACAAGGTAGAACCGTTCACTCGGCCCCGCGTCTCGGGCGGTCCTGTCGACCGAGACCGACAGCCCGTCCATCACCTCTACGACTCAATGACCCTCTCTCCGTATCAGTGCCGAAGGAACTCTCGGAAGACCCGACCGGAACACTCTGTCTTCCCACCCCTCCCCTTCTCCACCCTGGTGAGACCGTCTTTGTATCGGTAACCGATTAGAGAGTCAATAGACGTGTGTAAACGGAGATCTTCCTAAAGGGTCCTGGGAGACACGACAAGTTCCTCCGTTCCTACCGACCTCGTATCTTTAGTTCTAACAGTGTGACGGTCGTAGTGACCGATCCGACCCCGTCACGTCAGTTATACCTGACATCTCATGAAGAGGTCCTATAAACACACACACATGTGAGTCAGTACAGACTGAAAAACACTGGGGTATCTGATAGTCCGAGGAGACAGGTACTTTAAATGGTCCGTTCTTATGACCTCGTCCAACGGTAAAGGATGAGGTTCCCTAGAAGGACTGGGTCCCTAACTTGGGTACAGAGGTCGTAGAGGACGTAACCGTCCACCGAAGAAATGGTAATACGGTGAACCCCTATAATCGGTTTAGTTTAATAAGAATGGGGTCCGGAACAAGAATCTCTTGTTTGTCGGAATGAGAAACTTTCATTAAGACGACATCCCGGTTTTCTATATTAAACGTTTTATGGTCCACAATTACTTTAGATTTCATTGGTCATAGGAATTAGTGACGACCACATTTAAAGATTTTGGTGAAACCTTCTGGTCTGTATATGTTTGGTCGTTAAAGTGGGGATCCATCTGTGAATTGTCTACACGTCCATACACAAATTGTTTTCTGCACTTGATCTTGTAAGTAAGTATTGCAGTAGGAAAGACTTACCGTGGGTCCACTTTTGGTAGTTTACGGGTAGTTGTCATCTTACCTAATTTGACCACCTTAACCAAATGTCACCTTATCATGTATCGGTAGTATTGTTGACTTGATGTTGATGTATCTATTTAGAGGGTTGGCACTGTGACTTACTTTCTTTCGTTTTGAATTTTCCCAGTCATAATCCAACCACGTTTTCATCAACGATAAAAAGTAACAACTCAAAACGCTAAACTATGACCTTATGTAAGGATTTATTTACACCAATACAATATGTAGTCTACTTGTAAATTACTTGTAAAGAGTGAAATACAAAAAAAAGATTTCTGCAATGAACGACAAATAAAATATAAAGAAAATCTGATCCCTTTACTACAATCTGTTTTCGTTTAAGCTCGTCAAAAGAATAAACTCAAGTTTTACCCAGCATTTCGTCACCTCTGTTAAGTGTTACAATTGTTGTGTAAACCGGGTCCTTGACGATTACTTGCATGACACGTCACCACCAAATTCTTCCACACGTTCCCTCTCGGGACTTCAACTCTTCACGGCATCGACCGGTAACCTTCAACTGTTGCTGGTTCACTCTCCTAGTAGTCTTGAGGAGGAGAATGTTGATGTACTCTTCAACGGTTTCTTGAATTGTGGTTGGTAAGACACCACCAAGTCGTAAATATTCGACCTTTCCACTTTTTTCGGGTTATTCACCTACGGAGCACTCGACTACCGTTTTTTTTTTTTTTTTAGGAAAATATCACAGTAGAAGAGAAATGTGTTGTTTGGTAAAGAGTTAGTCGAACACTACACTTTACTTTTCACCTAAAATCTAGTGTCGTCCGTTATTGATCAAATCACCAACCTGACTCTTCTTCGAGGTTTCGTGAAGAGGTTCGGTTTGAACGTGTTTTTGTTCAGTACCAGTGACGAACCACCAGACGACGGCCAGACTAGGTGGTGTCGAAAGACTTAGGGTCCTTTTGGTAATGTAGACTCTGCATGCGAGTCGTTTAACTACCCCACGGGACTTTTGACACTGTGGACGTCGACCGTAACCAGGTGTCTTTCCCAGTTGTGGACGTCACACTATGGCACCCTTTTCAGAGAAAGGAGTGAACACATCCTCCCTAGTCTTTTCGTGGACGAGGTGTTCCAATACTACTCCTAGTTTACTCTATCACGTGCATCTGTCACGTACATCTAGTGTGTGAACCGTACCACGGATCATATAACGTGTGAGACCTATTTACCACCGGGGTGTTGTTGCTTCTAATCCTAGGATAAAGGAACTCTTTTCGACTAGTTGTTCGAAGGTAACGACCTTTTGTTTTAGATGTCAACTGAGTAGTCTTCGGGAAGTGTTGGGCTGAGGTTGGACGATGAGTCGGGACTACAGAGAAATCTAACTTAGGGAGAGGTAAAGGGTTTGACCGATACACGAAGAAAATAAAAAAGAAATTGACTCTGTAATAACTTATTCAACCGAATTTTGAGTTGTAAGATTTTTAATTCTAGTACCGTAGACCAGGGTAGTGAAGTACCGTTTATCTACCCCTTTGTTACCTTTGTCACTGTCTGAAATAACCCCCACCCGAGGTTTTAGTGACGTCTGTCACTGACGTCGGTACTTTAATTTTCTGTGAACGAGGAACCTTCTTTTCGATATTGGTTAGATCTGTGGTATAATTTTTCGTCTCTGTCACGTAATGAACCGACTGTTTCCAGGTAGATTAGTTTCGATACCAAAAAGGTCATCAGTACATACCTACACTCTCAACCTGATATTTCTTTCGACTCGTGGTTTCTTAACTACGAAAACTTGACACCACAACCTCTTCTGAGAACTCTCAGTGAACCTGACGTTCCTCTAGGTTGGTCAGGCAGGATTTCCTTTAGTCAGGACTTATAAGTGACCTTCCTGACTACGATTTCGACTTCGAGGTTATGAAACCGGTGGACTCCTCTTATTGACTGAGTAAACTTTTGTGGGACTACGACCCTTTCTACCTTCCGTCCTCCTATTCTACCAACCTACCGTAGTGACTGAGTTACCTGTCTCAAACTCGTTCGAGACCCTCAACCACTACCTGTCCCTTCGGACCACACGACGTCGGGTACCCCAGTGTCTCAACCTGGACTGACTCGCTGACTTGACTTGACTTGACTTAACTGCACATTATAATAATCAGAGTCCACCACCACAACAAGTCAGTGATTCAGTACACGTTGAGACGCTGGGGTACCTACCGTCGTACGGTCCGAAGGGACAAGAAGTGACAGAGGTCCTCAAACGAGTTGGAGTACAGGTAACTCGGTCACTAACAATAGATTGGTAGAGACGACAGGAGGGAGAGGAGAACGGGAATTAGAAAGACGTTATCATAGAAAAGGTCACTCAGTCAAGAAACGTAGTCCACCGGTTTCATAACCTCAAAGTCGAAATCGTAGTCAGGAAGGTTACTTATAAGGTCCAACTAATGGAATTCCTAACTGACCAAACTAGAGGAACGACAGGTTCCCTGAAAGTTCTCAGAAGAGGTCGTGGTGTTAAGCTTTCGTAGTTAAAAAGTCGCGAGCCGGAAGAACAGAGTTCACATATTGTATTATTAAGTTATAAATACATATAAAAAGTTTTTCTAGTGGTGTTATTTAGATCAAGTGTAGGTAGTGGTGTGTCTCAATGTTATTAAAAAAAGAATACTACTCCTGAAAATTTTATCCGGTACTCGTTTGATAATTTAAATCTGACCTATTTGTTGTTTCAGGATGACCTTTTGTGTCCCTTTATATGAGTTATAGGATACTATTTGGTATTATTTTTTCTTATCAAAAATTAACCCCTTTTATTATGAAAAATTTTTGTTACATATTTTTTACGTATATGACGACGTTTAGAACAACATTTATTAAAGTCTGTATTATAAGTGGGTGTCTTGACAGAAAACAATGTCTAATTCATAAATCTTTCTTTATATTATTACCTTGACTTTTTTATGGAACCAGATTATGTAACGTAGTAAAATATAAAACATAAATGATAATAGATGACTCTTTTTATTTCTACATGACACTCTTTAAAAGTTAAGAGGTCATATGTCATCTCAATTGCTATCAGTGTACAACATGTCGGTAAGGGTCCTGACGGGACAGAATAGTGACCCTACAGGCGTCAAAAACGACGAGACAAGAAAGAAAGAAAGGTCAGGAAGGGGGTGTCCGTAGACACTATCTTAAAGAAGGGAAGAAAAATAAATAAAGAAGGTTAAATCTTGGATGATAAAAAAGTCCCGTGTCTGTTCTTCGTGAAAGGAAGTAATTAGAAAACGAGGGAATCCATCTTGGAATCCATGAAACGACCCTGGGCCCCCGTCTGTGTGTCATCGTGGAGTACCCAAAATCAGAGACCCATCTCGTCAACAGTGAGACGACAGTGGGTGTACTAGGAACAGTGAGGAGTCGGAGGGAACGTTACATGGAACAAGACTATTACTTCACCCTTGTGCTCACTATACCTGTGAGGGTCCTTCTTGAGTCGGGAACTTGGGAGGGGAGGTGGGTGGTACCGTCGGAGTCCTCGGTGCACTGAGTCTCTTCCGTCTATGTCTTGACGACGCGAAGGTAGTCGGACCGGGGACTACTCAGTACTGTCGGGACGGGTGGTCCTGGGTCCTACCCTATACGTCTGGAAACAGTACACTTGGTGACTTGACGGATTCCCCGAACGATGACACAGAAGGAAGACGCACGTGAGTCTGGGAGTCTTAGACATAGAATTGTCCGTAACATACCATGAGACACACACAGACATGTGCACATGTGCGTACGTGAAAGAAGGACCTTCCGTCACGGGAGGTCTTAAGTCTCCAGTTCAGTCGAAGTAGAAACTGGAAGGATACCGGGGACGACGACGACGACGACGATTCAGTGAAGTCAGCACAAGCTGAGGCACGTTGGGGTATCTGCCGTCGGGTGGTCCGAGGGGGCAGGGACCCTAAGAGGACCGTTCTTGTGACCTCACCCAACGGTAAAGGAAGAGGTTACGTACTTTCACTTTTCACTTTCACTTCAGCGAGTCAGCACAGGCTGAGAATCGTTGGGGTACCTGACATCGGGTGGTCCGAGGAGGCAGGTACCCTAAAAGGTCCGTTCTCATGACCTCACCCCACGGTAACGGAAGAGGTCGGATACCGGGGATGGTCCACGACTTTGTATCTTCTGTAAGTCTCTATAAACAACTTAATTAGTGCGAAGGGAAAATAAAGACTTAATTCTTTTAAAGTTTACCCAGTTCCATGTCGAAATTCACTCTTGTAAAAAGGACTTGGTATCGTCATTTACTAGTAAGAGGGTGAACTCCTTGTAGAAGGAAAAGTCACTTTCCTGGGGGGTGATTCTCTCGTGGTTCGGTAAACAGACACGTTCACAATCAGCAAGTCAGTACAGGCTGAGAAACACTGGGGTACCTGACATCAAGGGGTCCGAGGAGACAGGTACCTTAAAAGGTCCGTTCTTAAGACCTCACCCAACGGTAAAGGATAAGGTCTCCTAGAAGGGGTGGGTCCCTAACTTGAGTCCAGAGGACACAACGTCCGGTTCAGAAATGACAGACTCGGTGGTCCCTTCGGGAACCCGGTGGTCCACGGGTAGATGAGGAGGAGCAGTCTCTGACAGGGGTCGGAGTGACTAACTCGACATGGTTCCTACTACTAAACAAATACAAACACTTACACTTACCCGTTTAACACCACACTGAAAAACTTTCGTCGGGAGGAACCTTATTGAGACACACACACACACACATTAAGGGAAGTAATGACTTAGTTGTACATAGAACCAATTTACCCATCTTTACTACCTAAAGATCGTCTCGGTTCGGGTATCGTAGTACCGTGGGAATACGACCCCGGTACCTCGATGGTGGAGGAATATGTCTACTGAGTGTCTCTCCTTTTAAGGATGTTGTAGTCTCTGTGAACAAAATAAATTTAGACAAGAAATGACGGGTGTTGATGACCGGATAAATATGTATTTTATGAATATTACTATCCATCGGAAAGTAAATTTAAAGTTTTGTTGGGTCCCTCTTACAAAGTCGTAGAAGTCTGTCGGGATGAGACCAGACTAGTAAGACAGAATGAACCGTTTCCGTTTTTACTTTTAATCTTGTCTTTTACGGAACCAAACTGACTTAATTGACATTTAAATAAGTAAAATACCTGTTTGACACCTAGGTCCGTTTTAGAACCAAATACTTAGAGGATTTCTTTTGTTCCGTAATTAAACCACTTTAAGTTTCTCTAAGGTAAACTTGTTCTGTGATTCTTTACTAGTCATAGAATCCCCCTTTTTCTCTACGTTGGTTACATTTACCTACGACCCGGACCCTTGAACTATTTAAAGGTCTACAGTGGTTCGTAGTTTTGTCTTCTTTATTCGTAAGTACTCCTAACGAACGTAGGACTGTAAAAGACACTTTCGACCCTTTCCCCTAAGTTCCCAGTCAAGGCTCCCTCCTCTTTTCGTCCAACCAAACGTATTTCCCCAAAGGGTCGTTCCGACTTATGTTTGGACAACGAAGGTCCGAAGAGTTGTGGAAACAGATCATCTCGACGGGACCTTTATTACTACGGTTCCACGACCCGTTGACAAGGAGGTCTGTACACCAGGTCCGTTGGAGTAAAGACCCCCTACAAGGGGTTAAACCCCAACATTTCCCCAGGGTTTTTCCCAAGATCTCTCAGGTTACCTCTTTTATACTGAGGGTCCTGTTTGAAGTTCGAATTCTCTATGTACGTTGTTTCAGTTGTTTCAGGTGTTTAAGGTGTCCTGAGCTTAGAAGTTTCTGATCTTTACCGACATTTGGTTGACCGCCACCCCCTGTCACCCCCCAGTCGTCCAGTCCGACCACTGGTCACACATGCTCCAAAGACGAGGAATGTGTCGAGTGTTTACTGAGTCCCAGTGCTATCTTTGAGGTCTTGAACGTCCATAGACTTTTCCCTTTTCGTGAGCCAAGATGAGGTAAAGACTCAATTCCTCACGCAGAAGACTCGGAATGGAACACGGAGTCTACTGTTCGACCTTAGAATTATAGTTGTCCACGGTCTATTGGTTCAGAGGAGGTAGTAGTTGGTTTGTGTACCGGTAAGAGTCTCCGTCATCAAAACTGGAGCAGTGTAAAGGTTTCTGAACCCTCGTCGGTTCTCTGAGGATCTCTTTCCAAACTTCACTCGGATTATGGAGGAAAGACGTCTCACCCAAGTCGTGCACGGGAAGTTTTAAAGGACAGGATGTCGAGTACAGGAATCGTGTGTCGTAGTCCAAGAGACTGGGAGACCCAAGAGACCCGCTGGGTTCTGTGTACCCAAGAGAGAGCTCGGTGGACGCTACCCCCTTCGGTCGTCGGTACGACTTCTTGAGTCCATCGGGACACCTCTTCGGTGCACTCCTTTGACAACCTTCCTGTGGGGTAGGGGGAGTTCGGTAGTGCACCGACGTCGAGGACGGTTGTAGACCTGAAGGCAGAGTCTGGAACTCGGTCTTGGTGGTTTAAGTCGGTGAGGACTCAGGGACCGGGAGTCTTCGACGTGTTCTATCATTCACAAACGACAAAATTTGACGATGTAGACCCTCATTAAACAATGTCGTAATCTGTTGATCATCTATTCCGTATATAAGTTTCGTACAAGACACGGGAACCCTCCCATGGTTTACGTTTGTTAACGTTTGGTTTGGTTCTCCTCTCAGGTCTTGGTCCGGTCCCATTTTTCGTCCGGAGATGTACCTACCGTTACTGGTGTCTCGTCGAAACTCCCCTGTTCGTCGCAAAGGGTACGACCACTGTTTAGCGACGAGGTTTTAACTTACTCCTACATCGTTCAAGGTAAATCAATTCTTTCGGTCTTCCTTTACATATTCCTTATAAAATCTTACTAAAAGTAGTACTAATTTTATTTTAAAAAGATGGGTTGTTCCTTGAAGTCAAGATACCTTTGAGTAAAAATCTCTTGTGAAAATTGTTAATTTTTTGGATCAGTCACTGGTGGGGTTGGGAGAAAAGGTACCACCGCCTCGGGTGAGGGATGATATCTCCGATACTCCTACTCTTTAACTGAAAGGGTCGGAGGGACCGTCGACCCAGGGTTTGTACCGCGGGTTCCCGTAAGACGTCTTTCTTAAAAATCTTCAGAAGTTATTTTTCTTTCTGTCTTCCGTTTTACGGGGAAGGACGGGTGGAAATCTAGAATACACTCTTAGATAATGGACCTAGACGTCGATGTCATAACGACAGGACGTCTCTTTCAGTTTCACAAGTGCCTCTTTGAGTGAGACCAGGAACTGGAGTGGTCCGTGGACTTACTTACTTGGGGTCTTAGTGGACGGAGATGTGGAGAACAGTCACTCTTAGTCTCCAAGGTATAAAATCAACCTATAAGACGATAAACGGGGATGTAGCTAGACAACAACATGTCGTTTCTGTAGGTGTTTAACACTGAATTTTCTTTTTATTCGTAAATAAACCGAGTGTCTAGACTACCAAAACAACCAAGTCGATCCACCAAGACTTTTCTCCCTCCACTATAAAGTATATGACGTCAGTCTACCCCCGACCTCGACCCCAGTAAAACTTCCATAAAAGCGAAGACATAGACCGGGGACCCGAGTTTCTGAGTTGTCGTTCCCCAATCGTCTCGACTCCGAGGGGTTCGTAGTGGGGGAAAGAGAGAGGGAGGTAGAGAGAGAGAGACCACCGGAGTCACAACAGTCCAGTCTAGAGAATGTACCATTCGATTCCGGGTATCTCTTAAAAGGTTCTTTTTGGTTCTCTTTTTATTTCGGAAAAGATTACGTCGGAACATCGAGTGTGTCAGAGTGAAAGTAGTGTAAGATGAGTGGTGAATCAGTGTTTCCACCAAGGAATTAAGTTCCCCTCCTCTGTGTCTACGGTGGAAGACTATCCTTCTCGAAGTTTATTGGAAGTCTATGCGAAAGTTTGACGGGGTTTGTGGGAGAGACCAGGTAAGTCAGAGGTGACTGTCGAGCTCTCTTTATGTCATAGAGACAAGTAGGGAGATACCCTGGTGGTCCCTCTCTCGGAGGGTTCTGAAGAGGGTGGTAGGAAGAACCCTTTGGACCAGGGAGTCTCGGGAATAGTTGGTAAGGTAAGAATTACGGGTAATAATTCGAGGAGGTCTCGGTTCAACCCCGGTTGCGACTCCACTGAGTGAGGTCCTTCTTTCCATCCCGAAGGGTCTGTCAGTGGACCTCCTCCCCACCCGCCAGGGATATTATAGTTGCACTACTTTTCCGTCAGAGACATTACGGAACACTACTATCGAACCAAGACAATACCTCCTCTGAAAGACAAAAAGAATTGGAATGAACGATTCTTAGATTTTAAACATAACTGATACAACTGATTTCTTTACATGTCGGAATTTCAACTCTACACTCTACTGACGTACCGTCTGCACTCAAATTCGTTTGAGGTCTTCTATCCTTTCCTGTCCCTTCCGACCGTACGACGTCAGGTACCCCAGCGTTTCTCAGCTTGTACTGAGTCGTTGACTTGTCGTTGTTGTCTTCAACTCTCAATACAAAATAAGTCGTCTGTAAGACTCCTGAAGTTTAGGACCTCTGTCCTGACAGTCTACCGAGACTCCCTGAAGAGGTTTCTCCGTTCCCTCCTCAGTCCTATGGACCCTCAAAAATGTTGTTTGTCCTAATCAGTTCCGTAGTTTTCTAATGACAATTAATTTCTTTTGGTTTGTATAGTGCAATTCCTTAAATCGTGTAAAGATACATACTCTTCTACGTTCTCAGACCCGAATGACTTTAATAGGGAAACTATCCGTGGAGCCGATGAACCCCGGTCATAGGACACAAAAGAGTAGGACTCAAAGGAGTCCCGAAAGGTGTCCCTACCGATATTGTACTACCGAACTACCGGTGTCATAGGAAAAAAAAAAAAAATTTGACTACCGTGTGTATAAAAAGTAAGTGTTTATGATCAACACCACTGACAACTTAAGTCCAAGGACGAGGTCTTTCGTCTATGACTTTGTTCCTTGACCCACGTACACACGATTCAGCGAAGTCAGTACAGGTTGAGACACGCTGGGGCACCTGCCGTCGGGTGGTCTAAGAGGTCCGTTTTTATGACCTCACCCAACGGTACGGGAAAAGGTTCCATAGAAGGGTTGGGTCCCTAACTTGGGTGTAGAGAATACAGAGGACGTAACCGTCTACCCAAGAAATTGGTGATCATGGTGGGTCCTTCGGATTGTTTAACCCACGTTACGGAATAAACACTGGGATCCTTCGGGGTATTCCCTCTGTCCCTTCCCTCTTTTCGGTTGTCTTTCACACCGTTACCCTAACCAATAGTGGTTCCCGTCGACCCCCGGGGGTTTCCTTGAACATCTTGGAACTGGTCGACGGGGTGATTCCCGGTTCCTTGAACCCAGAAACAGGGGGTAGAGGACGGGGAGGTCCCAACCTCCACTGAGGACCCGCCCCCCAGAGTGAACACTCGACGGGCGGGACACCTCGGTGTCCTTCGGTGCCCGGCCAGGTCCGTAACACTGGTCCTCGGGAGGTGCCGTCCGGTCCTCTTGGCGTCGGAGGGTCGTCGGGTTGGTGGTCGAGGACCATGTTTGTGTCGTCTGAAAAGTGGCGTAGTTTAAGAGAAAATCTTCCTCCGGCTCACGTGTAATAAAAAGTTTGTTCTCTAAGTACGTAGTCCCAGCCAGTGGATAATGAGAACTCACGTCCCTGGCGCTCTCGGAGTCTGTCGCGCAGTGACTCCTCGGAGCCGCTCCGGGACGACTAATCCTAAGAGCGACTAGTTTTCTCGTGCCTCTCTTTTCACGAGTGGATGCGTCTGGGGACCCCGCCGCCTGAGTAATGGTCTTCGACTAATGGGTCTAGGGGCAGAGAGGGGTTGGGGGTCGACAGACGGACCAAGGGAAAATCCCGAGTAATCGCAAACCGACGTCTGCTCGACACCCACTCTAGTCTTGGTGTCCTCCGGGGGAAAAAAAGGGGGGAACTAAGACCGGTCCTACTTCTTGTTTCAACTTTGGTCATTGTCTACGATAGTAAAGAAAAGTAACCAAAAATTTACGCCATTTTATGTGTCTTGTATTTGAAACGGTGAAGTTGGTGAAAATTCACATGTCGAGTCATCGTGACTCATGTAAGTGTACCAACACGTTGGTAGGGGTGGTAGTAGAGGTCTTGGAGTAGCCGTGTATTATCCTAAACCCCGACAGACACTCAACCCCAAAAGGTAGTACAGGGACAATCAACGAGCCAGTACAGGTTGAGAAACGGTGTGGTACCTGACATTGGGTGGTTCGAGGAGACAGGTACCCTAAGAGGTCCGTTCTCATGACTTCACCCATGTCAAGCTAAGGGAAGAGGTCCCCGAGAAGGACTGAGTCTTTGACTTGGGTCCAGAGGACGTAACGTCTGTCTAAGAAATGATGGATAAACCTGTAAGTTCTCAACCGACCTAATTCATTTTGCAGTGAAGACCCCTCTGTTTTTCTTCAGTTAAAAATCATACAAAACATAGTTTATAAAAAGAATCACGTTTATCGATATGTTGTTTGATAGGGTCTTATATCACGGAATTTTGTTGGTGGTGTGTGAATAAATCGACAATAAGATTTCTTACCACCATCCCGGACACAAGTCGGAGAAACCTGACCTACGTGAACTGTAACAGACCCGTACCGGGACACAGACGACAGGTGACGACCCAGACGACCCCAGATGGACCGAACTCCACCGAGTCGACCCTAACCAGTAGAACCAGGGTACACCAGAGAGTTAGATCCCGCATAAGTTGTACCTTCGAGTCGATCTGGAGTCTTCGTCGTGTACCGGGGATGTTTTTTAACAGTATTTTTTTAATAGTATAGTAAGTCAGATTATCTAGAAAAAGTGTATTTACTCTTGTACTTTTTATATGACCAGACGTAGAACCCAAAAAAATCCGCACAAATACATAAATAAAATTAAATAAATAAAAATTAGTTTCCTATTAACAAAACGTCATAACACAACCAAAGATGGTTTATAGTTGTACTTAGACGGTATCCAAATGGGTACAGGGGAGAGTGAATTTGGACCACAAAAAATAAATGGAGACACAGGACCTCTAGTCCGAAGGATCCACCACGATCACCATTTCTTAGACGGACGTTACGTCCTCTGTACTCTTTGAGGCCAAGGTAGGGACTCAGCCCTTTTAGAGGACCTCCTCCCGTTCCGTTGGGTGAGGTCATAAGAACAGACCTCTTAGGGAACCTGTATCCTCGGACCGTCCGATGTCAGGTATCCCAGTGTTTCTCAGTCTGTACTGACTACTGAGTCGTGTGCACGGGATCTCGAGTAAGACGTAATCATGTATCCCGGACGATAGTGAGAAGAGGGACCGTCGTATCCATACCGACATCGAATAAAGTGGTAAGGGAGAGGTTACGTGTGAATCAGAACGAAGATCAAAAATAATAATGTTTATGATGGACCTATAGGTGAGTCGTAGACTTAGACCCTTAGACGTCTTTCTGTCAACCCCTATACGGTACGGTCGGGGACAGAAGGACAGAGTACCAGGAGACCGAGGGTCGTTTGACCGAGTTGGGTACTACTTTGGAGAGTCAGTGACCGAGGACACAGTGTTCTATACAGGAAACTACAATATTCGTTACGACCTTTGTGGTTTCAGGAACAGGAAAGGAGAGGAACATCGAGAATTTAACCAACTTGAGAATTTTAGTCCTGAACTTACAGTTCGTTTGAGAATGGAGACACCCGTCCTCAGAAAGAACAGACCTTCGGAAAGTCACTTCTCTAAGATCAAAGGGTCTGTCTGGCCCAAATCCAAGAACTAGGACGTTGAGTTATCGACACACTGGAACCCGTTGAATGAACAGAAGAGACTTGAAGACAAAGGAGTTTATTTTATCATATGGGTCCGTTATCCAAAGACTACTCTTAATTTACTTTACTGTATGGATAGTGTCTCGTCCGTGAGTTGTTTAACCGAGGAATTTTGTTCAAGGTTTCGGTTTTGTGAACCACAAAAGGATCGTGTAAATTCTACTACCATAAAAATTCCTTGATACTTTTTCAGAAGAAGTTCGGGAAGAATGATCGACCATACTCCATCCATCATGAACAAAAGACTAGAGTCTTTCTAGCGACCCAACACTAAGAATTGAGGACTTACGATCGGTGTAGGAACCGTGTCTCTTGACCCAGGGTTTCCAGAAAAAGGATTTCTTAATTTTCAACCCTCTCGTCAGTTCTTTTGTATAAGAAGAGTCGTAGGAATGTTGTAGTGACCTACTAGACAGAGTAGAGGACCGGAGATCAAGTCAGGTCAGACAGACATCAGTACACTTAATGGGTGGTAGGTGTAGTTCGGTGGAACTGCTCCTCTCCTCCTTTTCGTCCAGCCCTCACCTTCCAGTTGACCGGAGTAGTGACAAAGACGAATAATTAAAGTCTTATTCGAAAAATAAATCTGAAAAATTCGTGTACGAGTAAAAGTACAGTAGATATTATTAATTTTTTTCTTTCTTTTTCGTTTGGAAAGATGGTTCTTTAGTGGTAAAAGTTGTAAACCGTGTGTGGTAGGACCTGTAGAGAAGTTTGTAAATACGTCGAGTTTGTAAGTTTTATCCTCTCCACCAGAATAAACTCCCTTTTCTAATATACTTTATAGGATGAACAAATGGATAAATAAAAGACAAAAGATTGGGAGGGTGGGATATCGGATCTAACCTTTCTAGGTATTCCCACCCTTTAAACTAATAGAATAAGTGGTACCTTAGGAGTTTTGTGTCACAGACTGTGTACCACCCCAGAGTTGTATATACAACTTATAACTGTATAAAGTAATAACAACCTACAGAAGTACTAAGAAAATGGAACCTCCAGTCACCGAAGGGGTCCCATATAGAACCCAACTAGTGACTTGTAGGAAATAAGACCCTGTAAAACAAGATAATTGTAAAAGAATAGAATTATTTCAAAAAAAGATACTATAGGAACTCAGATAATAAAGTAAAAGGATAAAAGAAGAAGTCTTTGTCACTAACACCCATACACCCAGAGGAAACAGAGGTGTAGATAGTAGAATAAACATTAGTAATAAATCTCAAGTAAAAAGGTAAAGTAAAACACGTCCCTAGAGTTCGTATGTATGATAGACAAATAAAAGATCATATAAAGGGACATGCAAATGAAAGGAATGAAATTTCCGTGTAGAAATGAATTCAGAACACAAGAACCCGACCGAAACGAGTCCTTTCGAGAAATCCCGTAGACGAGAGACCCAATGCTATTCTAAGACCGACAGGTAAGGGGTAGGGAGGGGTCGAAAGAGAGACCCCCAAAAGGAACCTATCTTAATCCAAAGATTTAGTTAAAGGTCTAGTGTCCGTTGTCTTTATCTGATGGTCTTATAGTTAAATAGAAAGTCGATGGGGAAGTGGGGCTGGAACGACATTCGTCACCTATTGAAGACCATCTTTATTTCCGTAAAGGTTGGACCCGACGGGTACCTAGAGTTGAGAGATTCTTAGGAACTCACACGAGAAGAACCACAATTGTCTATGAAAATTTCTTTGTGTTTGATAATACTCTCCACCTCCGACGTTCACAGGTGACGACCGAGTGAAGGACCAGAGTTAGATCTAAAGGATCGTAATCGGCCCTTACAAAGTACCAAACGTCACACAACGACACTGTCAAAGGATAAAGCAACTGTTACCTAACACAAGGAAGATAAAAGGAGAAACGATCAAATCTACCTCAAATTTGTTCCTCTTGTTTCTACGATGGTTAAAATGTCGTCATGGTCCAACTAGTCTCCTCAGTGTCTACCTGGTCCACTTTCTCCAAAGACATTGATGTTTAGTACCCAGATTTCGGTCGACTTATGGATACTACGAGAGTCGAGAGAGCCGACCGGAGGGTTAGTGGAGAGAGATACCACTTCTCCGACGAAGTACGTGTGTGGTACACGGGGTGATTACTACGGAGGGATCAGTACGATGGAAGAGGAGGAACAATGTCATCCACGGTGCACCGGGAGTCACGGACCCGGTGTGTGGACAATTATAAATTCGAAGGAATCTCATCACCTTCGGACCGTACGACGTCAGGTACCCCAGCGTTTCTTAGCCTGTGTTGACTCGCTGACTTGACTTGGTTTGACTCTCATCACCCTACAGGGTCACTAAACGTCCGTATTCATCCACGGGGTTTACCTACTGATTCATCCTCTGGAGAGAACCCTTTGTCGTCGAAAGTCAGAAGGACAACATCTTTTCTTCTTAAATCCAACCATTCCCTTTGCCGGTGTCGGAAGGGTCCCGTTAAAGGTTAATAGGTCAACCCATTGAACCCGATAAGAACACACGTTTTGACCTCTTTACTACCCTTACATCGAGTATGAGGGTCACCCCCTCTTCTCTCGAGGGTAAAGGACGTCGACCTTCGAAGGGATAACGACACTTTAGTCTTTGTCTTTAGGAAGGTCACCGTACAACATGTTTGGGGTCCGTAAAAGTCAACCGGAGGAACGGGTTGGTCAAAGGTAAGAAGACGGGGACTGTACAGAGGATGAGTATTTAAAAAGAAGTCACGTATCTTGGAATCATTTTTATAGGACTGAGTAGGTAAAACTTATATTTTACGGTGTAGATGAAGTTAGAAACTCAATCAATGGTTCAATACTGTCGTCTTTATTTGGTCAGGGGATCCCTCCCCAGTCCCATGACGGTTAAAGACCGACGTAAAGGGTACTAGGAAATCACGTTGAAGTTAAGTCAGTGGGTCAGCACAGGCATAGAGACACGGGAGGACCTGACGTCGTGTGGTCCGGAGGGACAAGTAGTGGTTGAGGGTCTCGAACGAGTTTGAGCAGGTAGTTCAGTCACTACGGTAGGTTGGTAGAGTAGGAGACGGTAGGGGAAGAGAAGGGTGGAAGTTACAAAGGGTCGTAGTCCCAGAAAAGGTTACTCAGTCAAGAAGCGTAGTCCACCGGTTTCATAACCTCAAAGTCGATGTCGTAGTCAAGAAGGTTACTTATAAGTTGACTAAAGGAAATCCTACCCGACCAACCTAGAGGAACGACAGGTTCCCTAAGAGTTCTCAGAAGAGGTTGTGGCGTCAAGTACCCTTGTATGTGAATGTTGTCCTGTCCCACCCCATCGAAGATAAGTTACTCACCTGCCACGATTCTAACAACACAAAAGACGTCAACCATACACGAAATTTACAGACCGTTACAGGTTAAGTTACTTAAGACAACTGGCGTATGTCACTGTGGGGTTGCGTGTGTCAAACTGACACAGTAAAGACGTTTGACAAGAGTACACTTGCGTTGTCCTGTTTAAGTCTCGGGTTCGACCCCCCTGAGCCACAAGACTACGGGGACAAGTCTGTTCCTACAACGAAAAGACCTGTTTCTATAAGTCTGTTCCAAACAGACTACACTAGATTTTATACAGACGTTTACAAAACTGAGATTGGAGGGGTTTTCCATCCCTCAGAGCTAGAAGAGGGCACCTTATACTCGACCCCAAGTACTGAGTGAAGATTACCTTCTTACGTCGTCTGTACAGACACTCACTGTAGACTCGATCCAGTACTTTCCACCTCGGAGGTGAACCGACAAACGTGAGAGTCTTGACTCTGTGGTCCAACACTTTTTCGGGTCCCTCCGTTCTTTTGGCGTACTCTCACAGTGTCGGTGTCGACTGGCCGGGTGTTGGTCGTAGTTAGTAGTCGGCATTCTCACTCCTCGGAACCCACTTAGGTCGGGGGTCCGAAGTTCTATGGGTCAGTTGTGGTGGATCTCGTACGTTCCCACTGAGGAGGGGATAAACAGACGAACCGCCAGTCTTGTTCCATGGTGTCCGGCTCGTCGAATTTATTGTCTAAGTAAAAGAGAATGAAGACCTCCTACCTCCAGGTGCTAGTTCCGTTGTCGTCCCGACCAAGAAAGACTCCCGACCTCACTTTCCGGAGGGGGGTACCGGACTCTACTACAGAAGAGAGACGACCCGGAGGGGTAGTAGGGAGGAGACAGGTATAGAAGTAGGTTTAAAGGAGAAGAATATTCCTGTGGTCAGTATACTCTGTTCCCGGGTGGGATTACTGGAACAAAACTGAATTAGTAGTGACTTTTCTTGGATAGAGGTTTATGTCAGGGTTAAACTTCCTGACCTCCATTCTGAAGTTGTACTTAAATGAACCCCCCTTTGTGGTAAGTCGGGCGTTATGGGGGGTGCAGACAAGTTTTACGTCTAAAAGTTCGTTTTGTTTATAGTAGTGAGAAACCTCAGTGATTCTGAACGTCACCACACTAAACATCGTCTTTCATTGGTCGGGTGGGTTTCAGTTATTCATTAACACAAGGACCACTGACAAAGTCTTATGTAGTTCGTTTACGGGAGTCTGTAGACCCCTACCATGGGTGTCTCAGTCCCGGTCTAGTGTCCGTTTGTGGACCTTCTTCCAAAGTCCCTGACGTATAATCACGTACGAGGCAGGGAGTCAGTACAAACCGAGAAACGTTAGGGTACCTGACTTCGACCGGCTCGAGGAGACAGGGACCCTAAAGGGTCCGTTCTTATGACCTCGTGCAACGGTAAAGGAAGAGGTCCCCTGGGAGGACGTAGAGGACGTAACCGTCCTCGTGTAAAAGGGACGAAGAACCGAGTCTCGGAATTTTCTTCGGAAAATAACCGGGTCGAACAGAAAAATTCAGTTCAGTGTTTTGTAAAGATTCGCCAAAAGACTAACAACGGATCCTAGTCCACCGGTGAGATTGGGTTAGTTAATATAAGATCTCATCCTCTACCCGTGCTTCAGGTCCTGTAACGCGGTGATCAGTCGGGACCCTGGTAGTGACACCACCCGTCGAGACCATCTTCAGGAATCCCGTCATGTTTCCCACTCCCTCTGGTGGTACCTGGGGATACCCTGGAACGACAGGGACTCCTCAGGACACCAGTCAAAGTGGGGTAAGTCCTCCGAAATACGAAGTCCGAAGTGCGTGTCGGACAATTGCTGTCTTAGTCCGAACCTCGGTTCGGAGACCTGATCGTGGTACCGTAACTGAAGTCGGAGGAAAACACCGTTTTTTTGGTCGATCACAAGTCAGGTAGAGAAGACCCGTAAGTGGTAAGGGTACGTTCAGTCACTGAAGTGTCCCTAGAAATAGTCGTTTACCCATAGGAACCGAGGAGTTGGTTACGGTTTGGACTCAACCGTCTAGGTGTGAGATCGAGGGGACGGGGAACCCATCCTGTTGAGACTCGACGTGAGGTATAGTGGAAGATCTCCAGTGGCCGTCCTGACTTCGGGACAACCGGTGTGGGCACTGGACGAGTAATTACGGTTGTTCGACTAGAGTGGACATAGGAAAAGGTGGACGTGAAGGACCTCAGTGGGGAATTTACTTGGTGAACGTAAATATTAAGGAGACTCCCAGACGAAGACCCCTTGACTTCTGTTTGTACGGCAAGTTCCTTTTGTTCACCACCCGGGTGCAAGTTTTCTCTCTTCGGACTTTAGTTCCACACCTATCTCTGGGTCTGTCTCTCTATGGCTGAAAGTCTGGTCCCCACACCCTAGTGAACTCCGTAGTCGATGTTTCCAACGAGTGGTCCCGGTCGCGACGTCTGTGTTCGTCCGACGTCCACCTCTCCGTGCTGGTAGTCCTTTGCCCGACGAATGTCGGACCTACGGGACCGTGGTAGGAAGTTACAAAGTAAAAAGGTAAAAATTGGAGAGAGTAATAACTGAGAAATTATTACTAAAGATGGTGTAGCTGAAAAGAGGTTTTAGAACGGATCGAGAAACTGCTCTCTAATTATTTCTCACTCTGAAGTCTACAGTTCAAAAAAAGACTCGTTTTCACACGTTCCGGAAGAGATAGAGATCTACCCGTAAGAACCGACGTAAGTGGTGTGGGAAGTCTGTGACTTTTCTTTGATAAATCGACCCGTCTATCTCGTCTCGACTTAATTTAACTGGGCACACCATGTCTTTTGTGTGACTCGTGTAAGTTCCTTCCCCCAGAGACTTTCTTTATAACAAAGTGAACATCGACTCACGACTTTAATAAAATTCCTTCACTGTTAATCTGATTCGTAAATTTTGTATCTATACCTACTGTCGTAGATTTTAAGTCTGTGTGATCCTCTTGGTGTGCGAACCATAATTTATTTTCCGATTTACGTGAAAGAAAAAAAACATTAAAGAAAGAAAAGTGTTTGTATTTAGACTGGGGTAAGTTTTCGGTTACGAATACGGATGTAAGACCTTCCTCTCTCCTATAAAGACAGACATCATCTTATAGTCGTGGAGTAAATTAGGTCTATGCGTGTGTGTGCATTTTCACGAAAAGAAAGGTTATATTAATAATGAGGTGTTTTTGTGGCCCACGTTCAGAGAACTAAACCACCTCAAAATTCAGACAAAAATTAAAGTTTATTAAAATAGACTCTACTCTCGTCTGTGTCATCCCTTTACGTCACGAGTTCAATTCTTTTCCATCCCGTCCGACTTTAAGAAAGTTCCGTCCGAAGACCGACCTCAATAATTGAGGCTACGCTTCAAACTCGGGAACACGGAGAATCCATCACTTACTTTTTTGCACACAAATGTTTTGGAGACGGCGGAAGTTCCAGACGGGAACACGTGTGCACACTGACAGTCTCGTAGGACCAGTGCCAGTTTCGTTTCGACCCGGGAGGGCACCTTTCCGAAGGAGAGTCCCCGACGAGGGTTTCAGTTACAAACGATCTTTCCGTCGTTCAAAAGGGAGAAGTTTCCTTGGAAATACATGATTGAGTGAGGGTGGGTGACACGTACATTTAATAAGGAGTCACTATGCCGGAGATAAATATTGAAACTAGGAAAGGAAGGGGACCCACGGTGTTCCTCGTACTATTCCGGGCACTCAACCGTCTCCCCGAAACTAGAAGGTCTTTTACTGTGAAACACGACCTTGTAGACCCGGGGGAGGTAGTGACAACGTCCCTACGTTTCCCTCGTCCCAAACCCCAAGACGGACAGAGGACCGTAATCTGGTAGAAATTCCGTGTTACCTCGTCCCTGTCTGTACCCGTGTGAAGGGGGGTGGAGTGGTCCTTGACAAGTGCTGTTGTTATTTGTCCGTGGGTCCCCGACCCACCACACTGTTACTGAACTTCCATCTTAAAAGGTCTTTAGTAACGCCTCCCCACTATGTCTGGTACAGTACGCGTGCCTGTACCCTAAAGTCTTGTTTAGATTTAGTAAATCCTCTCTTTTGTTACCTACTTACTCTCTGTCGGAGGGGGGTTTTTTATCAAAAGAGGAAGAGTGTTCCATTTTTACTCCAAAAGGAACATTTTCCCTCACTTTACATCCCTAAAGTCGTAACTCTTCTTTACGACTTTTCTTCTCCCCTTCCAGACGGAAAGAGGGTCGAGGTTCGACTAGGGAGCGACACCACACAGTAGGTTGGCAGTCACCACCGGAGACACGGACCATAACTTAGAAGGCTCACAAGTGTCAAATCTCTGGTTCCTGCACCCGAGGGAAAGTATTACCACCATATTTGGTGAAACGTAATTCATCCTTATTATTGGAAAAATTTTTCTTACACAGTTTTATTAATGTAAAGAACAACGAAAGGAAAGAAGGTGTAGTGTACCCGTTCATGTAGTCGGAGTGAACTTACCTACTTTCCTTCTGAAAAAAAAAGAAGGGACCCTCCCGACAAGACTCTCGTTTTGTGTGGGTTCGTTCCCTAGGAAGGAGGGTTGAGTCGGCCTCGACTAAGATACGTCACAAACCCTAGACAATACATGGAGAAGAAAGAGTCACCTATCCCTTGGAATGACCGTCCTTATCATTGATGTGTTTACAGGACCAAAATCTGAAATAAACCGACACGACTCAGAATCAACTCCGTACACCCTAAATCAAGGGACTGGTCCCTAGCTTGGACCGGGACACGTAACTCTTATACCTCAGAATCGGTGACCTGGTAACCCCTTCAGAGGTTTACAGAATAAAATACAGCTTCTCTCACTATGGAGGTGGCGAGAGAAATGAGTAAAGAAAAATACACTGGCTTCCACTACAGGTGACGTTACAATTAAGAAATTGACCCTCGACCTCAACCACTACCTGTCCCTTCGGACCGTACGACATCAGGCACCCCAGCGTTTCTCAGGTACCCCATCGTTTCTCAGTCTGTGTTGACTTGACTTGACTTTGAAATGTTTCGTCAAATCATCATCGAGGGTACGTCTAAAGTGGTAAGTCGTTCCTCCAAAAAAGGTTACGAAAACTTTAGGTAAAAATCTTAAAGTTTTATTTCAGGGAATTTCGAAAAGTTTCCAGGAAATTGTTAAGTCGTCGTCGTGTGGGAGTCGGACCGGACAGAACTCAGTCCAATGGACGAACCGACTTAAATTTTGACTATAGTACTCACTGCACTTCGTGTAAAGTGGTTTACAAATATAGATTACTCTATAAATCCTCTGTTTAGTAAAAACTATAGACCTTACCAACCTACGAGCTTAGTGGAGGAGAGAGATATTTCGTCTCTCTTGGCAAAATTAAACAAGTTCACCTTTGTCTAATAACCTTAGAAGAGTACAAAAGACTAGTACAGTTTTTTTATTTATCGGAACTACAGGGTCTTTCGTTTGTAGTGACTCGATGACTCGATGATGTGTGTGTGTGTTTGTGTGTGTGTGTGTGTGTGTGTGTGTGTGTGTGTGAGCGTATGTGGAATAGGAGACACACCCTCTTTCCACTCTACAGAGGGTTACCACTCCTGTCACTCATTTGTGCACGACGGGACCACTGGCAATGGGGAGGAAAAAGGAGACGGGAGACACCAGGGACTTCTACCTTTCCAAGGGAGACCACGACCCCTCCACGGAGGGTCTACACACACCAGGGTCCTGGGTCGGCGGACAGTAGGGAGACGGTAGGGTCCGTCGGATTAAGATGCACTTGTCCGGGTCACGAAGGTTCAAGTGAACTTTCGAGACTGACTATCCTAACTCGTCACTTCTGGAACCAAGGATGTCTCGAGTCACGAACGAGCCCTACGAACTTAATACACGACCCCCTCCCCGGGAGCTTGCTCTCGTTGTGGCTCGCACCAGGTGGCAGGGGTCGGAGGAGGACCAGAGGTCTTTACGGAGGGTCGTGGTCAAAGGTGGCCCGCTGGTGCAGACTTCAAAAGGAAGACACACGGAATAGTCTCTACCTCGCCCCGACCTCCCCTGGTCTGCTCGCACTGACCACCAAGTCCGCTCCGACGACGTCCCCCGACCCCCGCCCAGAGACCTGAGGGCGGGACTTACGTGTCTCGGGTGCCCGTCGAAACCTTCGGGGCCGCGGAGGGCTCCCGCGCGTGTCGCCCGTCTCGAAACACGAGGCCGGAGGGTGGCCCTCCGACGGTTGGAAGTCTAGGGGCGCGTCTGGGAGGCCGAAGGGAGACGATCGTTTCAAGAGGATTAATTCGGTCAGGTAGATTAATGACCCGCAAGGTTGTTTATAGAGAGGTCTACGAAGGCTACGTCGGACACCCGCGACCAGTTTCGACGGCTCCGAAGACTAGTCCCTACGGCCGGGACGTCGCGACCGCAGCGAGGGGCGAGCGGCCCTGAGCGGACCGAGGGCCCTGGCGCTACGCGGGAGCGAGTAAGCGACTTGCGGCCCGCGTCCGTGGCTTGCATTAATGCTTTCAATTCTTTTTGCAAAGGGACATTAATCGGTCCGATGAGATTCGTGTTCTGTACCTTTAATCAGTAGCGTAGTATTTAATCAGACACGTATGTAATGTAAGGTCCTGCCGGGGCCCCCCGGGGCTGCAAACGTCCCAAACCGGTCGTTGCGGGATTCAGAGGCATTTCGGAAGGAGGGGTCGCTCGAACCCCGTCTTTCCCCTCAGAACGAGCTTAATGTTAAAAAAAATTTTTTTTAAGAAAACATCTACCGTTGGTCTTAGATCAGTAAAAAGCCCGGCTCCTTTCCCTCTGTTCCTGTGTCACCAAAAGGACAAAATAAAGGGAAACACCCGTAGATCCGTGGACCCCGGTAGTTCTACAAAGGTCTGTAACCGAGTAGTCACCAGAACAGAGTGAGTAATCCGCGTCATCAATATTTGAGAAATTTGGTGGGACTAAAACTTGACAAGAGCGTCCGTGAGAAGAAGGACCGTTTTCGGTCCTTTAACCTGGGGTCGCGTGTGTTGTCTGTAAACGTAGTTTTATTAGGCGGCCCGCCGTCGGTCGGTGTCAGCGTAGTCAGTCTTCCTTCCTTATCTTATGTTTAATTTCCTTCTTACATTTAAAAAACGGTAATTCGAAGTTACTGGTAAACTTTACCACGTTCCGTGTCTCCAAGAACTACTCGCAGTAGATCAAACTAATAAGTATGAACACAAAGACGAACTTAATTTCGTCCTCACGCTCTCGGACAATGCCCCTTTTATAAACTTAACTATCACTTGAGAGTGGAACGACTCGTCGGTAAATGAAAAGTTTACTTATGATCTATTCAATCACGTAAAAGATTAGCCGGACAAAAGGTCACTCACGACAGTAATGTATGGTTAAAGAAAGTCTTCACGAACGATTCTTTGTAATTGATGAATGTTTATTCCTCGACAGACAGTGCCGGCGTCAGAGGTGGTCGTCGAGCCGATCCTGTCGACTCCCGCTAGGACAGGTGCAAGGAGGAGCGCCGGGGTACCGAAGTTCAGAACACGGCTGAAAGTTCAATCCGGAAGTCATGTCTGTCCCGAGGGTGTAGTCCAGTAGAAAGGTCTTGGTCCACCTCAGGACGAGGTCCGTCTCTGTTTGATCCCATTGGTATAGGGACCCACGTCCACCGGACCCGGGTGGAGCGGGGTTAAAAAGATTGACGACTCCGATCCGGTGGTCTTAACCAAGATTGGGTCCGACCGACTCCTAGGGCCGCCCCATAGTTGGGAAGGGTCCGTGTCCAAGGTGACGACCGTCCACTGATCCGAGTTGTATCTCTTTCTTTTACCTTTTTCCCTCTAAGACTCCAAACCCCCACCCCCTTGTTCCTCTTGATCGATCTTTAACAACGAGGGTCGTACTTCTTTCACGGTCTTGGAACGATCCGGAATTCTCCTCTGAACTTTTTATAGGTACGAGTTATTCCCTCTGCTTTCTTTCTACCAATAGTGACCCCGAGACGTAGACCGTAGTGTTTCTCGAAACCCCCCGTAGTGAAAAGATTACCCCGAAGGGTCCACCGTGATCATCATTTCTTGGACGGACGGTTGTGTCTCTGCACCCAAGTCAAGGATCCAGCCCTCCTAGGGGACCTCCTCCCTTTACCGTTGGGTGAGGTCATAAAAACGGACTTCTTAGAGTACCTGTCTCCACGGACCACTCGTCAGGTATCCCAGCGGGTCTCAGTCTGTGCTGACTTAGCTGAAACGTGGGTGCGTGCGTGAAAAGAGAACTTACAACGACCATTGTGTAAACAACTTTACATATACAATAAAAAATTAGTTTTGTTAAAATCCCCTTTATATCCCCCGTGGGTTCATTCACTGGGTGGTGGGGGTTTACGACTACTAGAACAAGGATTTCCAAAACAAAACGTCGTACACCCAAGGGAGTAACTGTCTTCTTGAGCCTAAACGGTGATGTTACTCGTTTCGAGACTTTCCACTAACAAAGTGTGTAGTGATCCGTTTCTTCTGTCTTTCCTTTACGAAGAATATACTCCAGGGAGTCAAGTTAGCGAGTCAGTACAGGCTGAGAAACACTGGGGTATCTGACATCACACGGTCCGAAGAGACAGGTAGTGGTTGAGGACCTCGAACGAGTTTGAGTCCACGAAACTCAGTCATTACGGTAGGTTGGTAGAGTAAGAGACAACAGGGGAAAAGGAGGGTGGAAGTTAGAAAGGGATCTCATCAGACTAAGTATCTCTGTCTTTCATCTACCACTAACGGTCCCCGATTCCCCTCCCCCTTTACGGTCTCCTTTTATTGACTAAATCTTTAATATATAGATGGGGATCAGACACAGGTCCTGAGGGGAAGATTGGTGAGTCTAGGTTAGGTAGTTCGACTAGATAATGTCAGAAAGTTTGTACTTCCTCGTAGTCTTAAGGGGTCCCAAGAACAATTGTCTCTATAGAACCGGGATGGTGATCATAAAGATTAAGTCATCCATCTAAACATGAAGACGGTTCAAGGGTCCTCTACGAGTACAGCGAGCGACCGGACCTTTATGAAAAACCTCTGGTGACTGGATAGTGAGATGAGAAATTTGAGACAGATCTCAACGACGACGACGATTCAACGAAGTCAGCACAGGTTGAGACACGCTGGGGTATCTGTCGTCGGGTGGTCCGAGGGGACAGGGACCCTAAGAGGTCCGTTCTTATGACCTCACCCAACGGTAAAGGAAGAGGTTACGTACTTTCACTTTTCACTTTCCCTTCAACGAGTCAGCACAGGCTGAGAATCGCTGGTGTACCTTACTTCGGGTGGTCCGAGGAGGTAGGTACCCTAAAAGGTCCGTTCTCATGACCTCACCCCACGGTGACGGAAGAGGATAGATCTCAATCTGGAGAAGAAAAGAAAGAGGACGGTAGACTGGGGGTGGACAGAGTGGACTGAGGGGAGAGGGGGTGGAGGAGTCAGACAGGGTGGTAGAAACGGTCTAAGATTTCGTTCATGACGAGGTGGATTTTTATTCTCAACAGTTCGTAAACTCTAGGAGGTACTCACCGACATCGAAAGAGACCACGTTGTTTACACAAGTCCGAAAAAAAAAAGAAAAACCGGTACGATACGTTGTATGTCCGAGAATCAAAGGACTGGCCCCTAGTTTGGGTATATAGGGGACGTAACCCTCGTATCCTTAGAATTGGTCACCCGATGGTCCCTCCAGGACTTAAGTCCGAAACTATAGTTTCAAGACCGCGGGTGTGACTTGGGTGGTACACCAGACCTCATTCAACGGAGGAGAAATCCGTGACCACAAGAGTGGTCACCCGAAGGGACCACCGAGTCAGTCATTTCTTAGACGGACTTTACACCCTCTGGACTCAAGTTAGGGACCTAGTCCTTCTAAGAGGCCTCCTCCCGTACCGTTGGGTGAGGTCATAAGAACGAACCTCTTCTGAGTCTGTGCTGACTCGTTTATTTGTGTCGTGTCGTCTCATGAGTGGTCCTTTCACCACTATGAGTATAGGTGGAACATCCACTAAAATCCTACTTTACTCCATTCCACACAGTTCTAAGAACCGTGTGTCATCCAGACGGGGTGTCCGGGGTCGTACCAAGTAAGGGAGAAGGCAAAGGCAGGTATGACGGTCGAGAAGTGGGTGTCCTTTGTATACAAGGGGAAAGGGGTTGGGACGGTAGGGGCCTTTGCAGACGAGTGGTAACGTAGGTACATCTGAAACAGACTACTTGTAAAAAATTCCATGTCTTTGGGTGAAACCCCCGAAAGGACCACCAAGTTATCAATTCTGAGGTTCGAGGGTAACGTTCCCCGGGTCCAAGGTAGGGACCAGTCCCTTGACCTAGGGTGTACGGTTTTCATTCTAGTTTCTAGGGCTCTCGACGTTGGTTCTGAGTCGTGTCGGTTTGTTTACCTATTTATAAATTTTTCTTTGGGTGACAAAGCCTAGTCCACTGGGGACAAACCATTGTATTCCAGTACATCATGTTTTTGAGGTTAGGACTCGTAACCCTGTGTAGGAGTCAATGTCCTCCGTCGAGGGTCGGACTTACAAGCGGGGTCCTTCACAGAGGGAGGTCACTCACGGGAGGGAAAAGGTCGGGGACCAGAGGTGGACTACTTTAGGGAAAATGGAAAGGTTCAGAGCGACTTGGTGGTGGAGAAGGAACTTCGGACGGGCCTATGAAGTGGTTCACGTTGGAGGGAAGAGTTGGTTGTCACACGAGTTGCGTACACATAGGTCGTCAGAGACGGTGTCGGACGGATCGTAAACACCTACGCGCAAATGTAGAGGTTAAGACGGCGGACGACTGAGACATGGGAACCCGTTCCGTGGCGAGATCCGGAGTAAAAGGGGTAGAGTCTTTACCCTAGTCGTTGTCACAGACGGAGTCTCCGAACGACACGCTTATACGACTTAATTTTATATACTTCATCAAGTTTGGTGTGAGGTATATACTTACTAGTTATTAGCAAGATACACTACTACTTCGCCGCGTCGCTATTTCTTAGACGGACGGTCACGTCCTCTGCGTCTTCCGTACTCAAGCTAGGGACTCAACCCTTCTAGGGGACCTCTTCCTTTACCGTTGGGTGAGGTCATAGGAACGGACCTTTTAGGGTACCTGTCTCCTCGGATCGACCGATGTCAGGTACCCTACCGGTGTTTCTCAGTCTGTACTGGCTCATGTGAGTGTATACACTACTGTTACTAATTAAAAGATAAGAATGAATACTGGGGTCTAGCGGTTTCGGTACGAGAATTAGACCCATAGTGTACTATGGAATACGGTGCACCATTCGGGAGTCTTTTCGTTCGTGTATTATTTAACTTGACATAAAGAACGGCACTGAAAAGGTTGCTAGTAAAACACAGACTTCCGTCCGTCACAAGTGGGAGGCTGTTTCCCTCTGTCTGGGACCGGATGTGGGGTGCGATCAAACCACCCGTCGGTCCAAAAAGAGGTTAATTTAGAAGGAGAGTTCAGTGGAATAGGATAAAGTACTTTACGAACCGCGCAATCGAATCAAGATTCCTACGAGGTGATTACTAAGAAACTCGACGCCGCAAAAAAGTGTGATCGTACACTCGAAGAAACACTGAGTCTTAAAAAATTATTCCTGGCCTTCGATGGGTAGGCTGTAAAGTCTGTGTCTTCTTGGTCGTAGACTGTACAAAAATCTCTACTACAAAATTTTCACGGTGGCCGATTGGAAAAGGGGGAGATTGCCCCGTTTAGAAGGCGTCCCTCCCAACTTGACAGAAAAGGGTGAGAAGTCGGTGATTGGACCGTACGTCACACCACCACAGAGATTGACGGAAACTTATGAAAAAGAAAAAGTAGGAACTTTGCATCCGGGACTTCAATAGGAGTGTTTGAACTCGGTGACACCCCTCGGACTTCGGTCCTCTGACGGACTCGTCGTAAACCCCCTTTAAAAGATGGGGTAGAAAGGTGTGGGTGACCCTACCCCCACCCTCTTCATGGGCCCGTCTATGATAAGACATTATCAACCTTTGAAACATTGTCACACCATGGACGACATGGTAAATAAGGTCACACGGACCACCTGTTAGTAATCAGTGATTTCGCCTTTTAGTCCGAACGGAAAAGTTTTCGTCCCTTCGAGGGGACGGTAGACCTCAGAGACCACCGGGTCGTCCTCGGATGGCCCGGGTGTTCTGTCGGAGGACCCGGTGTTTCCTCTACGACGGAAAGAGTGCTACCTTCCCACAAACAATATTAATTCACCTTTAGGACCCCAAATTTGTCTCCATCTACGGGTTCGTCGAACTTCAAACAAAGGAACACTAAAGTCACGTCTGTGTTCTGTGTCGGACACAAATATGAGGCCATAAACGTACTGTGTCACCACGGGTCCTCATTTTGTGTGATTGAGGAAACCCGATCAAGTGGATTTAGACAATTTAGTTCCCTTCTTTCATGGAAAAAGGTCCTTCATCTTGAAAATGGGTCAGGTTCTACTTGAATTTTTACAGTGTCACCTCTCACTGATGTACTAATTTTACTGCTCCAGACTTTTGGGAGTGAGTCAATAAACGGGAACATAAACAGGAGGACTACTAGAAAAATTTAAACGTGTTTAAAAAAATCTCAGTGAACTTACACGGGCGACGGGTCTCGACGCGACACTTGTAGCCTTTCCTACAAGTGTAAATCCAAAGTGAAAACTTTGTTCTTTTTTTATGTCGACCCATACCCCATACCCACCTCGAACCCAAATTCTTTCCAATTACTCTTTCACCGTTTTAGGGTGTAGTGTCAGATTTCTTGAAACAGGAGAGAGACGGGTGGGTGGGGGGAAGTGATAAAAGTTAAATTAGAAACCTTCCCCCTCCCGTCCCCACATCCCACAATTTTTATTTGAGTAACACGAGAAATCTTGAGGTACACGTTTACTTTATACAAACAAAAGGATTTAGTCGAGGCAAAAGACGGAAGGGGCGCCGGTAGAGAGTTATTGATTTAAAGGAGATGGTGACCTAGACTCTTAATCTTAAACCTTCCCCTCCCTACGGAACCCCAAACGGTCCGAGGTGTACGAAGAGGTGGGACACTGGGTTTACAACCTAATTGTTCCTGTATACCGGACTAGGACGATTCTTCCGGAAACCCCAGTCGAGACCTCCGGTCCGGCCGGGGAGAGGGACCACCAGGGGCAACACATCGGAGCCCCGTCCCTCTAATAGTTCGGGATTGAGAGCCCATAACCACACAGACTAGAACACACCCCGTGTCATCCGGTTACCGTTTCTTCAGTCTGGAAACGTCCCTCGTTCCGCCCGACGGAGACACCCAGGGGTTTCGGTCGATCGGACCCGAGGTCCACTAGTCGACGGGACGTCACACCGATTTCGGGGCGTCCGGGGGTCCCATCGACGTCCGGAGGGAGGGCAAAGGACAACTAAAAGACCTGCGTCTCGGGGGTCGGTGTTAGGGGTTCTTCTGTCCGAAGTAAATGACGACGGAGTCTCTGTTTACCTGTACATCTGACCCCCTCCCTCCCTCCCCTTTTCTCAGGAAGGGACTAAGGAAGAGAAGTAACGAAGAAAGTCGTTAGACCCCAAAGGGACTTCCCTACGACCCCGGGACCCGTCTAGTGGAGGTAGGGAGTCGAGGAAGGAAGGACTTCTCCCTTTTCGAAGAGTCCACATATTCTCCGCAGGAACAAATATGCTACGTAAGTGTAGGTACCTGAGTGGACACGACAGCTGTCACACGGGTAAAGAGAGAGTGTGTCTATTCTTTAACCTTTGGTCTCCCAGGTGCACCAAACAGTTCGTAGGTGTCCAAGATGCACCACCTTGTACCAGACCAGGTGTCCACACGAACAAGTCTGGAGGAGGAGGAGAAGTCGAGGTAGGACGAGGGTTGAATTCTGTCGGACGTAGGACGGGTCACTTCCCAGAACCCGTCGGTCGGGGACGGGACCGACAGTCCCGTGTCGGAGAGTAGTACTGGAGTAACGGAGAGACTCCAGGACTAGGGTGACTGCCGTAGAGGGGACTCTTAGGGACAACGGAAGTGTTGTTTGCGACTCACTACGACTGCCCCACTGAGAAAGGTTCACGGTCTCGTGGTCTTACTGTCCTCTTATTGAAGACGAAGGGTAGTGTTACCTCAAGATTCCAGGTCTGATTGGGAAGAGGATATTTGGTGACACTTTGACCGTTCTTGACAAAAGTCTGTAACCTTAAGCCGTATTCTGACACCGAGACCTTCTTTCCTTTTGTGCGTGCTTCCTTCTGGGCACTACCGCGATCGGCAGATGGACCCCTCGCGACAGGTCTGGTGTGATGTCTCTTGACCTCTGGTTTGTCTGGTATCTCCACTCCCCAGTCTCTAGTCTCAAACCCAGACGACTCCACCGACCTCGTATCTCCACCCTATGGTTTCCTCTGACCGAACACGTCTCTTTCTCCAGGCCTTTCGATGTATTTTGAGGGGAACGCGGAACCCGATTCATGTTTGGACGTGTACACGTCTCGTTCTTGTATGCTCCAGACCCTCGTACGTCCTGGGCCCCCCGACACTTGATTCACCCTCAAGACCTCAACCGTATCCTACCCCTCCGTGACCTCAAGATTCTCAGTCTCACCTTTTAGTATTGACTTACAAGGTCCGTTCCCCAGTTCTGGGGAGGTTTTGGTTGGGAACACTCATCTCGGTTCGTCCGAGATTTTATTTCCGATGAGATCTAGGTGGATGGATTCGACTGTCTATTCGAAGGTTTCCTGGTTGGTCTAGACGTTCAGTCGACTGACGGACGGTTTGTGGACCGTGAGTTATCTTGGGTCTTGAGTTGTCGTGTCCTAGTTTTTTCATCCTTTTATACTCGGTAGCGGTCTTCTTTTTGGTTAGTTTTCTTTATCTGGGTCTCGACTGTCGTGACAACCTTAGTTGTCCGTTCCTGAAATTTCGTCGATAAAGTTTAGACAAATCTGTAGGTTTCTTTTTGAGTGGTATTAATCCTCGTCTACCCTTTAGAGTCATTTCTCTACCTTCGATAAAAATATTTCGGTAAAGTCGAGTCACTGGGTGGTCCACAGGTCGACTCGACGTTTACCGGGGTCGTGAATGGAGGAAGGAAGAAAGGACTGGTGTGTCAGGTGGAGTCAAGGGACGGACGAAGGGAAAAGAGAGAGGTTTAAGGGTTACGGGGAAGGGTAAAGACGTAGACAAGTACGGGTGTCGACTACCAAGAAGGTGGTTTTATTTCTAGTCCTCTTAGAGACTTCACACGGTTCTTACTCTCATTCTTCTAAATTCTTTCGGGAACCAGTGCAAGAGGGAACACAGAGTGACACATACCCACCGAGTCGTTACGTCGGTCAAGTGTCTGAGACGTGCCCCGCAGGACCGAGGTGACGTACCTACGAACGACAGAAACCCTTATTCCCTTCCACACGACGATAATGTCTAGGCGTAGAAGTGTGTCATTCTCAACTAAAGAACGAGTGTGTTTTAGGGTTCGTGCACCGAGATCAGTCCTCCACGAAGGGTGTACTAGTCAGTCCTCAGGTCAAAGGAGAGTCGAACACGAGGTGGTAGTAGGTCCCAGAGTCTCAGGAGACGACCCAGGAGTCCCGAGTCGACGGTCTATCCCCTCCTCTCTCGTGTCCTGGCACATCTAAAAATACCGGAGTAGGTGTACGTTAGATAACCAGTCTTGAGTGAGAGTACCGGTGTGGGCAGATGTCCCCGCTGACTCTTTAGATGAGATCGATCTGTGCTTTCTCCCTCTTTCCCCACCCCCCGACCACTGGGGTATCGTCACAGACAGAGTGACACTGTGGAACCCCGAGAATGGAGACTTGAAGTGAAACGAAGAAACTCATTTGAGACCCTCAACCACTACCTGTCCCTCCGGACCGTACGATATCAGGTACCCCAGCGTTACTCAGCCTGTGTTGGTTCTCTGACTTGACTTGACTTGACTTTGTTCGTGGTCATAGTACGGAAGAAACACCCCAGTAACACTCCCAATTTCCCCTCTCCGGCACCCTTTGACATCGGTGTCTGGACCTTGTACCACCCACAAACTCTTTACGTAGGACAATGTTAATAATGTTGTTGACGTAAATTAAGTAGGACATACTGGGCGTTCCATCGAAGATTGGAACACCCAACTCCGACCCCACGAAAGATCAAAAAGAGTAATATAATAAAAAGTCAATTATTTATCTAAAAAATTTTCTTCTTCCTCTTCTTACTACTAATGGCTTCCCCTTTACACCCCCTACCCCAATTTTATCTTCAAACCCCAATTGGTGTGATGTGTCCACGTGTGTCGGGTCTCCCCGGACGGGCCTAAATTTAGTTATAAACAAAGAGGTTTCCAAAACCCGGTTTTGTGACACGTTACGATGGTCCATCGTTTTTCTCCTTCCTCCCCTGGTTTTATCCTTTTCATTTCAAACCCGACAGACACATTCGGGACTGGGGACGGAGTAACAGGGTCGATCTGTCGGGAACGATCTTCTTATCTGTCTACGGTTGAACGTTTCCAACTTTAGAGTCGGAATTAAAAAGGGCACTTTGACAGTGACAAGAGTAGTTACATAGTGGTTCCCCGTCGTCGACTCAGGAGTACTTTATACCTTCAGTCAATCTTTAGGGGACTTCAAACGAAGCTCGGAAAAGAAACATTATTACACACTAGCCTCTCTCTTACGAAATCTTATCGACTTTTGGTTTATTATCGTCTTCGCTGTATACGGCGTCTATTGGTTCTTCCATTTTTTGTAGACGAGTCCAAACGGGTACTTCCTTTCTTTAGTGTAACGATTGTTTTAACCACGTACTGGTTCTTATGGAATTTTGTCCTCTCCCGACAAACCTAGGAGGGTACTTCTTTATCGTTGAAGAAGAATGTAAACGTAGACGGGTAATTTCAGGAAACTTTTTACGTCTGCCGAAGGACGTACCACATGGACCGTAGTAGTGTCTTATTTTATCCCTCTGTAGACTAAATTCGTCTTTCAGATCTAGGGGAACTGTTAGGGTCCCCGTCAAAGTTACATCCCTCCTTTTATTGGACGCAGTCCGTGACATGGTCCTTATAGGTGTGCCCTCTATTTTAATTTAAGCGTGTGGTCGGGACGTTCCGTTCACATTAATAGAGGTCAAATCTCTTCTACATTCACTTGGAACTTTTGTGATCTATTCCTTAGGTGTAGATACACTAAGGTTCTGGTGTCAGAATGAATGATGACGTGGGACACTAATTTATTGGTGAATTAGGTAACCCATCTATCGTCCATGGCAGTTGTTTAAAGAGTTCTTTAGGTGACATTATAACCGTCAACGGTCTTCCTCCCTTATCTTCCACCCACTTATCTCATTTCCACTGGTTTTCCAAGTTTGAACGTCAATTCGGGACCCTTACATTATATGTCGTACTACCGATCTCAATTGTTAGGACATAACATCTAAACTTTCAACGACTCATCTAGGACTTTCAAGAGTGGTGTTCTTTTTTTTTAAACATTGGTACTCTACACTACCTATAATTGAATAACACCACTAGTAAGACGTTATACATGTTCTATTAGACACACAACGTGTGGAATTTCACTTCATAATCAACGAGTCATCACAGGTTGAAAAGCACTGCGATACCTGACATCGGACGGTCCGAGGAGACAGGTACCCTAAGAGATCCGTTCTTATGACTACATCCATCGGTAAGGACAGAGGTCCTACAGAAGGACTGGGTCCTCAGTTTGGATGTAGAGAACCCAGAGGACTTAACTGTCCACCTAAGGAATGGTAGACTCGATGGTTCCTTCGGTCAATCCATTCAACATGTGGAATTTGAATGTGTTACACATACAATTTATAACAAAAATAAGTCAGTGAGTCAGTACAGGTTGAAAAACACTGAGGACACCTGACGTCGTGGGGTCCGAAGGGACAGGGAGTGGCAGACCGTCTCGAACGAGTTTGAGTACAGGTAACTCAGTCACTACGATAGGTTGGTAGAGTAGGAGACAGTAGGGGAAGAGGAGAACGGAAGTTAGAAACGGTCGTAATCCCAGAAGAGATTACTCAGTCGAGAAGCGTAGTCTACCCGTCTCTAACCTCGAAGTCGAAGTCGTGGTCAGGAAGCTTACTTATAAGTCCTAACTAAAGAAAATCCTAACTGACCAAACTAGAGGAACGTCAGGTTCCCTGAGAGTGCTCAGAAGAGGTTAAACTAGTTTAACTAGTTGAATTAGTTTTCCTAGTTAAGAAACCACGAGTTGGAAGAAACACCAGGTTGAGAGTGTAGGTATGTACTGATGATCTTTGTGGTATCACTTTCCCTTTCAGTGAATCAACACAGACTGAGACACTGGGACACCTGATCGTGTCAGGTATCTTAAGAGGTCCGGTCTTAGGACCTCACCCATCGGAAAGGAAAGAGGTTCCCTAGAAGGGTTGGGTCCCTAGTTTGGGTCCAGAGGGTGTAACGTTCGCCTAAGAAATGATCGACTCGGTGCTCCTTTCGGGTATCTTTGTGGTATCGAAACTGATATACCTGGAAACAGTCGTTTCATTACAGAGACGAAAAATTATACGACAGGTCCAAACAGTATCGAAAAGAAGGTTCCTCGTTCACAGAAAATTAAAGTACTGACGTCAGTGTCAGACGTCACTAAAACCTCGGGTTCTTTTATTTCAGACAGTGACAAAGGTAACAAAGGGGTAGATAAACGTCCCTTAACTACCCTGACCTACGGTAATAGAAGCAAAAAACTTACAACTCAAAATACGGTCGAAAAAGTGAGAGGTGAAAGTAGTTCTCCGAGAAATCAAAGAGAAGTGAAAGACGGTACTCCCACCACAGTAGACGTATAGACTCTAATAACTATACAGTTTATATGGAGTTATATTAACTCCAAATTTTTTTAATTAACATAGGTAACAAGGGAGTACCCATGTTCACACGAGTACCGACAATCAATGATAGTACGTCTGTCAAATTTTTTGTTTTCGTTTTATCTGAGATGATTTTTATAAAAATTTATAGAACCCGAAAACTTCAAGTTCTATCACTTAACTCGTGTATGAAAAATAGAGATATGGGAAGACTCTAAGACAATTTTGGTATTATTCCCTAAAATTTTATATTTTGGGTCATTTTCGTTTTGTTTACCCTATTTCCTTCGTAAACGTCGGTCACTCTAAAGTTGTGTAAAGGTCCTCTGTCCTTGTCCACCCTTACCCAATCTCTTTCTTTCCTTCGTCCGTTTTTGAGACGACCACCCCGACTCCACCTCCCCGGGGGCGGACGGATCGTCTGTTCCGACCCCGTCCTCTACCACCCGGACCGTCCCGCCCCCACTCTTCGGAAGTCGTACCTTCCTTCCTTCGACGCCAAGAATCGGACCCGATGTGTCACCCACTAATTATTACGAATTACTCGTTAACAACCTCACTTATCTTTTTATTTATTTACTCACCTACTTACTGTTGGTTTACGTTTGAGACCTTCTCTATCGTACGTTACGGATAAAAGTCACCGACCAACATATTCAGTCTCGAGGGGTCTCTTTGTTTTGGATGTCTGGAAAGTATGTGTTTAGAGAACCATAGACATCTCCCGACCAAGGTCCTTGGGAATTCCTGTGGTTTTAGGGGTTTTCGAGTTCAGAGTAAATTTTATCACTTTATAAACGTACATTCGATCCGTGTAGGAGAGTATATGAAACCTCCTTACCATCACCCCTACCCCCCACAAGGTACGTCGGATACCTTAGCATCAAGGGGTTCGTTCCCAGTTTGGGTACGTGGGACACCATCTTCTCGTCTCAAAATTGGTGACCTGGTGGGTCCTTAAGGGGTGTAGGAAGGTGTATGTAATTTAGTAGAGATCTAAAGGATGTTATTAATTATGTTACATTTATGTTACATTTAACATTTATATTACATTTACGATAAAAGTCAAGTCAAGTCAAGTCAGTGAGTCAGCACAGACCAAGAAAAGCTGGGGACGTCGTGCGGTCCGGAGGGACAGGTAGTGGTTGAGGGTCTCAAATGAGTTTGAATACAGGTTTACGATACATACGTGTCGTTTAAGTTCCAAACGAAAGACATTGAAAGACCCTAAAGCAGAGTTTATAAAAACAAAGACATCTACGTCTTGGATGTCCATCCCTTTTGGTTGACATATGTGTCCTTTTCGAGTAAAATAACGTGAAACGTCTGTGACACAGAAAATGTTTAACTTCCAAACATCGTTAGGACGTAACTCGTTTATATGGTCACAGCCAAAAGGTTGTCGTGAGTGAACAGAGTACAGAGACATAGCATCAAAACCATTAAGAATTTTATAAACTTTGAAAGGGTAATAATAATGTGAACAAAACTACTAGACATTAGTCTCTAGAAACTACAATGATGGCCCTGAACGATTTCCGAGTCTGTTAACAATTGTAGTAGACGTGGAAATTATGAATAAAAATCATTATTTCGTGAAAAATTTTAATAAAAATAGTCTCATATCAACTAACTGTTGCAACATAATCAAAGTCCATGTGTCGTTTTACTTAGTCAATATGTATTTGGCTATAGGTGAGAAAAAGATCTAAAAAAAGGGGTATATCCAGTAATGTCTCATAACTCAAGGGACATACTATGTGATCCAGGAAGAGCCGATAGATAAAATATGTGTCATCATACAGATACAGTTAGGGTTAGAGGGTCAGATGGGGAGAGGGGTGGGATGGGGACCACTGGTATTCAAACGAAGGACGCACAAACTGAGATAAAAACGAAGTACTGATTGAAGTAAACATGGTTGTTATTTCATAAAAAACCAATTCCATACCAATCGTATAGCGAGGTGACCAATTCTTAGACGGACGTTACACCCTCTGGACCCAAACTAGAGGTCCAACTCTTCTAGGGGACCTCTTCCCTTTCCGATGGATGAGGTCATAAGACCGGACCTCTTAAGGTACCTGACATATCAGGTGTCCCAGCGTTTCTCAGTCTGTGCTGACTCGTTGAAAGTGAAGAAAAGTGAAAGTACGTGTAAAGTCTGTCTTACGACAACGTGTTAATTATCTAACGTCATATCGTACTCGTATTGAAATTTACGGAACCCTTGGTTTTTTTAGTGCCCTGAGTGAAATAAGACTATAAACGAAAAGAGGTCATCAGACCTTGATTTGGGTGTTATAGAGACCCCATACAGACATATTTCTTCAAATAATAATCTTTGACCGAGTATGTTAACGTCTCCGACCGTTCAGGGTTTAGAACGTCCACTCAGTCCTTCGAGCTCCGGGTCCCGTCGGTTACCAGATCAAGGTCAGACTCAGGTTTCAGGATTCTTGGTCCTTGGAGTTGTCACATCAAGGTCGGGGTTTCGGGTTTCAGAACTCTGAGTCCTTTTCGGTTACGAAAGACAAGGTCAGGTCTCCGTCCTTATCTACTACAAGGTCAAGTTTCCGGTAACCCGTCCTTCTTAAGAGAGAATTAGTCTCCTTCCAGTCGGAAAAACAAGATCAGTTCGGAAGTCGCCTGACCTATCCGGGTGCGTGGAACTCTTCCCGACAGACGAATTATGTTAGATGGTTGAAGGTACAATTCGAGTAGGTTTTTTTGTGAGAGTGTCTTTGTAAATCTAATTAAAAAATGGTTTATGGACACCGGGTCAGTTCAGTTGTGTATTGTGATCGTGTAGAAAAATTTTAAATAAAAACCGATAAGACCCAGAAAAAACAACGTGCTACCGAAAGAGATCGAGACCACTCACCCCTGATGAGAAGGAACCCCACGGACCCGAAGAACACCGTCACTGAAGAGAACAACGTCTCGTGTCCAAGGTCCGTGTTCCCGAAGTCATCAACGTCGTGTAACCGAGTTGTCAACGTTGAGTACCGGAATCAACGGAGTGTCGTACACCCTTGGAGGGTTTGATCCCTAACTTGTCCACATAACGTTCCGCCTAAGAATTTGTAACCCACTCTGGTGGTCCCTTCGGGGGTGTAACCAAAATACGGGTAGTTGCAACAGAATTTCACGAGTAAAGTGCACTACTTAGGGGTCCTGTCTCTATTGAGTAAGCGGTTGGTAGTAAAAGGTCCTGTCGGTATCGTTACGAAGACGACGACGATTTAGCGTTACCCATTTGTGTTTTGGTAATCGTACTTGACGAGATCTCACACCGTAGAAACGGGATATCGACGATTAGTCCCAGGTTACAGGAGGTATTTATTCCTCCATCCCCCGTTCTCGACCTCCTCTCCCACCCACCGGGGGTTGTGGTCGTGACTTAAAGTCTTTACAGAGTACGTCGAAACAATTTTCGACCGAAGAGGTAGTATATAAAACTACCCAAACTTTAACCGGACTATGTCCGGTTGTTATTCCTCTCGACTCGAGTGTCTCGTCTTTTAGATATGAGATCTGTGGACGAATAACGTCCTCTTAGGTTCCATAACTGGAAGTTAAGTTCCGACTCTATTCTCCGTGATTAGAGAGGTCGGAGGGTCTGTGAAGGTCCGACTGTGGTCAGAATCGGTGAAACACTCAACGATTTTACAATCAGCACAGACTGAGAAACATTAGGGCTGCTGACATCGGGTGATCCGAGGAGACGGGTACCTTAAAGGGTTCGTCCTTATGACCTCACCCAACGGTAGGGGAAGAGGTTCCTTAGAAGGGTTGGGTCCCTAGCTTGAGTCCGGAGGACGTAACGTCCATCTAAGACTTGGTTCGAAATGGGAACACCTCGGGTTTTACGGGAAATGACTGAGTTCGACCTAACGTATGGGTCCTGGTTCAGCTCCAGAGGTGGTTCCTCGGGTTTAAGGAGGAGGAGGAGGAGGGAAGACGTCACCACGGACTTTGAAGAAATTGTCTCCAAATCTTTATGTTTACTAGAACCCTTTCCCTTAAGTACTTAAATGTAAGTGACTTGAGAGATTTCTACCCCTAAAAAGTGTGGTTAGGGAGGACCGAGACGTGGAAGGGAAGGAGGGGTTGTTTCCTCCCTAGGGTGATTCGAACCAGTCAAAGGTTCTATAGTCAATCCTGTACAAATAAACACACCAGGGGAAGGTCAGTCTTTGACCGGGTTCGGGAGTAGGTGTTCCGCCTAGGGCTAGGAGAACGAAGGAAAACGACCAGACAGAGAGTAAGGTAGAGAGAGAGAGAGAGAGAGAGAGAGAGAGAGAGAGAGAGACAGAGACAGAGACAGAGACAGAGAGAGACACGAAGGAGGAAGGTGTCTTGGTCGTGTCCTTACCCGATTCTCTTTTAAACATCGACCTCTTCTAAAAATTCAATCTAATGGAAAGATTACCCATTAAAAAGGTTTAATATGAGGGTGGTTTACCATTTGTGTCAATCTTTGTAAAGTCTTCTACTCCAACGTTGATCCCTCTCTTTAAGATTGTCTACTAGTCTGTTTCGAAAGAGGTGAGTTCCATGTGATTTGTCGGACAGTGAGATGTCGAGTCGTAACCGTCTACGGCTCGAGGTCTTAAGTCCGTAAAAAACGGTGTCAAGTCAAGTCAGTGAATCAGCACAGACTGAGAAATAGTGGGGTACCTGACGTCGAACGGTCCGAAGGGACACGTAGTGGTTGAGGGTCTCGAACGAGTTTGAGTACACGTAACTCAGTCACTACGGTAGACTGGTAGAGTAGGACACAGTGTCTCCATAGGACTTAGTTTTCAGTACTAAGTACACCTAAGATGGAATTGTGTCTCCGCCTCTTTATCTACTATTTGAAGATTTGATGTACGTCGTCATGTAACATGTTTCACTTGATCTGGATTGTTGAATAACTGGTCTCTACACAATTATGTAGGAAATAATAGGTTTGCAATACCTACACAAAGTTATTAGTCAATGTATTGTCTAGCGGTCGGTGTCTGTGAGCAAACACGTTTTTAGGGGGCCAGTTATTACACGATTATCGTTGTTATTGTCATCAGCGCCTTTCTTATTAGGAGACTATCAATTGTAAAAGAAAATTTACAATGTGCCGTAAAAGACACATGACCCGTGATGGGGTTTGGGAACTACTACAAGAAGTAAGTAAGGCATGTTGTTGACGGACTATACTCTTGATCAAACTAGAGGTCAGGGTCTACTCCTTCGACCTTGGTCTCTCCTATTCAATGAATCGTTATCCATCGACCCCCATCGTGTGTGGGAAGTCTCAGACCTGAGAACCTGTGTCTTCTTCATCCACCCAAGGCACGTGGTACCCCTCACTCTCTGGTCCTTTGTGTACCAGTTGGGGTCAGTCACGGAACACCTGGCCGGAGTGGACACAAGGAACATTCGTGGCTTAAGTATAATCTGAAGTGACGGGAGCGACTACCTTAATCCGACGCCATGGGGTTTGTCTGGGGTTCTGTCTTTAGATTCCCACTCATCGAATACACCCGTCTCAAATGTCTTTCCTCTCACCCCCCTACCCCTTCATTCTGTCCCTTCGGTTAGGTTCGACTCGCTCAGTAGTGCCACCCGTTGACCCTGGGTCAACGTGACCGCTGTAGACTCACCGGCACACCTTGTACGAGGTCTGAACAGGGTGGCCCCCGGTTCCTCCGACTCGAGACATAGGTGGTTGAGGGTTGACAGGTATCACCTTCCGAGGAGACCATCGTAGGAAAAGACCAGTCAAACCGAACACAAAGTGGACCCAACACGTCCGAGAGTTGGACTGGGTCCGGGTCTGTCTCACGTCTCCCGGTTCCTTGCCCCTGCACCCACTGACACTGTCACAAACGAAGTATGTATACAGAGGTCAGTTCCTAGTAGAACCGACTTCGAACTGCTAACGAAGAAGAATACCCTCGTGGTACGATTCTTTTAACAAGACCGGGTCCCCCCGAACCTTAATACTGGTGACTCCTATCTTGTAACAAGAGGATCTGGGAAGGTCCAAAAGTGACACTCTCCCTCCTATAATCTGGAGGAAAGAGGGACAAACTCTGTAATAAACCGTGTTTCTTACCCGATCTCTTAAAGGTTCTGTGGTTGAAGACGGACGAAGAACCGGACTTCCCGACCATGAAACTCATTTTGTTTGGTCCCTCTGACAATTTGAGAACATACGGAGAACGGATTCTTTCTTACCTAAAATTTTAGCCATCACTTTCTTATTTTCACCATTGTAACAGTGACAAGTAACAGTTCTTGTCACTTCGGAATCTTTAGCCTGCACTCTGTGGTACTTATAGAAACGATGTAACTAAACCAGGTGAAAACTCGTAGCTTTTCCGTTTCTACTGACTGGAACAATTATATGGTATAAGATGGACTTGTACACACACTTCCCCACAAACACGTATACACACACACACACACATCACGTATATTAGATCTTTCTAAGGTCTCGAATGTTTCTTGTTTCCCTGTCCGAACTTTATACAGTGTCTGTCGAACTTTCACACTGTAAACAATGGTTTGAACAACTTCCGGTTTAACTGAAACCTCGGTTTAAACTCAAGACTAAAAACCGGGAAAATAGACTTTAATTTTGAAAAGTTGTTCCTTTCGAAATTACTTTAAAGGTATCTTTTTTGTATGTACTTTGGTATATATTAAAACTAAAAAAAATTTTAGATTTAACCCGTGATATAACGTTTCTACACAAGATATTTCATTATAAACTAACGGTTCAATGGGTTCTTCTACCCCCTTTCTACTAGAAGATTTCCAAACCTCAAAAAATAAAGGAGGACCTCGTGAATCAGATCTATACCAACTAAAGGCGAAAGATACTGATACTAAACTTTATACTGAAAAGACTTGAAACATTGGAATAAACTTCCTTTCGTAAAATTCTCGTTCCCTATTTTAAGTTAATTGACTCTACTGTCTTTTATTAGATGATTCACTTGTATAGTCCGTTGACCTTCGAAAGTATGAAAAGTTTTTCCTTTATTGAATAAAGAACGGAACAATAGATTACTGTGTCCTCGAATAAAGAGAACTTCGACAATGTTTAGATGGATTACTTCGGATTTGCGACAACGGTTCGTTAATCTCAAAAATAACACAGTGGCTAAAGGAAGTAAAGGTGTCAACGACTATTAGTAATCGGTTATGTCACAGTAGATTTTTACGTGTGTGTGTGTGTGTTTGTCTGTACGAGGTCAACCGACGCTTTATATTGTCGAGGTGACTTTCGAGTCCCGTGAAGACACTCACATGACGACGTCTGTCTGTGGTTTGAACCTGCCAGGACGTATCTAGTAAGCAGCTCAGTGAACACGATTAAGTCCGAGGAAACGATAAGAAACCCATGACCACCACGATCATCATTTCTTGTGCGGGAGGTTACGTACATTCTCTGGACCCAAGTTAGGGACCCTACCCTACTAGGGGACCTCTTCACGCACCGTTGGGTGAGGTTATAAGAACGGACCTCTTAGGGTTCCTGTCTCCTCGGACCGTCCATTGTCAGGTGTCCCAGTGTCTCCCTACCTGTGATGATTTTACTGAATCGTACGTGTGTGTCCATGATAAATAAAGTATCTACAACTTTAAACGAGTGCGTGTGTGTACGTGTGTCGTTCGACATCAAAGGTTCGACATAAAGAAATAATGGACAGGATGTACGAGAAGATCTTATAACGGTGAGGGAGTAGTCCTTCACCCTAGATTAGGAAACCGGGAAGGTAAAAAATTTTTTCTAAAAAAACTACACCTAGTAAAAAATTTCAGAAATAACTTAAACAATGTTATCACGACGATATAATACAAAATCAAAAAACCCACGTTCTATACATCCTAGAATCGAGGGGTTAGTCCCTAACTTGGACGTGGGTGGAACGTGACCTTCTACTACAGAATTGGTGACCAGGTAACCCCTTCAGGGAGGTGACCGGGAACTAGTACTCAACCGAACATTGTATGGAAATGGGAGTCTCCGACGGTACGACACCCCTTCGGGGTTGTTCGGGTACGTCTGTCTGGTGGCCCCTTCTTTTCCTCTAAACTAGGTAGAGGTCGACGATGTCTGTAGGTAGACGAGACGGTCGAGGTCGGTGGGTGACTACCGTTGACGTACTTTTTACACAGGTCGTTTCGGAAGGACTTGAGAACTGGTGTCTTTGGTGCTCACCATTGTTTTGCCATGAACCTCTAAGTCGGTCAGTAAAGTCGTATAATGGGTCGTCGTACATTGGTCTCGGCCCGTAGGACTCTTACACTGACTCAATCTTATAACGACGTATATGTGAGGAGAGGACTTGTCTGTCTCGTCTGCCGTGACCGCGAGACAGGTGTGGTCGACAGCTGAAGAATGATTTTCGGTGTCGGTGAGAGAGGGTCCCCTGAAACGACCGACGTCACCGGTCATTCCTCGTCTGGCCTTCATGATCCTTTCTTAAGAGAGAGATGACAATCAGTGAGTTAGCACAGACTGAAACACTGGGATACTAGACATCGGGTATGACAGGTACCTTAAGAGGTCCGTTCTTATAACCTCACCCAACGGTAAGGGAAGAGGTCCCCTAGAAGGGTTGGGTTCCTAGTTTGGGTTCAGACGTCCACCTAAGAAATGACAGACTCGGTGGTTCCTTGGGGTTAATGGAGGTTCCTTCGGGATTTCTTACCTTTTACCTTCAATAGACCCTTTTACAGGGTTGAGAAACGGGAAGTCTACCCTTGTGAGGTTTCGTGTATGATGGGGTCGGAGGGTCCACGAGTGTCACCGACACCTGAACTGTAGTGAGAAGACCGATGGAAAGGGGTGGACGGAGTGAGGGGACGGGGGATGGATGACCACGAAGTGCCCCAGTGTGGTTTGTGAACGGGTGTTTAGGAGTGGAGTCTCAGACGAAGCCACCCTTGGGTCAGTTTCTGCTACCCCTCAGTCCGACTTCCCGACGTCACCCACCACAGTTGACTCTGGGGTCGAGAAGTCGACGACGAAGTCTAGGTTACTTCAGGACTCTACGGACACGAGGAAGACTCTCGTCTAGTCCTTCCCTTTATCTAGCAGGTGCAAGTGCGAGGTATAGTCCGTCGGTCATCTACACGTACACTTGTAGGTGTGTTTAAATGTTTATTCTGCACACAGGACTTACGCGTTAAAGTAGTTTTTGTCTGAAATGGAAAAGACTAGCTTTAAACCTTTATAAATTCAGCAATTTTCCATAACGTATAATTGACATACGGGTCACGAGACTGTTGGTTACGTTATGACCGTTCTCTTTCTAGTGGGGGTTTCAGTGTCAAGAACCTTATACCGGTCTCTACACTGTTCCTGGGTGTCGTTTTTGTGTCCGTAGCACGTACCTCCCCTTCCTTGGAGGTGTTCCCGTTACTGTAGTCACGCCACTATAATGAGCGGGTAGATAAGGGGCCCTCAGGGACGTCCGACCACCTTTCTCTTTAACCCGTGTCGATTCGAGTACCCTCGGGTTCACCAAATGAGTCATCGACTGACTTCTGGTGTGGAGGTGTCATTAACGGTAAGTTCACAGAGGAGTAGTCTGTCGGAAGTTCCTGAAACATAGACGTTCCACGATCGTGAACTACTTGTCCCGTGGCGAGGACGTCGTTGACGTACTACGTTTCGACGTATTAAGTTACGATTAGGGTTCTGTCTCCACAAAGACTAATGGTCAATGTACCGTTGTCAATTTGGTCGCATGTTAGGCGGTTTGGGTAGTCGAAACTTTACTGTGGTAAGAATAATTAAAAATAAAGTTCCTCTGAAGGGAATAAAATTTGACGCCCGTTTATAAGATTCAATTTGAGTATTTTTACACAAGAGTCATGAACAGTAGGAGAAGTAAAAAACGATTTTTAATTAAATATGATTATCTTTATATCTTTTGTTTAAATACCAATGGTCTCCTCTTCCTACTTTTCCTATTTAACCCTCTAACCTTGACTGTATACGTATGTTGATATATATTTTATCAATTGATTATTTATCGGACTACATGTCGTGTCATGAGACATTACTGGATGTACCCTTTTCTTAGAAAAATTTTTTTTTTCTCACCTATATACATATTGACTAATTGAAACGACATGTGGACTTTGATTGTGTTGAAACAATTAGTTAATATACGGTGATTTTAAAAAATTTATCATTATATTATGAAGATATTATGAATTTTTCTCGAAGGACAAATAACACAAATGGTGTCAACACAATTCGTCTCTACAATTGAGTAAATTACATGATGCTTCATCTACAATGATAGTAAGGTCAAATATCTACCTTCTATGGCTTTAGTCTAACTAATATAAGAAACGTCAGTTTCTACCTCTTCGAGATATGTCAGTCGTTTTTGTTCTGGTCCTCGACTGACACGAGTCTAGTACTTGAGGAATAACCTTTTAAGTCTGAATTCAACTTCTTTCATCCTCTTTGGTGATCTGGTAAGTCTATACTGAATTTAGTTTAGGGAATACTAATATGTCACCTTCACTCTTTATCTAAGTTCCCTAATCTAAACTATCTCACGGACTTCTTGATACCTGCCTCCAAGTACTGTAACATGTCCTCCGTCACTAGTTCTGGTAGGGGTCCTTTTTCTTTACGTTTTTCCGGTTTATCAACAGACTCCTCCGGAATGTTTATCGACTCTTTTCTTCTCTTCACTTTCCGTTTCCTCTTTTCCTTTCTATATGGGTAACCTTACGTCTCAAAGTTTCTTATCTTTCGGAAGAAGTCACTAGTTACGTTTCTTTATCTCCTTTTGTCATCTTACCCTTTCTTTGAGAAGTTCTTTGAATCTCTATAGTTCCCTTGTAAAGTACGTTTCTACCCGTGTTATTTCCTGTCTTTAATATACTTGGATTGTCTTCGTCTTCTATAATTCTTCTCCACCGTTCTTATGTGTTTTCTTGATATGTTTTTGCTAGAAGTACTGGGTCTATTGGTGCTACCACGCTAGTGAGTGGATCTCGGTCTGTAGGACCTTACTCTTCAGTTCACCCGGAATCCTTCGTAGTGATACTTGTTTCGACCATCTCCACTACCTTAAGGTCAACTCGATAAAGTTTAGGACTTTCTACTACGATACTTTCACGACGTGAGTCATACGGTTGTTTTAACCTTTTGAGTCGTCACCGGTGTCCTGACCTTTTCCAGTCAAAAGTAAGGTTAGGGTTTCTTTCCGTTACGGTTTCTTACGAGTTTGATGACGTGTTAATGTGAGTGGAGTGTGTGATCGTTTCATCACGAGTTTTAAGAGGTTCGGTCCGAAGTCGTTATGCACTTGGCACTTGAAGGTACTCAAGTTAGACCTAAATCTTTTCCGTCTCCTTGGTCTCTAGTTTAATGGTTAAAGGTGACCTAGTAGGTTTTTCGTTCTCTCAAGGTCTTTTTGTAAATGAAGACAAAATAACTGATGTGGTTTCGGAAACTGGCACACTAGTGTTGTTTGACACCTTTTAAGAAGTTCTCTACTCTTATGGTCTGGTGGACTGGGTGGATAACTCTTTAGACATACGTCTAGTCCTTCGTTGTCAATCTTGACCTGTACCTTGTTGTCTGACCAAGGTTTAGCTCTTTCCTCATGTAGTTCCGACATATAACAGTGGGACGAATAAATTGAACATACGTCTCATGTAGTACACTTTACGGTCCGACCTTCTCCGTGTTCGACCTTAGTCCTAACGGCCCTCTTTATAGTTATTAGAGTCTATACGTCTACTATGGTGGGAATACCGTCTTTCACTTCTTCTTGATTTCTCGGAGAATTACTTTCATTTTGTCCACTCACTTTTTCAACTAAATTATAAGTTCTAAGTCTTTTGATTCTAGTACCGTAGACCGGGGTAGTGAAGTACCGTTTATCTACCCCTTTGTTACCTTTGTCACTCTTTGAAAATAAAACCCCCCGAGGTTTTAGTGACGTCCGTAACTGACGTCGGTACTTTAATTTTCCGAGAACGAGGTACCTTCTTTTCGATACTGGTTGGATCTGTCGTATAATTTTTCGTCTCTGTAATGAAACGGTGGTTTCCAGACGTATCAGGTTCGATGCCAAAAAGGTCATCAGTACATACCTACACTCACAACCTGGTATTTCTTTCGACTCGTGACTTCTTAAGAACTCTTAGGGGACCTAACGTGTCTCTAGGTTGGTCAGGTAGGATTTCCTCTAGTCAGGACTTATAAGTAACCTTCCTGACTACAACTTCGACTTTGAGGTTATGAAACGCTTCTTGACTGAGGAACCTTTTCTGGGACTACGACCCTTTCTAACTTCCGTCCTCCTTTTCCCCTACTGTCTCCAACTCTACCAACCTACTGTAGTGGCTGAGTTACCTGTACCCAAACTCGTTCGAGGTCCTCAACTACTTTCTGTCCCTTCGGACCGTACGACGTTAGGTACCCCAGTGTTTCTCAGTCTGTGCTGACTCACTGACTTGACTTGACTATCTACTTTTTTTTACTCCGTTTTCTCCACTTCTTCGAACGTGTGTCAATATGTTGACTGTCCACCGCTAACATGTTGACACATGTCGGTTCGTCAGATCGGGATCTTGGATGACGTAAGAGTTGGTGGTCCGAGACGAAGGAGTAAAGTAGACGTTTTTCTGGAACACTACCTCCGTGACGAAAGGGTAAAATGACTTCTCTTTCGGTTCGAAGTCCGTTCAATCGGTCTTTAGGTTGGGTGAAGGACGGAGTTCGAACGACGTAGAATAGAAGGTCACATAAGTGTGACTCTGTCTGGACCAGGTCGGGAGTGGTTCCGACGGTTTGTGAAAATTAAGTTGGGTCTGTACCTGTTTACTTTTTTAGGTAGAAATGAAACTTTACACTACTCTGTCTTTTCGATTAGCCAAAGCGTACTCGTACTCTTCAGTGAAGTCAGTACAGGTTGAGAAACCATGGGATACCTGACACCGAACGGTCCGAGGAGAAAGGTGCCTAAGAGGTCCGTTCTTATGACCTCACCCGACGGTACGGAAGGAGGTCTCCTAGAAGGGTTGGGGCCCTGACTCGGGTGGAGAGAATGGACAGGAAGTAAACGTCCGCACAAGAAATGGTGATCCCGGTAGACCCTTCGTCAACCCACTGGAATACGGTCATTCTCGTTCGTATATAATTAAGGGACGTGTCTGGTCCGTCACAAGACCCGTGGAAGGTGGACAGTCGAGGAACTTCAGAGGATTGCGGTTTACTCCACCCGTGTGACGGGCAGGAGGGAGGTCTGTCAACAGGCTCTCTCCGGCTGTCCACCCTACCTTCACTCCGACGAGGAACCATCCTCTACCCCTGTCCGAGAGGCCCCTGAGGGAGTCGCGACGACTACACGACCCTACACGCCACATCCTTCTTTTGGCTCCGGTCCATCCGTCCCTCAGTCTCCTCTAGTCGTCGCTGGGTTCCTACGGGTCTCCACTTTTTCGTCCCGCTTCCGAAGGAAGTGACAAAGCGTCTACTAGACCCCGTGTCCCAGTCTTGACGGACACCCGTAGGAAGGGTTCCTGGTCGTCCGATTGAGGCCCCGCGGACCGCCTCGCCGGAGATCTCCCGCCCCCACTCGTCTAGGGTCCCTGATCCTTCACGCGCCGGGGCCCTCGGTCCCCACCCCACACCTAGTGTCGGCGGTTCCCCTGACCCCACCCTGTTTACCGTGTCAGTCCCAAACGGAGCACCCTAGCAGTGAGGGAAGACGGAGGTCACTCGTGGGCATGGTCCTACCAGTGGTCTCGAGGTGGACGTTCCCTAACCCTAATGTGGACGTGTCGTCACACCGTTGTCGACCCCAATTTTCCACCCGGTACCATCCGAAGGGACCACCGAGTCGACCATTTTCTTAGGCGGAAGTTACGTCCTCTGGATCCAAACTAGGGACCCAGTCCTTCTAGGGGGACCTCTTCCTTTACCGATGGGAGAGGTCATAAGAACGGACCTTTTAAGGTGCCTGTTTCCTCGGACCGTCCAGTACCAGGTACCCCAGTGTCTCAGTCCGTGCTGACTCACTGATAGTGAGTAAGTGAGTGAGTACCCGAAACGACGACGACGACGACGACGATTCAGTGAAGTCAGCACAGGCTGAGACACGTTGGGGTATCTGCCGTCGGGTGGTCCGAGGCGGCAGGGACCCTAAGACAAACTCCTCCCGTGTTAGGTGTATTTCTTCACACTCTTTCCTCTAAATGGTTTAACAAGAACCGTCAGCAAAGACTCCTCGTTTTCTAAAATAAAAAGAAGGCCATAATAAATTGGAAAAAAAANATAATAAATTGAAAAAAAAAAAAAAAAAAAACCATTGTTAATACACTAAAAAACGTTTCTTTTTTTTTGTCCTTTCGATATAGTTTTCTTCTTTAGCAGTGTGAACTGAGGAAGTAAAGTGTTTACTCGTTTACTCCAAATCCAGTCACGAGCACCTAACCCCGAGTCTTTGGGCACAAGTCACACTCGTGTCCTGAACCATGATGGGTCGGGACCCCTACATAACCTAAAGTGGATGTCCGACCCGAGTCTCTTCTACTCCCTGTGTGGTCCTCTCCCTCGGGGGTACTCCCCGTTGTTTTTCCTCGGACAACAGGCCTAGGTAACTGAATTGAAGACACAAACTTTCTTGTTCCCAAAGGTACCAAAACTTTACTTGTTGACGGTCAGACTTGTGTACAAAAGATTTGTATAAGTTAGTGAAGAGAACTTAGATACGAACCCTCACTTTAACGACTATAGGTGCACAAATCAAAGTTATCTTTTTGACGGGTTAGCAAATGTCCTCAATAATTAAAAATTATTGGACACTTGTACTCAACTATGGTCAGTTAAATTACTCTTAGTTCACTCGTCGACATGTCATGACATCGACAAAAATACAGTCCTACCATCCTCCGCTAGAATCAGGCACAAAGGGAACCTCCATCACGGGAGACCCTCCGTCCCAGGAGGTCTTTGTCCCGGAGGTCAACACAACCCTGGAGAGGGACCAAACGTGTCTTGTAGAAGGAGTACTTCTGTCCCTCGTCTCCCTGAAACGACCATCAGGTCATCAATTCTGAGGTCTGAAGGTTACGTCCTCACACCCAATCTAGGGACCAGTCCCTTGATGTATAGGGCGTACGACCTCTCACACCGGTTTTTATTTATTTTGTTTCGTGACAAAATACTCGTTCGTCTTTATCTTTAAAAAATTTAACGTCTATTTCTTTAGTTTTAAAATTTAATTCTTTTTTTGTTTTTCTGTCCTTGGTCTCCTTTCCGGTGTCAACCGTTGTGTTTACCACTAAAAGACAACCGGTCCCACCGATCTGAACCTCGTAGAAACCCGTTTATTCTTTTCAGTGGTGCGCCCCTCTACTGACCCTAGGGAAGACCCGTATGGGTAATCGTTTTCCGGGGAGAAGAGACGACGAAGTCGGGGGACGGTTACGAGTCCAAATCCTTTGTCTGGTCCGTCCGGGTCTTGAGTCGAAGTTGACCGGGGAGAGGACTCGTCCTCGGGATACGGGGTGTCGTGAGTCCCTGGGGTGCCCTGTGACAAGACGAGTCTGGTCCCACACACAGTTATTCCCCGTTCTTAGTAGAATTTTACCCTACCTTGGACCATTTGTTGGGGGTCGTCGACCCGTCGACATTGTCTGTTCCAACGGAGAGGATAGGTGACGAAGAGTCCGGACGGGAACTGGACATCGGTCACTAGGTCCGGTAGACGGAATCAAACGTCAGGCGGGGGGTCTCGGACTTTGTTCCTGAACCCAAGACTTACAAACAAACCCTTGACTAGTCGGGACACTCTTTCACCACTGTTAGTCCGAGGTCCCTTCCATAGTGGGTCCGGAGATAGCGGGGTTACGGAAGTCACCCCGGTTCTGTGACCTTCCAAAAGAGGAATCAAGGGTGGTGAGTGACCAGCTTCAAACGAGGACCACACAATTGAGTGACCGTGACCACTAGACGGGTACCTTCCTTCAAATCACGTACGTCTTCGTCGGACGTTCGGTGGAGATCCCGTCCGACTCGTTCGTACTCGTCCTATGGTTGTCGTAGACTTAAGAGTGCCCACTGAAGGGACCACCAGGTCACCAATTCTGAAGTGGAAGATTACGTCCCCCACGCTCAAGTTAGGGACCAACTCCTCGATTCTAGGGTGTTTTGGGTTCCGGTTTTTTCGGTTTTGTATTTGTTGTCTTCGTTATAACAGTGTTGAAGTTATTTTTGAAGTTTTTACCAGGAATAGCTTTTTCTGAAGGACTCACAGTTGCTCGACTCGGTTGAGTCAAACCGAGTCTTTTAGTACGTCTCTACGACTCTAGTTATCAGAGAGTAGACTCTCCATCCTTTTGATCCTTACTCGATTACTGGGGACAAAAAAACGTACTCCTTTCCTTTCATTCGGTTCATGGGTGCATCTTTTCCACCTCCTACAAAACGTCTAGGAGAGTCTTTGTATGAACTTTCAGGTAAATTTTAGGATTTATTTATGGGACTCTTTGTATGAGTTCAAAGAGTCATCAATTGGTAAAAGAGTACAGACACCTAACTTATGTATAGGATTTCGATTCTAAAGTAGATAGGTCCTACAGTTCGACCATAAAGTCGACCGTAAGACTAGTGGATAAACCTTTGACGATGACTTGGACGGACGGTTCGTCCTCTGAGTCCAAGCTAGGGACCTAGTTCTTCTAGGGGACCTCTTCCCTGATCGTTGGGCTAGGTCATAAGAACGGACCCTTTAGGGTACCTATCTCCTCGGCCCATCTGAGATCAGGTACACCGACGTCTTCTCAGCCTGTACTGGATCGTTGACTCGTGTGTATACTCCACATGATCGTCAAGTAGATGGAAGAATAAAATATAAAGGACAAGCCAGGGAAAAGAAAAAAAGGGAAGAAACGTTATCTGATTTAATTGAGGATAAATTTTACTTCAGGGAAGTAAGAAAAAATACCAACGTATAATAAGGTAACTTACTTATAAGACATTAAATAAGTTAAGTAGGTAATAACTATCTGTAAGCTCAGAAAAGGTTGACATAAGGTTAGTATAAAATAAAATATATTACTCTTTGGAACAAGCATGAAGTGTTAAGTTTAAACAGAACGTCCAAATGGAAAGACCCACTACAACCGAAGTTCTTGACTATCTGAGAAAGTATTTAAGACAGAATCGGAGACAAGAGGTTCACACCAGGGACTCTACTCGTGAGGACACTTGCACCGAAAGATTCGGGACTCGGGTCCTTTTTGGTCACATTCTCGGTCTGTCCTTTCCTCGGGTCCGGTCTGCGTCGTAGATCGTTTAGTGGACCCTTTCCTGGAACGGTACCAGGTTGTCCCCTCGACAACCCCTGTCATGTCTTGGAGGAGATGTACAGGACTACTCCCGTTCTACGACGAGGGTAGATTGTAACGTACCCGGTGGGTTCCTCTGTATTTAGGTAATACAGAGAAGGGTTCCTCAGTCTTCAGGGTCGGTGGAGACGACTGGCAGTCTCATCTCCTTGGGACTCCCTCGAAAGATTGGAGAAACTAAAAGTCGGACTTTTGTTTACTACCGGAAATTCCATTCGTCCCGAACGTACGTACAATTCAGAGAAATCAGTAGAAGTTGAGAAACGTCGGGGTACCTGACATCGGACGGTCCGCAGAGACAGGTACCCTAAGAGGCCCGGTCTTATAACCTCCCCCAACGAAAAGGGAGGAGATCCCCTAGAAGGGTTGGGTCCCTAACTTAGACGTAGAGTATACAGAGGACGTAACCGTCCACCCAAGAAATGGTACTCATGGTGGACCCTGCGAGATTCCATTCCTCTTAGATGCGGCTGAGAACGGACGTGGTATATATTTAGTACCCCGAAATCCGTTCTGTAGTGAATTGGAAAGAAGAGAGAGAGTTAGAGAGAAAAAAAAACAGTATACCTTTGAATGGAGGCACTGGTCCCTAACTTGGGCACGGGAGACGTCACATCCACACCTGAGAATTGGGGACCTGACGATCCCTTCATGGGTCAATTAGAAGAATTCAGTGTAAAAAGGAGTGGACATTGACCCCTACTATTATCATTATCAAGAATGTCGCCTTTAGAATCGTGTCACCGACCGTGTCTCGTTCACCGTGAGGTTCAAGGACAGGAATATATACTGAGTCGTCTTGGAAAGATTTTGTTTTAGACTTTCTGAAACTCGACGAATTCGTTGATGGTCTTTCGTGGAATGTTTCGTTTCTGCGGTCACATAAATAATAAAAATATTTTGTGGATTTACCCTCTTTTCAGAGTATTTAGTACGCAACGATAAAAGGAGCCGGAGATGTCATCGGTATAAGAAAATACTTTGTGACCTGGTATAATTTGACGAGCCCAGAGACTTCAAACATTTAGACATGTTTAAAGTGAAACCTTTGTCGGGAAATACACATGACAGTGAATTTAGTGTTTAATACCAACCATTTTTTCTAAAATTAAGTGTATTTAAGTGACCATTTTAGGAGTGTGGTTCTCCTAAACGTATGGATGTCACTCCGGTGACCTTCAATGAGGTCAACCAATGTAGGAGAATCCCACTACTTCATAATCCTGACTCACCTTCCACTCACAATCAACGAGTCAACACAGACTTAGAAACACTGGGGTTCCTGACATCGGGTAGTCCGAGGAGACAGGTACCTTAAGAGGTCCGTTCTTATGACCTCACCCAACGGTCGGGGAAGAGGTACCACCTTCCATTCTTCTCTTCTTATCAAGTCAAGTCAAGTCAAGTCAGCGAGTCAGTACAGACTGAGAAACGTTGGGGTATCTGACGTCGTGTGGTCCGAGGAGACAGGTAGTAGTTAAGGACCTTAAATGAGTTTGAGTACAGGTAACTCAGCCACTACAGTAGGTTGGTAGAGTAGGAGACAGTAGGAGAAGAGGAGGGTGGAAGTTAGAAAGGGTCGTAGTCCCAGAAAAGTTTACTTAGTCAAGAAGTGTAGTCCACCGGTTTCATGACCTCAAAGTCGAAGTCGTAGTCAGGAAGGTTACTTATAAGTCCTAACTAAAGGAGATCCTACCTGACCAAACTAGAGGAACGTCAGGTTCCCTGAGAGTTCACGGAAGAGGTTATGGTGTCAAGTTTTCGTAGTTAAGAAGTCACGAGTCGAAAGAAATATCAGGTCGAGACTGTAGGTCTGTACTGATGAGCTTTTTGGTATCGGAACTGATCTACCTGGAAACAACCGTTTCATTACAGACACGAAAAATTATACGACAGATCCAACCAGTATTGAAAAGAAGGTTCCTCATTCTCAGGAAATTAAATCAAATCAACCCAAAGAAGTTTTCGTCTGGGACCCCTGAAGGGACACCAGGTCACTAATCCTTAGGTGGAACGTTATGTCCCCTGTGCCCAAGCTAGGGATCAGTCCCTTGATTCTAGGGTGTACGGTGTCTCGTTGATTTGGGTACACGGCGTTGATCTCTCAGAGGTTCCACGTTGGTTTCTGGGGCTCATTGTGTTGTTCCTAGGGTGTCCGGTCTGGGTTCCGTCAGTTTATTTATTTATAAGTTTGTTCGTTTGTTTCGTCTAGGACCCGTTCCTGAACTCACGTACATCAAATAAACCCTCCACTAAATGAGTTCCTAGAGGTCTCTTTACATAGTTATCTTTTCATACATATTACTCGTTGACCAAGGGTGCTAACACCTCAGACTCTTAAGGGTACTAGGACAGAGGTAGGACCTCTGATCCTTCCGGTCACCACACTAAGTCCTCTACATCCGTCCTCTCCTACTCTGTCACAGGTTCGAGTTGTCATTCCGTCCTTTTTTTTCTCCCACCGTGTAAAGAAGACGCAAAACAAGAGGAGTCCGGGAGAGACCTAACCTACTACGGGTGGGTGAGATCCTTTCCGTCGGATGACTGAGATAGACAAATTTACGATTAGGAGAGACCTTGGTGGGAGTGTCTAGTGGGTCTTCATTACAAATTAGACCCATGGTGTACCGGTCTGTTCGACTGTACATTTTGATTGGTAGTGCCTCCACTGGTGTTCTTTGTGTTCCTTCCCTCAGTCCTTCACTGTCTCTCCTCTTGTCATAATTACTCGTCCGATTCCTTCTGGAAGATTCTTTGGGACCTCTTGTGTAGGAGTCTCTCCCTTCAACCCCATAACTAAGTAGTCGAGGGTCGGAGGAAAACAACTCTGAATGGGGTCTCAACAACTTAGGAACTGTGAGTGTCAAACGGCATGTTCACCCAACTGGTTCGAGTACCCCACGATTTCTTCCGGAGACTCTTCTTTTCGTCCCTTTATTTCTTCGGACTCCACCCTTCAAGCGTCATATGTGTCCTGGACAGGTCACGCCGACGTCCACTTGAGTACCTAACTCCCTCGTACCCTAGCCTATGGGTCTCGAGGACGATGTTTACGGAACTTTTGGATAGTACTGAAGTCCTGGGTCTCTTTACATTATAGAGTACTTGGGTTGAAAATGAGTAATGTCTTTCGTTTTATAGTGAGATTGCAACAGTGAAGATTTTAAAGTAAGGTACTTTGTTACGAGGTCTTCATACGAGACTCTTCCGGTACTACTTAGCAGTAAAAAGGAGAACGTCTCTTGTTCAAGAATTAGGACAAGAGGAACCGGTGTACTGTTTTTTTTTTTGGTAACATTGAAGTCGTCTATTATGTGGGACTCAGTTATAGTCTACACAGTATTTAATTACGGTCGTGGTCATGTTGTAAAGTCAGTGGTATAGACAATGTCTTTTTAGATTTACACAATTGTAGTAGGTTATTGAGACGGGAGTTCAAAAGGTCCGGTAAATTAATAATTTAAGGAGAAACCTTTTCCTAGAGATAACATTCGTTAAGTCTGAAACCACCTACCGTCCCAAAAAAAACTCCAGTGGTCTCGAAAATTAGCGACGGATTTCACGTAGGGCACAACTAATTCTATGGGGTCTAATTGATCTAAATCGGGTCCGTTAGTGTGAGGTAAGTCATCCCGAGTAGAGACCACTCAGCACCTGTAATTACTGTCAACGTTCTCGAGTTTATAATATATTAGTGATTAATGTAAGACACGTTAATCACCGTCGAGTAGTCACACTTAGTGATTACCGACTAGTGGGACAAGAGAAACCCTTCCCTCTCTACCTGACGGAGCAAAGGACTAACATAATCGTATCTGTGTCTACGACAATTACTTGTACCCACTGCCACTTCTCCTTGGTGCAGACGCGACACTACCTGTTTCCGTTCTCCTCCCGAACCACCGGTACCTGTGAAGTACGACTTGGAGTTTCGACGTACAAACACCAAACAGTGACACTGAGTAAGTGAGGGGTGGAAGGTTTACCTTCTCTGTGTGTTGTAAGACCGGTTTGTCGACGATTTTATTAACGTTTATTTCGGTCGATTTCTTTACGTGTATGTGTGTGAACACACAAAGAAAAAAAAAAAAAAATTTACTGAGAAAAAATGTACCTGGTGAAAATTTCGGAAAATAACTTAAACAGTGTTGCGACGAAGACAAAATACAAGACCAAAACACCGATTGGCGTTCCGTACACTCTAGAATCAAGGAGATGGTACCTAGTTTGGACATGGGGAACGGAACTTTGTGTTTCAGAATTCAGATTCGGTGACCTGGAGGTTCGAGACCTAGGTTCGAGACTCCTAGTAAGTCCGTACTTCGGACACTGTGTCACCCTTCTCGTGGAGACTTTACCACTACATGAAGAGACTAAAAAAAAATTGGGACAGGTACAGTCCGGAATAATCGACGAGCCCGGGGGTATTGTTTTATCGTGTCGGGCCCAACGAAGTTGTCATCTTAAAGGAAGAGAGTATAAAGACCTTAGACCTTCAGGTTCTAGTCAGACAGACATCCCCATCAAAAAGACTTCGGGTAGAGGGAACAATTGTCTTTCGTGGAAGAAGTGGCTCAGGAGTGTGCCGTAAAGGAGATACACGTAGGACCAGAGTCCAGAGAGGAACACGGGTACAAATAAGTGAATATTCCTGTACCCAGTACAACCTAATTCCGGGTGAAATCACTGGAGTGACATTGTAGTAATGGAGAAATTTCCGGGACGGAGGTACATGTTAGTGTAAGACTCCACGACGCCTCATTCCCAAAGTTGTGTCCTTACGTCCCCGTGTATTAAGTCGGTTACTTCGGTCATACACGTATTCGATTCAGATACGATTGGGTTCTTTAATAACGACCTTCTACCCGTCGTCCGAACCTAACGGACTTGGGATGTAACCTTCCGTTCAGAATTGTTGACCTGGAGGTCTCTAGGTTTGAGACTCCCAGACACCCTGTAACTTCGTACTTCGGACACTGTTTCATCCTTCCCGTAGAGACTTTACCACTATGTGAAGAGACTAAAAAATTGGGAGAGGTACAACCGGAACCCACTCTCCAATTGGGAATTACTCTCGACAGGACAGGTCTTGTCGACGGGTACCAGTACGCTAACGACTCGTGAACTTTATCCCGATTACAGTGACTCCTTGACTTAAGAAGTAGAGTAAAGTAAAATTTAGTAAACAGAAGTTTGACTTCACATTTTGTACAAAAGGACACTTTACGTTAAAATATCAAAACTATCTGTAGGTAAAATAAAATAGACAAAAACCCCTTGTGTCCTTTTATCCTAAATAACCATCAGTACTCATTCCTCCGACCGCGGTTCCGAGAGCACTCGCTTTCTGGGTGGTAAGCAGGTCCCCTTGTACTAATCCCTACATAAACCGGGGTGTCGGCAGGTCCCATTCGACGAAAAGACGGTGGTACAGAAGTTTAAGTAGACGAAATTTGAATCATTTATGGGTGAGGAACCTCTACGCCCAAAGGACCTCCGGTCCGGGGGGACAACTCCCGGAGTTAGTGTAGGAGAAACAAGACGTCGAACCTGTAATACTGAACCGGTTACACCTGGGACCGGTGACGCGGGACCCCGAAAGGTTTTCGTGGTGTGTATAGACAGACCTCGATCTAACCCCCGTCGTACGGTCAGTACTTACAGGTGACCTTTCCCGACAGAGGTTCCAGGGAATCCCGTTGGGTATGTCCGTTGCCCGACTTATGTAACAGTTTCTCAAACGACAGACATTGGTAACGTATGGTCCGAGGGTACCCCTTCTGTCGTGTCAACCGAATTAACGGACGTTTAATGAATTTGATAATTTTTACCACACAGAGTTAATACTACGGGTTAGTCACTCCTTTTATGTGACTGTAAGTTTTCAATCTTACTTTTTGTCCATGTAATAGAGTAATTATTAAAAATACAACTAATCCAAACTTTACTTGTAAAAGTTATACAACCTAATTTACTTTATGTACTAATTTTAATTAAATGGACAAAGTCTTTGTCCATATCTATGTCTCTCGTTTGTCTAGTAACGGTCTCCCTTTCCAACCCTCTTGTTTCTTTATCCACTCCCTCTAATTCTCGATGGTTGAAGGTCGACGTTTTATTTACTCAGTACCCCCACTGGACATGTCACACCCCTTATGTCAGTTATTTATCCATCACAGAAATGTAACTGTATAACATTGATCAAAATGGGACCACTAGTAAAACTTTACATATCTTTACAGTTTAGGGACAGAACATGTTACCCTTAATTGTCACATCCAGTTGATATGAAGTCTTTGTTTGTCTTATTCTCTAGTCTAAATAACAGTCACTTCCACCCATATCCCACCGTTTAGTCTTCTTTCCCCAGTTTTCCACGTTTAAAGGTCAATATTCTATTTACTCAAGATCCCTATATTACATGTTATACTGTGTAAATTAATTGTGACGAGATACGGTACATACTTTCAACAATTCTCTTATTTAGGACTCTCAAAAGCAGTGTTCCTTTTCATAAAAAAAGATAAAGGAATTAAAAGATACATATACTCTGTTACCTACAAATAATTTGAGTAACGTTATTATTAAAGTACTATATACATTCAGATTAGTAATACGATATATGGTAAACCCGAAGGGACCACCGAGTCTCCAATTTCGTAGACGGACCTTATGCCCTCTGGACCCAAGCTAGGGGCCCAGCCCTTCTAGGGGACCTCTTCCTTTACCGTTGGGTGAGGTCATGAGAACGAACCCCTTAGGGTACCTCCCTCTGCGGACCATCCGATGTCAGGTACCCCAGTGTTTCTCAGCCTGTGCTGACTCGCTGAAATGAATGAATGAATATACATAAATCCATATACAGTTAATACGAAGTTATTTTAACCTTCTTTTTCAAATTTAATTTTGAAATTTTTAATTAAAATAGACAAAGAAAAGATGAAAAATATTGTACCCGTGTTCTTTTAGAATTTAATAGACAGACCAAACGTGATATAAAGATAGTCCGTCCAATTTTAAAAGTAGGAGGTTTTAGAGTAACGAGTGGTTTCTGTTCTGTGACCCATTTGTTTTTCTAATTAAGGAAGAAGGTTTTAATAATTTCAAGGTCCAGGGAACACAGAAGAAAATGATTCTAATTCTATTCGTTTTGGTTGGTAAAGAAGGACATATTATATAATAATTTAGAGGGTAATGATCGGTATAAACATTCAAGAAAGTTGTCATAAAAGTTGTAATTTTAGGATAATTTAGTATGGATGCAAATCCTCAGTCCTTATGAAAAGAAGTATTACTTTTCTACGAAGAAAACTCCAGTAGGACGAGAGGACCGTGAAGACCGAAAAAGGGTCCTGTAGAACTGGAGTAAACAGGGGGCTAAGGAGAGTGAGAAAAAAAAAAGAGGAGGAGGGAGTCAATGGTCCTTTAAGAACCTATTCTGTAGACGATAAGAAAGAAATAAAGACGGATTGTACTCGATTTTTGAATCAGAGTAAAGAAGTAGACTTTATACCCTCTCTGTGTAACTTAGAGTGTCGTAATTTTCAATTTCTTAATGTTCGATTTTTAAGTTTGTTTTATTTACAAACTATCCTGTAGTTGTATTGACCCAACCAACAGTTTTTGTCGATTGCTCAACATCCGTCTTGAAGACGTGTAGACTGAGGTGCCAAGTTAAAGGAGAATGAGGTTAGTGACGTACGGAGTGTGGGTTGTTTTTGACAGATTTTAAGCGATTTACTAGTGTCTTAGGTAGGTTATAGTGTAGGAGTAGTACTTTATGTCCTGTCCCCCTTTATTTTCTCTACCCAAAACGAAATAGAAAAAAAAGAAGAACCGTAGTTGGACGGAAATCTTTATTTCTTTAGTAAACAACCTTCCTACAGGTGAAACTTCTAGTGAACGATGGATTGACAGAACCAGTAAATTCATCTAGAGTTCCTTCTAAATTTCTCAAGGAGTGGGAACAATGAGTCTATTTTCCTTCTTAGTCCACGACTTAAACCAAAACACACACACACACACACACACACACACCAAATTATAAACTACTTCGAAGGTAAAGTTTCTGTGTTCACAACGGTACACTCAAAATAAAAAACAGAAAATTAACTTCACTACGTCTAACTTAGTTTCTATTTTTATGTAAGTCCATGTTTTCCCTCTTTTATAAATGTGGGTCTTTTCATTGTATGTTCACAGACCGGAGTACATGGAGTTCTTTGTAAAAAAGTGCATACATCCTTTTCGTTACGTGTCGTATCACCGAATTTAATTTTTCGTGTTCCCTTTCTTTTCAACCATTTCTATTAGTCGTCTTTTTATGTTTTCTAGTTGGATGGTTTTGACTCTTCCCCTTCTATCCTTTCGTATATGTACTTAGTTTAGGAGTATACTGTATCGTCTTCAAGTCCTCTCTTACATCCTTCTAATTTTTTAGTTCTTAAGACCCTTCGGTTCAATTAGTCTCAATACTTCCGTTAATGAGTCAAGTCAAGTCAGCGAGTCAGTACAGGCTGAGAAACGCTGGGGTACTTGACGTCGTGTGGTCCGGAGGGACAGGTAGTGGTTGAGGATCTCAAGTGAGTTTGAGTACAGGTAGCTCAGCCACTACGGTAGGTCGGTAGAGTAGGAGACAGTAGGGGAAGAGGAGGACGGGGGTTAGGGAGGTCGTAGTCTCAGAAAAGGCTACTCAGTCGAGAAGTGTACTCCACCGGTTTCATAGTCTCAAAGTCGAAGTCGTATTCAGGAAGGTTTCTTGTGGGTCCTGACTAGAGGAAGTCTTACCTGACCAACCTAGAGGAACGTCAGGTTCCCTGAGAGTTCTCAGAAGAGGTTGTGGTGTCAAGTTTTCGTCTTCCGTTAATGATCTTCCGTCTTTTAACAAAATTTTAGAAACTGGATAACCAATAAGTTCTCGTGCAACAAATCATAGGTGTATAAACTCTTAAAAGGTCAAAAGGAGGACAATAACTAGAGATCAAAGTATGGTAACACTAATCTTTTCTATGAGCCATAGTAAAATTAGAATTTAAACGACTTTGAAGAAAACACTAGATTGTATATTAGATAGGATCTCTTACAGGACACACGTGTATTTTTCTTATACCCGTTTTGATTGTCAGGTACGACATCCTATCTTCACACAATGGAAACCCTCCCATAACTGACTTCTGTTGTCGTTCCTGTGAGATACTCACTACACATGTTGTAGTACCCGAAGGATCCACCGAGTCACCATTTCTTGACGGACGATTACGTCCTCTACATCCAAGTTAGGAACCCAACCCTTCTAGGGGACCTCTTCCCTTACCGTTGGGTGAGATCATAAGAACAGACCTCTTAAGGTACCTGTCTCCTCGGACAACCCAATGTCAGGTACCCCAACGTCTCAGGTTGTGCTGACTCACTGATTTGGTGGTGGTGGTCGTTTATGTTGTAGTATCGGATACACAGTAAGAAGTTAACTACAAAAGTGAATTCTTCACAAACTATGTAGAGGGAAAGAAAGAAAAAATTTTTATACATAAATAAACCGACACAGGGTCAGAATCAACCCCGTGGGTCCTAGAAGTCAGAAACAACTCCGTGCACCCTAGAAAATCGACACCGTATACCTTTGATCAAGGGACTGGTTCCTAGTTAGGACCCGGGAGACGTAACCCTCACGTCCGAGAGTCGACGACCTGGTGGTCCCTTCAGGGAGGGGAAGAAAGAATAGTCACGTCTGTATGCTTAGAAGAAGGAAGATTAGAAGACGTATCGGTAGGTACCGTGTCTACCTGATGTCAAGTCAATCTGTAAGAAGAAAACTGACCAGTCAAAGACAACATAAAATATAAACTTCAAAAAACCAAACCCCAAAAGAACCATAACAACAACAAACCGATAATGTTTATCACGAAGTCACTGGTAGAAGTCTGTCTAGAGTAATGCACGCACACACACGATTCAATGAAGTCGGCACAGGCTGAGAAACGTTGGGACACCTGAAATCGGACGGTCCGAGGAGACCGATGCCCTAAGAGGTCCGTTCTTGTGACCTCATCCAACGACACGGGAGGAGGTCCCCTGGAAGAACGGGGTCCATAACTTGGGTGTAGAGAGTATAGAGGACGAACCCGTCCGTCCCAGTAATCGACCCTCGGTGGACCCTTCGGGTCCAAACCTGTCGTTCCTCTAGTTTGGTCAGTCAGAATTCCAGAGAAATATGTAAACACGTTCATAAAGAGATCGTACGTAAGGTTCTTCTTCCTAAGAATAACGGTCTGACGGTAGGTCTTTGTGCCAGGGTCAATCGACGAATCATCAAAGACTTCTACGGTTGCGGGAGGACAACATCATAAGTCAACATGAAGGGTTAGCGATCATTCCACTCGTACAAAAGTGTGGAGTAAAGGGTCCAGTAGTATAGAGTGTGAAGACACGACCTTGTGGTGACACACACTTGATAAAGTAAAATCAGAGTGTTGGGTAAGTACCACTCGATTCTTCTTTTCAAGTGATAAAGAGGGGTTCACTGTTCTACTCCTTCGACTCTGAATTTCTTCAAGTCATTGATCGAACCTAAGTGTAGAGAGGATTCACAAACACCGTCGTTTCAGAAGGAAATCAGTTAATGTACTAGAGACAAGTGAAGAAGGGTTCATTCTCCTGGGGTCGATATCTCCCTCGTCACTTTACAGTCGAAGTTTTGACGTGGTCGGTTGGAAGAAACATCCATCTGTATCGGACCACTTTCAAGAATGGTTTCTCGATGTTTACTTTCAGCCCCCACCTTGACGGAGGACATTTCGAGGAACCTCCCTGTATGACTAGGCCGAGAAACGGACCGGGAGAAGGAAAGGAGGAGGAAGTCTACTCTCCCGACGTAGACGTGTCAGTGTTATACTCGTACTCCGTAGGAACTCTTCCTTTGCTGTAAGATTTTATCACTTCATCTTTCTGTTTTACTTGCACCCTGTAACTATCGTAGTGACTCGGGTAAGAGAAGGTGGGATCTGATGGGTGAAGACGTCAAGGGCAAGGTACTCGTTTTCTACAGGGTAACGAAAAGACGTCAATGACTCTAGAACTACCTCGGTCCTAAACTTAGTTTCGGTTTGGATACAAGAGCTAGGAGTTTGTTACAACTTAGTGAGAAATAGGTGAGTATTCCCTACGAGAACGACATCATCGGTGGTGGTCACTGGTCCTTTCTGACTTTTTTAGAACGGGAACGAGAAGGAGGAGCCTCATTAGTCTCAACGGGTAGGACGAAGGTTCAGTGTTAAAGTCAGAGTATCGTGGTTGGCTTCTGCACCGCGTACACTCCTATCTTCGTCTTTATCGGATTGTGGCGTAGTGGAAGAAATAACTCTTATGGATGTGTCCCCTCGCGTCTAAAGATCTTTTCTTGCTTCGTTTACAAATTTTGCCTTTCGAGGTTAAGACCGAAGTGACCACCTAAACGACACACTGGAATCTTTTTAGTGTAGTAAAGAGAGAAGGGAAAAGAATGTACAATTATTTTACCTGAAATCACGGTATCCGGACATAATTCTCAGGTCACTTCTTTATGTGTATTTTCGAAAAGTTTTTTTATTATGACGAGACCTGTGTCTTTATTCACATATTTATAACCCAAGGGTCGTGTGCACATGTGGTTCGTGTCTCTCGAAACGTCAATAGTAGTAACGTATCATCACTGGAGTTAAAAAAGGGAGAGAAAATCGGTAATACAGTTCCCTCTGGGGTTCTCTGTGTCTTTATTACGGTCTTAACCCACTGTAACAGTGTCACTCCCCACCCACACGGACGTACACACACACACACACACACACACACAACTTCTAAATAGGAAAAAGAACAAAGTATGTAAAGCACGTTTCCTAACGACTTATAAGTAACTAGATAGGGCCTAGGTGTTCATGCGATAATCTTTACGTAACGAATAGATATAAAAACTTTACGACTTCATTAAGTCACAACTAGGAAACGGTCTATCCAAACGATGGAAATTTGACTTCACTGTTATTGTGGGGTCGGCAGAAGTCAAAGAGAGCTCGACACGACTGTAGGAACTACGACGATTGTTTGGTCTCTGACGAACGCTCTTAGGACGTACAGTGGTAATTTAACTTTTTCCGGGCTTTAGCGCTTGAGAGTGAAGACCACCACTTCTCTTTGCTCTTTTCCCGTTTCGCTACCAATAAGTACTTAGTGAGTCCGGACGGTACTATTTATGGTGACCAGAACAAGAGGAGAAGACGTCCGAGTATTAAAAGAGGGACTTTCACAAAGTGGACGTGTCCTTCTTAACCCGACCCCACCACCCCCGCCCCCCTCCGTACAGATTATTTGGGTTAAAAATTTCGGAGAATTTGGTGTCTCCAGACACACATCTAATACTCGGGAAGAAAAGTGTTTGTCGGTGTTGATGAGTCCCAGGTCTAATAGAGTCGTCTGACCCCTACTCCTGTAGTCGTGTCATACAGTACAAACCAGGTCCCGAGACACTGCTAGATCACTACAATTTTCTTCCACTTTGTTTATGAACTACTTTCTTGAAGAAATTTATAATGTGTACTCGTCCAGGTCTAAACTCGAAGACAACGTTGTAATTCATGCGTCTTAGTGAGAGGTTCGTCTCTCAGACGGAAAGTCCACCCCTTACAAGCACAGTAAAGACGTATTTTCCGATCTTATCATATAATAAACCTTTCTTTATGTAGTGTCGTCTTTATTGGTCCTTTTCACACCAAAGACTCACAAAATACCGTCTGAAGACTCGCAGGAAAGTAACAAACTTGTCCCTCCACGGCAAAGTGGTCGCGACTGTCCGCTATGCTACACTGTACAACCGTTTGTTAAACTGACAAAAGGAGAGAGAGGAATACTTACTATAAATATCTGATTCCGAACGTAAACCAAGGCGAAAGGCTGTGTCAATAGAAGGACCCGCACCTAATTTACATCTAGACCCACAACTTTCTGTAAATGTATTCACGATAAACACTTGGCCCCTCCGGTCGAGAAGATAATAGCGATCTTGTAAATTTAGAATTACTGACCGTAACAACAGATTTTCTGCCACAAAAAGGACGACTCTTTGACGTAATCTAAGTTCTTTGCCTCGAGTAAAGGTAAGCGAGTCGTCAGAGAGATCTTTACTGTACGTCACGAACTTTGACAAATAAAGGTTTAAGTCCGGAGGGAGCGTAGTGAGTAGTCGAAGTTAATGGTCAAAAGGCCTCGGCTCGGCAGTCCGTCAGACTGTGGTCCCAGGCCGGATTAAGGGTGGAAGAGGTCTCAGTTCTCGTATTACACGCCTACTTTTCCACGTTTTATCGGACCTGCAGTAATCGTACGTCCCGGGCCGACAAGTAAACGACCGACGCTTACCTTCAAGACTGTGAGCCTCGGCGACGTTTTACTCTTTTCAGGAGAAGTCCCCTCGGCTCCAGGAGCCGCCACTCCTTTCCAGTAGTTTTTCTGTCGGTGACGGGGACGAGGGACGAGAGGTCCTGACGAATAACTAAGGTCCCTGTGGAGTAATGTGCGGCCTAGTTGTATAATAACGGTACAAGACCCTGACTTAACAAATGTTCACAGAAATAGTCGCCGTTTCCGGCCGGGCCGCTACGCACTGATGTGAGTAAACCGACACTGGGCGGTTAATACACAATAGGCTATGCGACCCCCATAGAACTAGAAACGGGCCCAGAAGAGGGCCGTAGTTGTGTCAGGGTAAATGATGAAGAAAGATTGGTGAGAAACCCTTTCATCGGTAATCGGACAGTCACATATTGTCACTCACACACTCACACACACACACACACACACACGCGCGCGTACATACACACACACACACACACACACACACGGGTGTGCGCACGTACACGCGAGACGATATCCTTTGGACTCGTAGTAAAGAGGTTACCAACGATACGTACTCCAAGTATTAGTTAACCTTCTTTAAGAGAGAGGGAGAGAGAGAGAAAGATTGTGTGTGTATGTGTGTGTGTGTGTGTGTGTGTGTGGAAAAAGAATGCCTTACCTCCTATTGGGTGTGCTAAACGTTAGTCATACGTGCTGTCTCTCGTACTACACCAAACAATGTGGGAGACGAAGGTAGGTCCGGGATACTCTCTCGACAGTATAAAAGGAACCCGTGTTGGAGACGTGTGACGGTAACAGTAGAAAGTAGTGTCTGTAAAGATACCGAGGTATTTGCTTTCTCCCCTTATCGTTGAGCTAATTTTTGAGTCATTCTTCTGGTACGTTGGAGGGAGGAGGGGGGTTTGATCTCTACCTAAGGAGTAAACCTTGTCCCCTTACGTCATTACGTTTGAATTAAAGGTAAAAGGAGCTACCGAATAGGGATCCTTGTAACGAGACAACAAATCAGCGAGTCAGCACAGACTGAGAGACGGTGGGGTACCTGACATCGGGGGGTCCGAGGAGGCAGGTACCCTAAAGGGTCCGTTCTTTTGACCTCACCTAACGGTAAAGGAAGAGGTCTCCTAAAAGGGCTGGGTCCCTAGCTTGGGTGTAGAGGATATAACCGTCCGTCTCAGAAATGGTGACTCGGTGGACGCTTTGGGCTTATAACGAACCCCTTCTAACTTACTGACGGTGTTTGTAAACCTGGTAGAGTTGGTTTATGATTACACTCGTCTCTCCCGTAAAGCAAAGGTAGAGGTAGGTAAGGTAGTCCTTACCGAGGAATTACTCTAAAGGTCAGACCCCTTATATCACTTCGTTTACGGTTCTTTAAACGGAAGTGTAAAGGACGTTCTTTTATACGAACAGTTCCCCGTGTCTGTTGTTACTCACTTTACTTTGAATTCGTAGGTTCACGGAAGTCTTTCCAATGTAGAGATTTAAGTAACGAAAGGTCGGAAAAGAGTCTACACACATCACAAAAACGACGACAGCAACAAAACAAAACAAATTATGAATAAATAAACCGACACAGCCCAGAACCTACTCCGTACGTCCTAAAAACAACTCATTATGTCCTAGAAAGCAACGGCACAGGTTCAAATCAACGAGACGTCGTACACCCTAGAATCAACGGAGTGGTCCTTACCTTGGGTACAGGGGACGTAACGTTCCACCTAAGAAGTAGTGACCTGGTGGTCCCTTCAGATCCCATAAACAAAAAAAATTAAATAAAAGATATCTGTAAAAGGGGGGAGGGGAAAGTTTAGACACCTCTCCTCAAATCATTTCAATAGGTCAATATAAATGATAAAGACTTTGGCAACCCAGGTCCGAAGGACTGTTTACTGATTGACTTTTCCGACTTGTTTCGGGGAACAAGTCTCACGAAATAAAGTCAATTTCTCAGTTACCTCTCTACAAACGAGGTGGTCACAAATTCCTGTGACGTTTGAGATCACAGTAGTCGGTTGTTTATCGGATACCTTCTCTTCTACTACCCTTTCTAATGAGACCTAAATAAAAACCTCTGTACTAACATACACCTTCTTAAACCAGTTCCTATTTCTGTCTTGTTCGTCCTGAAAAATGGTTCCCAGGGTAGACTTCCCCGAAGGGACCACCGAGTCTGCCATTTCGTAGACGGACCTTCCGTCCTCTGGGCCAAAGCTAGGGACCCAGTCCTTCAAGGGGACCTCTTCCTTTACCGTTGGGTAAGGTCATAACAACGGATTTTTAGGGTACCTGTCTCCTCGGAACATCGGATGTCAGGTGCCCCAGTGTCTCAGTCTGTGACGACTCGTTGAAGTGAAAGTGACAGTGTAAGGGCAGACTTCTCGTTTAAAGTCACACCAACCCTAAGTCTCTTACGGTCTTTCCTACCGAGAATTATTGGTCCCCATAGGTGGTCTTTCCCCAAAGAAACGAGTGAATCTTCTCCAACATTGTCACTTCGTCACACTCACTGGTCAGCTACCCGTTAACCCTCTACTTATAAGATCTGTCTACTTTGTCGAGGTAGGTCCCCGAAGACGATTAAAAGTATTGGTCGAGTAAAGAATAAAGGTGGTATTTTTATTAAGGAAAGACAATACCGAAATTGGGAAGTATGAGAGATACTTAGGGGGTTCACCCGTAGTTTTATAAGGGAAGTCCTACTGGTCTTTAGGATCTAGGAGACTTAAAGACGGGGTAGAAATCCTTAGTGTGTACGGATGTGTAATTGGTAAAAGACTACCAATTGTCTTTTACGTCTGTGTCCGACGTTCGTGTCACCGTACCACTTTACTACTCTACCATTTATTGTGTGTGTTCTTTTTGAACGAAATTTTCAGTAAATAATTTATATCGAAACTCGGTCCCTTTCAAGATCTTTGAATTGCATGTGTGTTATTAGGACACTGAACCCACATCGATAAGGGTAAAAGGTCTACTCCTTACGAAAAGGGTGTAAGTTCAAAGGTTTACAGGGTTCCAGTGGTTCGATCACTGTCTCCGTCTTGACTTTGAGTCCACACTGTGTTCAGGTGCGACATGACGAGACGGACAGGGTCTCGTTCACAGGTGCTGTTTCAACGGCCCGGGTACTTTCATGTAAAAGACGTACAGTCGGTTGCAGTTGTGTGTTTTTCGAGACCATCTATACTATTACACGTCTGTGTAGACTATAGGAATCGGTACTTCATCCGACGTCATTCGGAAGAAATTAGCTGTCTTGTCTCTTTCAAAACTAGGTTTTTCCGGTAAATTTTCACTGAACCCCAACGTGTATCCTCGTTGGCACTCTCAAAGTAGTTAAAAATCGGGACTACGGGTGGGTAGGACCACCAGACGACTAGAAGGTAATCACCAAGATGATTTCCGGGTTGATTGTGTGTTGTTGTAAATAGAGTGAGTGACGTCTGTGGGACTCAGTCAAAAGGGTGTCCGAAGGGGACGGAAACCTTTGGATCACTGATTCCCAGGTCAGTGTAGTATCTTCTGACCTAGGGTCTTTACCTCCCCAACAGGTGTGTCGGTCCAAGTGTCCAAGACCATAGAAGGAGGGTGAGTATAAGGGTAAAAAGAGTCAACAGGTACTCTGGTGATTGGTGAAAACTTACGGGTCTTTCTACGTAATAAGTCTTACAGAGGGCGTGTGGACCGGACCGACTACACTCGTTCCACTGAGCAGACGTCCTTTGAGGGTGGGAGCCAAGAGGAAGAAAGTCGTAGTCACCGGAGGTTAGAAGGTTGTGTAAGTACGACGACGGGGTCGAAGAAGACGTTGTCTTTTTCTTTGTGACTAAAATAGTCTATTAAAAGTGATTCTGTAGTCTCTAAGTTTAAAAGTAGGGTGAAGGGTGGTAAAGGGTAGGTAGAAGTTATCCAGTATGAACATAAAAATGTTCTCCTGTTACGAAGGGACCACCGAGTCCCCATTTCTCAGGCGGACGTTTCGTCCTCTACGTCCACGCTAAGGACCTGGCTCTTATAGGGGACCTCTTTCTTTACCGTTGGGTGAGGTTATAGAACGGACCCTTTAGGCTGCTTGTCTCCTTGGACCACCCAATGTTAGGCACTCCATTGTTTCTCAACCTGTGTTGAATCACTGATTTACTGTTGTCGTTACGAACCCCGAAGGGACCACCAGGTCACCGAGTCTGAGGTGTAAGGGTTACGTCCTCCGGACCCAAGGTAGGGACCAGTCCCTTGATCTAAGGTGCTCGGTGTTGACCTTCTAGGGAGTACGGAGTCACTTCTAATTTCTAGGATGCACGGGGTGGATTCTGACCCATGTCGGGTTATTTCTGTTAAAAAATTTTTTACCTCCCCCCCCCTATGAAATGTGTCCTTTATAACGGAGGGTCCCTCCCTTCAGAAGATCCGTGGAACGTGCACTAGGGCAGGTCAATGTCTAGACCACTAAAGACGGACGTCCCCAGACACAGTGGTTTCGGAGTATATTCGACTCTCCTTAAGTCTTACTAATCCAAAAGTCTTATTCGTCGACTTCTGAGATCTAATTAGCTGATCTTTACTCGAGATGACTAGTTCTAAAATCGGGCTCCCATGTGTAGTGACGGAGGTAGGTCGGGGAAGAAGAGGCAGGAGGGAAATAGAAACATGTTTACGTGTAACTTTCGGGTACACACGAGGGTTGTCATGTTTCACAAGAGCCTTGAGATTGGACTAAAGAGACAGGAGTTTCTCGGGTGCTATTCGTTACTGTTTCAGAGTGTTCTGTCACTTGTTAATTCCTGTTTTATTGTTCACATAGATTGTTCTCCACGGGAATCAACAAGTCTCACCCGACCCTCTGGGTCCACCTGATCGCACAACCCTTTCCGAAGGAAGTACTCCGTCCTGTCCTCAGACTGAACCCCTAGACTCATTTATCTTCTCCCCCCTCCCGTCCTATCTGGCATAGGTCAACGCCGGTCCAGTCGAGGAGGGTGAGGGATCTCCTCTTCGGTGGAAGAACTTAGACCCGTATGGTACACTTGACGAAATTGGTTTTCTTACTCTACCCTCACTGTAGACATTTGAACGTCACGTGTCCAGAATGTTCCTCGTCGAACGTAGAGGAGGGGACCCTCGGGTCGACGGACGACACCCGTTCAGGTCCGTCTCGATGACTTGTTAGACTCTGGCATACTTCTCTCAGGACCTTCTACTCTCCTGTGGACCCAGTAAGGTGTACTTATTCGGGTCGACCGTAAAGTACCCCTGCACGGGTCGTTCAGGACGGACTTAAGGACTGAGTGTTTCAACACTTTTTCTTATTTGACGAGAACACAATTCGGGGTTTCAAACTCCACCAACCAATTCGTCGTTATTTATTACCTGTGTCCCTGAAGACATAGGTAAGACATAAGTGATGATCACCAAGTCACTAATTCTGGGGAACGAAAGTTACGTCCTCCGTACCCAAACTAGGGACTAGTCTCTTACTTCTAAGACGTACGGGCACGTCACGCCGGTTCTTTTTAAAAAATTATTTATTGTCTATGTCACACCTTTTTCCCTTCCTGTGTCACGACTCGACAAAAGGTGTATACTTCTGTCGTGTTTATTTTACTCTTACTTATGTGTCTCACAAACCCCCGTGGGATTTAACTCATTTGGTTCGACCGATTTCGTCGGTAAAGTCTAATCGTTAATCCTCTTACATCTAGGTCTTTGACCCGGACCCACTGAAATTACACCCGCCCCCTAGAAGATCCGGGAAGTAGTTGTGGGAGACATTGTCTACGACAGGTACGGGGTAGTCGTCTGGGGACAGGAATACGAAGTAACAAATGGTCGAGTTGTAAGTCGATGGTCATGTCCGTAAAGTAATGAACACACAGAAAAACAACAAACCGGGGACTTGGGGTGGACGGACACGTTGTCCGGTCTTTACGACCCCCTTTCTCTGGGACACTATACTTACTGACTACCCTCAACTATGTGTTTGTAGAGTCGAGTCCACCTGAGTGAGATTCCGTCCATAAGATGCGACCCAGGGTCTCAAGGGAACCATCTTAATTTAGAGTCGACGGGTGTCACCATCGAACCAAGTATTATGTGAGATTTCCAACAGAAAGGAAGGGACAGTAAGTTGGGACGAAGGATGATCATAAAGGACTCTAGTAGAGAGTTATTTGACGAACGGAAACCTCTTTGGGTTTACTTCTATGAGAGTAAAATGTCAATCCTTTTTATTTCGGTCCTACGTCTAAGGAGACTCTCTCACGATGTTGTTTCACTTGGTTTTATACGTCAAAAAGTTTGGTTTATCTTTAAATAAAGAAAGGTTCATTGTCAGGTCCCACTCTCTCGAGTGAGACGAGATGTTTTAGTAGAATGTTTGGGTCCGGTAACCCCCTCGAACCAGTGGGAGGTATACATCGTAGGTAATCGTAGTAAGGGTCGGTCGGCCTGTCTTGTCCTTCCACGTCCATACTCTACTACTGATACGGGTAGTGAAGGCGAACGGAAGGTAACCACTCTTGAATCAGTGTACCCGGTTCACGTCGACGTTCCCTCCGACCCTTTACATCAGGTCTACTCGTCGGTATACGGGTCGTTCTTCTCTTATTTAACCGCCAAACATCGTGTGTCGTTACAGACTGTGTTCCCATAACCCACCAACGGGTTCACAGACGTCGATCAATCACCTGTTGATCTTGATGTTCGGAGACGGGAGGAAAAAAAAAAAGGAAGACGGGTGCGTGACTAAGGTCGGGACTGACACCGACCAGAGTTTACAATACGAATTCTCAGACTGTACGACGTCCCAGGTGGAGGGTCACAGTGTCTCGGTCATTTCGTCTTATTCGAAAACCTTGGGGAGAGTTCTCTGAATCGTCGTCGTCGTTCAAGTCAGGTGTGATCCGACGATCTAACTTGAAAGTCCTGTTCAGTTTACCGTATCCCGCGTCAGAGATGACGGACACTGGGAGGGAGGATTCGTCTCTGTTGGTCGGAGTGACAATCAGGTACAACCGGTAATCATGTTCAAAAAATTTTAATTAAAAATAACCTCATATCAACTAAATATTACAACACAATCAAAGTCCACACGTCGTTTCACTTAGTCAATACGTATACGTTTATAGGTGAGAAGAAATCTAAGAAAAGGGTATCTCCAGTAATGTCTCGTGACTCAGGTCAGGGGACACGATATGTCATCTAACGAGAAGTAGTAGATAAAATATATATCATCACACATATACAGTTAGGGTTAGAGGGTTAAATGGCCAGGGTTTAAAGAATTTCATTATTGTTACCAGGGGGGAGAAGGAGTTCCTTTAACTGATGGACGGTAAGTCGTATTGTCACAGAATTTTTGGTATATTCAGACGTTACCGTCACTACACTTCTCGTGGGGACCTCAATCCACTCCAAAAGGTTTGACAGTCAACATAGTGTTCAGGTCCGATCCTTCTCTTTTCTTTCTTGGCACCCCGACCGACTGTAGACACTACTAGTCCCTGTAAAATGTCAGTAGTGACTTCTTGAGTCTGAACAAGAACCAAACGGTAATAGGTGTGTGTTCGATTCATCACTTCGAGAAAGGAGAACTCGTATCATAGTCGAGTAACGTCGGGTGGGTCGTAGTTGTGGATCGTGACCAGTGACTTTATAATTTTGTCTTCTTTTCACTCTCATCTACCCTGATTCACTTACGACAAATGTTGAAAATGTATGATTGGACATAAAAAACTTTAAGTCAAAAAGTGATCTGAACCTAGTATATACATTTTTAACAGAGAAAAAAATTCCCATCACCTTCGCTTACTGAACTTTCTTAAACAAACTACCGAGGTGTGACAAGAATAGGGAGTTTAAATTTTTCATTAGAACTATCTCTATCGTGACTCAAAAATTTAGTAATTAGACGGGGAATCGGTAAGAAATTGAAGAGAATTCTTATATATATATATATATATATATGTATAATGTCAATCCAACCTTTATTGGTCCCACGCACAACAAATTCAATAACTGGTAGTGAACAATGACATATGGGTTATAAAAGTCACGTTCTTATGTACTCATGTCAATGGAAACTTAACTTGAGATGTTTTAGTCCACCATGAGACCTAAAAAAAAAGGGGATTGTTAAAGGGTACTACGAGTCGTTTTCGGGGAGGTTTACGTTTGGGGTCAGAGTAAACACAACTTTCATATACAGATTAGTGGTTCTTCGGTTCGTAAATAGTCCTATTAGGAAGGTTTGAGTAGTTGAAATTACCATATGTCTGCCGAAAAGACCTCTCCCGAGTAATCAATTTTTTTTTTTTTTAAGAATTTTACAGTCACAAGACACCGAAATGAATCTCTCAAATTTTGTATTAGTCTCAAGGGACGGAAGGAGAAATTATCGGTCAAAGACGGATATATGACGAAACTTTTTATCAGTTTGTTTACATTTCTTCTATTTATAGTCCGTATTTGCTTGATGACGGTTTCCCCTATCCAACCTACGTATTTTTACTCATTGTAGTCTCGATGTCTAATTCTTTGTCTTATACAACCACAAATTTTAATCTTACCAAGGGGTTTCTTAACTATTACAAGGTAAATTCTTTTCTTTACAAAGTTTAGTGAGGCGACTGATCTCTTCAGACTTAGTTTCAGTCTTTAATTATTTTTTCTACGTCTGTCTCTGGGGGGGTCAGTATTTATTGTCTCGGCTAAACATACGAATATTTTTCGGACGTTCCGGACCTCCACAGATATCGAGATTCCCCTTTTTTTAATTACTTTACGTTCTTCTTTTACCATTTTCATCTTTACTTCCATGAAACATCATTACGATAACATAAGAACACTGTGTTACCGAACAAAACGACCTTTCATTAAGGAGGTAACTCGGGTCCGTTCGTGACATAAGTAACATTGCAACATATAAATCTGGATATTAGACCTCCCAAACGGACATAAATTTCGAGTCTCGATGGGATCCGAGTAATCTCATGTTCCTGTTTCGAGATAGTATAATGACGAAACTGTGGTGAGTCTTGAAGTCCCATCAAAAGTCACCGAAGTTCATGAATATCTTCATGAACTTCCTTTATCTTTCATCTTATGACTTACCCACGTCACATATGTAGTTTGCACATTCTTACATATCTGTTTCTATTCCTAGGTCCGGCTTGTGGGACAATGTCACTTGAGTCGCGTCTTGTTAAGGTCCTATATCTGTCTGTACCTCATTTATCTCGACGTTACGTGTCGAACGTTTTTAATCTCAACAGACCCAGGGTAAGTTCTAGTTTCCCAAGGAAAGGTCTGGGATATATAGTCCTTGTCCCGAGACACTACCCACCGTCTTTCTATTTCTCTGTATCAGTGTCGGTACTTTAGAAATCACATCTCTGTCCTCTTCGTCTCCGTTACACAGTCAAGTCCAGACAAAGTTGTTCTACCGTAGTAAGACGTTCACAAGAAAAACAACAGTAAACAAAAAATTAATACCCGGTTGAGTCACAAAACCGACTGTACCAACACGAAACACCTTTTGACCAACCCCCCTACCCCACCCTAACCTACACCTACTTCCATCCTTCTTCTGGCACACCAGTCCTCCTCTTTACCCTTCTTCAGTCCATTCCTGAAACAGGTCAGTTTTGTTGAGTGAGGACGACACTATTGAGTTAAACACCGAATACATAAAATAAAAACCTTATTTATTATACGTATCTATTCCTCTGGTGACTTTCCATGTTCTTCGTAATACTACTTTTGAACAGGGGAAGGGGTGGGTGGAAGGAACAAGGGGTAAGTGCTGAGAGGGGACGGAACATTTATAAAGGTACATGTTTAGGTTAACGAGTCAAAGTTAGGTGCTATAATTTCCTTTGTCAGAGGTGGTGGTCGGAGGAGTGGGGGGTCAGGTTGTGAGTGTAGGAGGGAAGTGAGATAGGCGGAAGGGTCCTGCAGATAGGTAGACTCCCAGAAATTATGTACTGGATGGCCGTGGGACTGTTGGGTCCGCAAAAATAAAAAATAAAAAAAAATTCCTCGTCCCAACAATGAATTACTATTATTGAATAAAATGTGTAACAGGAGACGACTACAAACTTTCTATTCTTCTGTAAACAGACCCGCCTGCGGACTTCGGGAGCCTCTTGCGTCCCTCTAGGACGGTTTTGCAAAGGTTTGTTATCAGTAACCTGACGGTCTATTAAGTCTTTGATAAACATACTCGACAAATAGTTTAATAATTGGCGTGTCTACAACAAACCGACTTCTGGTCGACTTAGGGGAGAGACCGTCGGCGCCTCTGTTTCCAGAGGTCCTTATTAACCTCTACACGTACCTTATAATTTAATTAAATGACGAGAATTAAGAATACGTTTAAGACTGGAGGCTATCGCGGATAGTTAATGGGACGCGCGTCACTTTCGCTTCCGCTGTCAAAGAAAAGAAGAGAAACGGAAAAAAAAAAAAATTCTTGAGCTTTTTTCCTTTATAAACGTTATTCGTCCGCCATCCTCGTGGCGCATTGACCTTAATAAATTAACTTAGAGGTTCAAAAGTCCCAACAGGCATCTCCTATTTTAGGGTCCTGAGCCTCCTCACCCTGCCCTCCCTACGCTTCCCGAGTTCTTAAACACCCAAACCGACGTGTGGACGCTTACCGCCCTTTGTGCGGTACCCATCTCTGCCCATGACCGTCTACTTTGTGCGCGGACATCCGCCTGCGTCTGGAATCGCTAAGACGCCCAAGTCGCGACCACTCGCTAAGCCGCACTCGGGGTGCGTAAACCGTTTGGGCCCAGTCTGTACCTTCGCGGAAATGCCGCCACCTGGCCACCGACGTTCCAGAGGTAGACTCGAGACCGAAGGAAAATGAATAGAACATTTCCAAAATTGGGCACAGATTGGGGGTTGGTTTTTTATTTGTCTTTCGTTTTGGTTGGTTAGTTGGTTTTCGTTTGTTTGTTTTAGTCTAAAATAAGAAACGAACTTTTTGGGTTTGGTGGTGCACTTCGCGCGGGCAGGTTGAGGATGACTTTAGGGCCCACCCGGCTTTGCGTAAATTAACAGAGGACGCGCCTCTTCACTCGAGTGAAAAGAGAGACTTGATTCGTTTGCGGGTCCGAAACAAACGCGAACACCGAAGTCGAGACACGCCGAAGAGGCGGGGTCACCACCCAACATTTGGACCCCAGAGACTCAGAAAGTAGTAGAAAGCTTATTCCTTTTTGTTTAGCCCGCGTATTACAGTAGCCGGGGCCGAGCTGGAGCGGCCCTGGAGCCGCCGGGCTGCTACAGCGGTCGCCGGGGGGCCGCGTCAGTGCTGCGCGGCGGAAAGTCGAGGAGCGCCGGGGGTGTTTTCGGTCTGTTGTTATAGTTAATTAGTACGTCGGCCGTTTGTTCCTCTAAATAGGGCGCTGTTTGTCGGGGTGGCTCTCGGCGACTTACCCGCACTAATCGTACACTTTTCTGCTCGTTTTGAGGCGCCAAGTTGTCGATTTCTCGTTAAACTACCCCGACCCTACCCCTTTAATGAACTAATCGCAGGCAGCCTCCTCTCGTGCCACTGTCGGGGAGCCGGGCCTTAGGCTTCCCCTTGTTTTGCGGGACCATTTGAGCCGCTGCACCTCCCTGTCGCGCGCTCCCTCCCCTCGCGCGCCGGGGCGTGACGCCGGCACTTGTCCCGGCCCCGCCCATCCCGATCGCTCCCCTACTGGGCGCTCGGCGCCGGTCGCGGGCTCCGGCCTCGGCTTCGCTCGGCGCGCTGCTGCCCCCAGAGTAGCGGGAGTGGGACCCGGGGGTTCGGCCGTGTCCCGCCTGAGGTCAGTAGGGGTGGGCCCCGACCTACAGTTGGCGCGACGGAACGAGCTCAGCCTTTCTCCACGCCCGCCTCCCTTTCCGGGTGGGTGCGCCAGGGCCCTCAAGGGACGCACCCGGAGTCCCTGTGTCGAGCGTCCCGTCGTCGGAGGCAGTCGAGATCCCGAGGCCGGGACCCAGGCTCACCGCGTCTGGCAGGACGCTGGCAAGGGGCTCTCCGAGACGCCAAGGTAAGGGCGCCTGTCGCTTCTACCCTCGGTCAGTTCTGGACAAAGGGCCGACAATACTTAAAGTAGTGGAACAAGGACAGATGAGCTTTTCGATCGAGCAAACTCGTTAAAAAAAAAAAAAAAAAACGGCTCTTTTTCCAAGGAACCGACGTAAGGAAGCCCCTCCTCCACCCCTCGACCCCGTCTCACGGCGGGCGTCACTCCTGCGCTCCCGGAGCCCCCTCCCTGGACTTACCTCGTCAAGGCCCCCGAGAGAAGGACCCGAGCCCACCCGTCGGGGCCCGGACGGAACCTAGGCGTGTACGTTCCGGTCTCGACCGCCGCACTCTTCGTCGAAGACGCACCGGAGGAGGGTCCGGGCCTCACGACCAGCCCTCCGGGTGCCGGGTCAGCGCCGGGCCCTAGACCCAACCCATGTGAGTCCGGAAACCCCTCCGCGAAAATAAAAGACCCCTCTACCCACTGACCCACCGTGCGAGTCCTCGTCCCTCTGATCCCCAAACGTCCTGCTCCTGGTCACGAGCCACGGCCGTGTGAGCCCGCGGGTGTGAAAGGGGAGTTGGGGGTCAGCCAAGGCCTTGATTTCAGACGTGGTTAGCGTCGCAAAGGTGAATGAAAGGTGAGAGACCCGCGGGTATCGGAAGGGAGATCTGCGTGCGGGTGTTGGGTGACGAGGACCGAGGAGGGACGCGGTCCCTTCCCTTTCTCAGGCTGTGGGGTGGGGCCAGTGATCAGGGGGTTTAGGGTCTGATTGAGGGAGAGGCAGAGTCCTGGGGGAGTTTCCCAGGAAGGTCGAGTGCCGGGTCTAGAGTCACATGTCCACAGAGACCCGTGAGGATACTACGCCGGAGGTTAAATGGACCCCCGCCCTTTTGGATTAAGCCGGAAGTCACTTCATATAATTGTGTTTCCATAATTTCTGAAGTTATCTGTCTAAGCGGTTCCGGGGCCGGCATAATTTAAGTGGGACAGGGAACCGTGTTTACTTGGCTCGTGGCTCCTCAGTTTAGAACATATATTTCCCCACCCCCGTCTAGCGGGGGTTGTTCGATTTATTAACGGTGGGTCAACTTGTCTCACAGTTAATTTGGCGTCGAGCACCGGTTGAAGTCTTTCGAGTTAAGAATTACTTTGGAGAGGCCGCCGCCACGGACCCGTCGGATGACCTAGAGCGGGGGAAGAGGGTAAAGGGAAGCAGGAGGGAGAGAGGGAGAGGTGCGGCCCGACTTCGGTTCACTCCGGGGAAGAAAGACTGGGGTCAGCCTGGGGTTTTTAGTTCCGAGGATTGACTCCTGTCTCTCTCCGCGGCGCCGGGCGTCCGGACCTCCCGCGGGATCCCCGGTCCCGCGCCTCCGTCATTGTGAGGTCGGTCCTGGAGATCTGGGCGCTTTGATTCCCGTGTGTGGTCGGCGCCTCGGGGTCTGGGGGCCGCAAGGGGTTCGTGCAGCCCGGCCCGCCCGTCTCTAGACCCGCCACGCGGCGACGGCTGGAAAGAGGCGAGCTGTGATTACACGTCGCACCGGGCTTCGCGAAAGACGCGCGGCGATCCCGACGCGTAAAATTAAGGTTTCGGTCCTCCAACTTGGTAGAGACTTCAACCGCCCGCCTCCCCCGCCGCCGGCCTCTGGCAACCGATAACTGACAGCAACGGACGCTCCACCGTCTCGACAACGGTGGTTATCGCTGCCGAGACCCGACCGAGAAATCAAGAAAAATGCCCAAGACGGGCCGCCGGTTGTATGACGGAGCTTTTCGTTTTCTCCGGCGGCGTTAAATAAGGTTACCCGCCGAAAATTCTTCGACCGTTAAACTTGGCCGACCCACAATAAATCACGTTATACTTTAGTTTGCTAGGATAAAGAGTTTATTGTCACAGACACACCTCTTCGCTTAGGAGACTTTCCCATTAACAGACGACTATCACACAGGGTAATATGGGCTAGAACCGGATTTACCACAAGCCGTCGCCCCGACTCGCGGACCCCACTTTACTTGGGCGTTTGAGCGGGACCTCTCCGGCGGCTCTCCGGCGACCTGAGGGCAGGATCGTGCGACCTGGTTGTTGCCGATGGGCCTCGCGGTGGTTGAATCTGCAGTAAAACGTCCACCGGCTGTGGTGATTACCGTGGGGTGAGGTCATGAGAACGGACCTTCAGACGTCAGGTACCCCAGCGATTCTCAACCTCTGCTGACTCGCCGCAGTGAAAGTGAAAAGTGAAAGTACGTAGCCTCTTCCTTTACCGTTGGGTGAGGTCACAATAACGGACCTCTTAGAGTCCCTGCCCCCTCGGACCACCCGACGGCAGATACCCCAGCGTGTCTCAGCCTGTGCTGACTTCGCTGAGTCGTCGTCGTCGTCTCCAGTGATCTGTCCTCACCAGAACACCTACTTTCTTATTTTCATTGAAGGAGGAGAGTTTGGAACCCCTCAGCAAACTTTAACCTCTAACGGGAGTGGGAGTGTCACAGGACCACCGGAAATCAGTCTGTTATCTAACTGGTATTAGACGCTTCCTCTTGGACCGAACCGAGAGGAGTGGTGGTGGTGGTGAGGGTGGGAGTGGGGTCCAATTATAATTATAACCCCTACGTCTCAGGAAGAAAGGTTCCTGTGTGAACACAGATCCTAGAAGACTCAGGTCAAAGATCTTGAGTTTAAATTATGGACCCCTTCTACGCCCACAGGTCCTTCACGGCAATAAGTGAGACGTACACCAGAGAAAACCTCCTTTTTCAACTGGGCTCGAAAATTTGGGAAGAGATACCCGGGTCGGTGACACAAACCACCGTCGGTCTACGTCCCCAAGTCGTGCACAGACTCTCTTCGTGTCTGCTCCACGTCTAAATTCCTCACTAAAATACTTGTCTCTGTTTCCCCGTCGGGTGTTGGAGGTGCAGACTGCAACCTCGTCCACCCACGGGGCCCACCTCGCGGTCACGCGTGTGACCACCATGGACTCCAGTGGAGAGACGCCTTACTGAGGGCAAAAGTCTCCATCCGTGGAAAAAATTGAGTAATTCGGTCGGGATGGTTCCGTCGTCGGAGGAGACATCTCGGACCCCCAGACTTCTCTCTCCCACGTTCGGACCTGGTCAGGGTGGCGTCTCTTTCCGTGGAGGTAGGTCACGGTACGGGCGTTGGTTCCTCTTCTATTTCGAAGACCAGATAAGGAGGTGGGGTGGGGTGGGAAACTTGAAAAAAAGAATTCCTAAAAAAAACCCCCCACATAGGGTCTATTGGTCCTTAACATCCATGGGACGCGATTATCTCCGTAAAGTCCGACACGGATGGTCTTGGTTAAACACCTGACAAAGACGAGACACGATACGACACGAATCAGGATGTCAGGACGGTCTGAGGAACGTTGGGGTTACTGACATTGGACGGTCCGAGGAGACAGGTACCCTAAGAGGTCCGTTCTTATGACCTCACCCAACGGTACGGGAGGAGGTCCCCTAGAAGGGTTGGGTCCCTACCTTGGGTCCAGAGGGCGTAACGTCCGCCTAAGAAATGACAGACTCGGTAGTCCGTTTGGGTTCTTGCGACCTCACCCATCGGATGGGGAAGAGGTCTCCTTGAAGGACTAGGTCCTTACCTCGGCCACAGAAAAATGATCGACTCGATGGGGCCTTCAAAACAAGAAGACAAAAACACAAAATTATAATAGAATCCCACAAAACTCTGTTTTATACATAAAAGAAAGTGGGTGGGGCAGGACCCTAGAGACAAACGTTCAATTAAACCAACAAGTAGTAAGGGAGGGAAAGAACCGCGACGGAGGCTCATAGGGTCTTCGACTCCGGCCTACCCTTAAGGCGTTCAGCCTCGTCGGTGCGGCTCCTTCGAGGGTAGGGAAAGACCCTCCGCTAGGACGGTGGCGTGGACCTCGGGTCCGGTGGCCTGGGGTCCGCCAGCGATGACCGCGTTAGAGCCCCGAGAGGCCGTCTTCCTTTCACCCTCGGACCCAAGTCGGCGCCGCAGGGGAGGTCCTAAGCAGCAGTCCGACTTTTAGGTCGGTTGTGGCCAGGAGGCCGGTCCGGGGCCCGTGCTGGACCTGCGGGCCCGGGAAGCCTCGGCCTAGCACCGCGAAGGAGGAGCGAGAGGACGAGTCGCAGACATGGCGGGCTCCACCTCTAAGGCTCCCCGAGGACCCCTGTGTGTAGGGCGGAGAGCTCCCGGAGAGGGTCGATTCGCACTTCGGGGGTGCTGCGCTAGCACTTTACTCTCCGGTGCGAAGGTTACGGACGGTCACCGGAGAACCCAGGGGGAGGCTCCGGCGCCAGGGGCGCGTCGGGGGCCCGCGAGACGGGCGGACGTCGTGATCGTCGCGGATGGACCGAGCCCCGTCCTGGGGCGGACCCGCGGCCGCTGTCGCGCTCCTGTCGCCCGGGGAAGGGGCGCGTCCAGTTGCGCCCGGCCAGCGGAGGTTTGGACGCGAGGGTGAAGGGGGCGTCCTTCCCTACAGGTGCGGTCTCGGATGGTGCCCGGAAATTCTACTCTCCTCAGGGGGGGGGGGTTGACGGGGGTCATTGGAGCTTCCCCGAATCTAACGTAAAGGAGCGGAGGAGATATCATGTACTTCGGTCCTTGGGGCTCTACACGGGACGCAAAAAACCAGTGAGACCTCCCCTAGAGGACGTCGACTCCCGAGGACGCGTCCCACTTTCGGGCAGACAGGAGGACCTGCGCGGACCTGGGTCCCTGCGCGTGGGGCGGGGCAGGCGCCCCCTGCCGCGACCCCCGGAGGCGACCCCCTTCTCCTCCAAACCTACCGAGTTGGACAGCAGGTGGTGACTGGCCGGCCGTCCCTTTGGGAGGGGTTTGGGTCCTCGGCCCCCGCCCCTGCAACCGCCCCGCCGTCCTTCTCTGGGGCACCCCAGTCAGGGGTAGGGGGTGGGGGAAAGGGGTCCCCAGCGCCTCAGGGTCCCGGAGGGGTCCGGGGACCCCGGCTCCTCCGCCCCTCCATTCTTTGTAGAGGCGAACGGACTCCGGTAAAGGGCCGGGGAGGCGCGGAAACGGCCCCCTTCTCGGTCGCCGAGTGGGTCGAGAGGTCGAGTCTGGGCCCGTCGGGCCCCGCGTGCGAGGGGAGGGGAGATGCTCGGTGGGAGGGGGCTTGGGGCGGGGCGGCGCGAGGGGAGGGCTCTGGGTGACTGGAACCCTTCCGCGTCTGGTCGGAGAGCGGCTCGGAGCGGCCCGCGTCGCGGCTCCTACTCGCGCCGAAACGCGCGTCGCCTCTGGGCGAGCGAGCCGCCGAAGCCGGGTCTGAGGGGAGGGGGTGCGGAATATTAAATTAGTGTGCGCTATAATTTACTAGTTCGGCGAGTAATTAGTAGGACGTTCAATAACCCTGGGTTGTGCGGCGGCGCACAAAACGGTCGGATCTCTAGGAAAGCGCCCCAGCCCCACACAGACGCAAACCCCCTGCCCCCTCCCCTCCCACAGCTTGGTGAGCTCTTTGTGACGGTCGGGGTGCGCCAGACCACCCCAGAGAACGGACCTTTTTCCGAACCTTTTCGTGGCCGACCAGAAGGCTCAAACCAGCTCTCAAACAAATCTCGGGTTTGCGTAGGGAGGGCCCGGGGAAAGGACTGATAAACCTAAAACTAGTGCTGCTAATTCTGTCGGCTACCGCAATAGTTAGTTGTCGTAGAATTAAACGTCAAAAAGGCCTCCCACTTAAACTGGACTTAGACACGTAGAAGTAATAGATGACACCTACCAGACTTTAATTACGCAAACTTTATGTCTACTTTGGTATAGGGACTTCAGTAAAGTTTCTTGTTGAAAGAGGGGTTGAGTTTCCCCGAGAGAGAACGGAAAACGTACTAATATCAACTCTTCTTTTCTTTTATTTCTTAAAAAAAGGTAATTTAGGAATTAAACTCCAAAAGAAAAATTTTTATTAGGTACACAAAGTGCGATTTTAAGAATCTTTGACCAAAATAAAAGATCAAAAGGAGGAGAAGGGAATAAAGATAATCTACCTATAAAAAAAGTTTTCTTATTTGGTTAATTTACTCAAGTATACTAAACTAAGGTATGTTACTTTCTTTTTTTTTTTCCGAGTATTCTTCAACCGGATCACCGTGTTTCCTCCCAATAATCAAGAGTCGTAAGTCCTAGCTTTTGTGGACGTCTTATTCTTTGTTTTCTCGTCCGGGGACGGAGATCTCCCCCACCACATCCATCCTGAGAACAGTTCGTCGTAAATTTTAAAAAAGTCAAACTTTGATCAGAACCTTTCTTTCCTTTAAGGGTTTACTTCAGGAAGGGGGACACAATCGTAGTCGATTCCGTTCACACATAGTTCTCTTCCGGTAGAAGACATCCTTTACCGACACTTATCTCAAATCAACCGTCAAAAGATTTGTTTAGAATCCATGTACTTTAATAAAGGGAAAATTTTTATATTTTTGCTTATAGTTTGGGTCCCGTACAAGTTTTAGGAATCGTCCATTTAACGAAAAGTGGAAAAGATGGTCTTTGACACTATTTTATACATGTATGTAGAACTGGGACGTCAATACGAAATGGTATCTTATAATAACTATAATAATTTACACAGGTTCTGGAAAGAACTTTATAAAAGAGAGGACAATTATGTAACAGACGTGTAAAGATGGGATGGTTGTGTCTATCCATAGTTTTTGAGTTGTGTGTGTTTGTGTATGTGTGTACGTGTGTATGTGTGTGTGTGACGACCCACTTTAAGTATTTAGAATTTTTTTGATCATTTCTCTTTTTACGTGGTATTATACCACACTCAAAAAAATTTTTTATTCGGTTGTCTCCTTTTTTACAAAACTTATAGAAATAGGTCTCTCAAGTACGGATGGATATATAAGACAATAACTCTGTTAATAACAGGTCTGACTCTCGACTGGAAGACAAGGTCCTCGAGAAAGATCGATCTCACCCGGTAACCGTTGACGGACGACTTTTATTTTAGACTTCTGAACCAAAATTTTGACCTCTGAAGTTATATTGGACTTTGCTAGGACTGTCACACCTGCCCACCTGACCCGTTAAATGAATGAAAACTTTATGTCGTCCTCCTGTTTCTCATGTACCTTTGAACACTTTTTTTTAACTTTGTGTTTATAAAAGAACTTACCTGGGTACCTTTACTCTTTTTACTTAAGGAAGGTAAGTAAACTCATAAAAATAAGTGCTTTCGATCATCGAGTCAGAGATTCCTTAGACGGACGGTACGTCCTCTGAATCCAAACTAAGGACCCAGTCCTTCTAGGGGACCCCTTCCTTTACCGTTGGGTGAGGTCATAAGAACGGACCTCTTAGGGTACCTGTCTCCTCGGACCGTTCGAAGTCAAGTACCCCAGCGTTCTCAACCCGTGCTGAATTCCTGATTGGTGGTAAGTGCTTTGACAAGAACGTCTGTACTAGAGTAAACTTAGGGTACCCTTATGTGCCTACTCTGACCCAAGGACGGGTCAGAGTGGGTGAGAGGTTGGAGACACGTAGGTGGATCAAGAAAGTGGGTCTAGCACCTCCCCGTCAACTTGTCAAAGGAAGACTCGTCTCAGTACCTACTATTCGGGACATCATTCAGAACTTTAGTCAGGATGAAGTTGATAGAATAAAAATTTGAATAAGACCGATAAGATCCAGGAAACATGAAGATACACTTAAAATCTTAGTCAAACAGTTAAAGATAATTTTTTTTTTTCGGGTGACCTTAAAACTAACCTTAAAGTAACTTAGATATTTAGTTAAACCCCTCTCAATTATAGAATTTTAACAACTCGGAGGACTGGGTATAAAGAGAAGCAAAGAAATCTAGAAGAGATTACAGAGGACCGTTTTATATGTCAGAAGTCAGATGTCTTGAAAGTGTAGTTAACAGTCTAAATAGAGATTCATAAAATATAAAAATAAGACAATATTTTAAAAAAAGTTAAAAAATAAAGGATAATAAACAACGACCGTATATTTTTATGTTAGTAAAAAAACAAATAACTAGAGAATAAGTTGTTGAAATTATTTCGAGTGAACAATCAACTCTCCGACGTCTTTGGTCTCTAGTCTGTGTTAGAATCAGACTACTCTCCCATAAACAGTACAGTTACTGGTACCCACTTGGAGACAAAGAGATAGTCGACATCCTGTTCTCTTAGTTAAAGAGACTCGAAGTCCTATTATTACGAATGGAACGATATGATAAGAATCCCAGGTGCCTAGTACACACAATTTCCCATTTATGAGTCCCGGACGACGTATAAGATTCGAGAGATACCTTTGAACGAAACACGGAGGTTCACGATTCGTGAGAAATCCGGGATTCATTCACGAACTTTTCAGGAATAAATAAATGACTAGTTCTTCATGAGAGGTAATTCTCGGTTTCCGATTCAAGAATCAATTACATATACGACAAAGATTTGTATCTTCTCAGACAGTCTCACGTAAAGGGGAACCAGGTGGGACCTTAAATGGAAATACCGAAGAGAGGTCGGTTTCCGTAGGACGTAGAGAAATTGACTCCTACAAGAGACCAAGTCCTCGACGAACCTTCTCGAGTACCTTCTAACCTTGATTATCCGTCGATTGTAGGGTCACTTCTCTAGAGATCAGAAAGGGTAAGACAACAAAAGGAGATAAAGAAACGTAACTAGCGACTTCTTCCGAAAGAATAGAGAAGAACGATAAGAAACCTTGAGACGTAAGTCTACGAGTATAGAAAGGAAAAGAGGAAACGAAAAACGGAGAGAGGAAAAGTGTCGATAAACATTCCGAAGGGGTCTGTCGGTAAAACGAAAAAACCTAAAGAAAAGGTACCCCTACCAGAACTAGGGACGGAGGACATGTTACAGTGCTTGGAGTAAGGTATCAAGTAGTCCGTGAGATAGATAGTCTAGATCCGGGAATTTAGATAAAGAGTGAAGGTGATATATTAGTATTCCCTAAACTAAATCCAGTATGGACTTCCCAGATCGCCAAAAGGGATGAAAGAAGTTAAATTCAGACTTAAACCATTATTCCTCAAGTACTAGACTCGGTATCAGTCGAGGACCAGAACAAAAACAAATGACATATCTCGAAGAGGTAGAAACCGACGTCTCTTATATTAGTTAGACTAAAACCACAACTGGTAGACCACTACAGGTACACATCTCAGAAGAGAACACAACAACCTTCTCCCACAAACGATACTGGTCACACAAAAGAACCGTTTTGAGATAATCAGAAACGGGACGAAGTAAGGCGTAAGGTTCCGGTTTAAAAGGACAATGAGGTCCACAAAGAACTGAAGGATGAAAACGTAAGGTCAGGGGATATTACTTTTCCTGTAAGAAGTCGCTAGTTACGTTTCTTTAGCTCCTTTTGTTGTCTTACCCTTTCTGATCTCTAGAGAAGTTCTTTGAATCTCTATGGTTCCCTTGTAAAGTACGTTTCTACCCGAGTTATTTCCTGTCTTTACCATACCTAGATTGTCTTCGTCTTCTACAATTCTTCTGCACCGTTCTTATGTGTCTTCTTGACATGTTTTTTCTAGAAGTGCTGGGCCTATTAGTGCTACCACACTAGTGAGTAGATCTCGGTCTGTAGGACCTTACACTTCAGTTCACCCGGAATCTTTCGTAGTGATACTTGTTTCCATCACCTCCACTACCTTAAGGTCAACTCGATAAAGTTTAGGACTTTCTACTACGACACTTTCACGACATGAGTTATACGGTTGTTTAAACCTTTTGAGTCATCACCGGTGTCCTGACCATTTCCAGTCAAAAGTAAGGTTAGGGTTTCTTTCCGTTACGGTTTCTTACGAGTTTGATGACGTGTTAACATGAGTAGAGTGTACGATCATTTCATTATGAGTTTTAAGAGGTCCGAAGTCGTTATACACTTGGCACTTGAGGGACTACAAGTTCGACCAAAATCTTTTCTGTGTCCTTGGTCTCTAGTTTAACGGTTGTAGGCGACCTAGTACCTTTTTCGATCTCTCAAGTTCTTTTTGTAGATAAAGACGAAATAACTGATACGGTTTCGGAAACTGACACACCTAGTGTTATTTGACACCTTTTGAGACTTTCTCTACCCTTATGGTCTGGTGGACTTGACGGAGAACTCTTTGGATATACGTCCAGTCCTTCGTTGTCAATCTTGACCTGTACCTTGTTGTCTGACCAAGGTTTATCCTTTTCCTCATGTAGTTCCGACATATAACAGTGGGACGAATAAATTGAAGATACGTCTCATGTAGTACTCTTTGCGACCCGACCTTCTCCGTATTCGACCTTAGTTCTAACGGTCCTCTTTATAGTTATTGGAGTCTATAAGTCTACTGTGGTGGGAATACCGTCTTTCACTTCTCCTCGATTTTTCGGAGAACTCCTTTCACTTGCTCCTCTCACTTTTTCAACAGAATTTCGAGTTGTAAGTCTTTTGTTTCTAGTACCGTAGGCCAGGGTAATGAAGTACCCTTTATCTGCCCCTTTGGCACCTTTGTCACAGTCTGAAATTAAAAGACCCGAGGTTTTAGTGTCGTCTACCACTGACGTCGGTACTTTAATTTTCTGCGAATGAGGAACCTTCTTTTCAATACTGGTTGGATCTATCGTATAAGTTTTCGTCCCTGTAATGAAACGGTTGTTTCCAGGCAGATCAGTTCCGATACCAAAAAGGTCACCAGTACATACCTACACTCTCAACCTGACACTTCTTCCGACTTGTGGCTTCTTAACTACGAAAACTTGACACCACAACCTCTTCTGAGAACTCTCAGGGAACCTGACGTTCCTCTAGGTTGGTCAGGTAAGACTTCCTCTAGTCGGGACCCTAAAGAAACCTCCCTTACTACGACTTCGACTTTGAGGTTATGAAACCGGTGGAGTACGCTTCTCAACTGAGTAACCTTTTCTGAGACTACGACCCTCCCTAACCCCCGTCCTCCTCTCCCCCTGCTGGCTCCTACTCTACCGACCTACCGTAGTACCTGAGCTACCTGTACTCAAACTCACTTTAGGCCCTCAACCACTACCTGTCCTTCCGGACTGCACGACGCTAAGTACCCCAGCGTTTCTCAGCCTGTGCTGACTCGCTGACTTGACTTGACTTGTAGGGTCACCGTTGAGATACACGGAGGTAGTCGTATATCGTAGTAAGATAAGATACGGCATGAAATCCTCAGGGACAACTTAACACGGGTGTCACCAGTGACCGACTATATCCGTGCATCTGGACCGAAGAAGAGAGGACACCGTGTAGGAGAGAAAGAGTTAGTGAGACTCCTTAGTGGAGGAGTTAATCGATAAACACGGGATTTTGTAGTGTGCTCTAGACGAAACCGCTTACCTTGGTTCCGTCCAGTAAACTGTTTTCTACTTCGTTCAATCTTCGTCTCGATCTCAATCTTGGGTCCAGAAGACCTAGATCTGATATAGGAGATCGGGACCACCCATACCTCGTTATGTGAACTGTGTTACTATTGTGTTACAGTTCTTCGTAAATGGACCTGTGGCTGTCTCGTCGTGACTGAGGCAGACGGACGGAGGATTCGAACCAAAATGGTTCATACTCGGACTGACATACACCAAAGTTCGTCGTTGTATTTGTCGGTTGTTAACTTCCTCCCCGAGTCCAAGGCCAGTGATTTCGGTCCCTCCCTTTAAAGAGATTCCATTACCTTATCAACACCATTCCCCATAAAATTTTTTGAGACGATTTCGACTTTAAGGTTATGAAACCGGTGGAGTGAGCTTCTCAACTGAGTAACCTTTTCTGGGACTACGACCCTCCCTAATCCCCGTCTTTCTCTTCCCTTACTGTCTCCTACTCTACTGAGCTACCGTAGTGACTGAGCTACCTGTACTCAGACTCATTTGAGGCTTCAACCACTACCTGTCCTCCCGGACCTCACGACGCTAAGTACCCCAGCGTTTCTCAGTCTGTGCTGACTGGCTGACTTGACTTGACTTGACTTAATTTTGACTCTCTCCCCCGAATTCCGTCATCTCGTGTAGAGCTGTATACTGAATTATTACGTTCAAAAAATTTGGGGTCTTCATCCATAGTCGTTGTAGACCTCGTGTACAAAGGTATTCGTCCCGTGTACATGGGTAGACTGGGTAACAATTACCACCCACACCTCAAACTACCACAAGCCCCCAAGGTCTTTCTACGGATAGGGGTATTGTAATAATTCAGTTAAAAATCTTTCATTTGTCTTCCATGATGTAATTTATAGTGGTGGCAGTTATAGTCAAGTCAAATCAGCGAGTCAGCACAGACTGAGAAACTTAGCGTCGTACGGTCCGGAGGGACAGGTAGGGTTGAGGTCCTCAAGTGAGTCTAAGTGCAGGTAGTTCAGGTACTACGGTAGGTCGGTAGAGTAGGAGACAGTAGGGGAAGAGGAGGACGGGGGTTAGGGAGGGTCGTAGTCTCAGAAAAGGTTACTCAATTGAGAAGTGTACTCCACCGGTTTCATGACCTCAAAGTCGAAGTCGTAGTAAGGAAGGTTTCTTTAGGGTCCCAACTAGAGGAAGTCTTACCTGACCAACCTAGAGGAACGTCAGGTTCAATCATATGATTTTTTTTCATCCTTTCTTCACTACCTAAACGAAGAATACGTCATGGTATACCGACGTATATCTTACTCCATCTTGATACCAGGACACCTATGACTGTGTCTAGAGATTCTGTATATATAATTCGTATTTTTCTTCTACGTCTTTACATTTTTCTTATAATAGTAGATATATAATTCACTATGTCATCGATCTCTATATCTTTACCTCTACCTCTTATCAAACTTTTAAGGAATTTTTATATTTGTATCAATAGTATACTCGGTCGTCAAGTTAAGGACCTGTATATAGGTCTTTTCTGTTTTTGAGTTTAAACTTTTCAAAGTCCGAGTTACAAGTATCGTCGTGACAAATGTTATCGGTCCTGTACCTCCATTAGATTTACAGGTACCTGTCCACTTATATATTTTTTCTAACATATGTGTGTGTGTATATGTTACCTTATAATGAGTCGGTAATTTTTCTTGTTTTATGACGGCAAACGTCGTTGTACTTACCTGGATCTCTACTAGTATGATTCACTTCATTCAATCTGTTTCTGTTTATAGTATACTATAGTGAATATACACTTTAGATTTTTGTAAATATATATATTTACTTAAATTAATATTTTATCTTTATCTGAGTATCCTTTTGATTATCAATGGTTTCTCCTTTTTTCCTCTGTTCCCCTATTTAATCCTCAAACCCTAATTGTCTATGTGCGATGGTATATATTGTGTGCATTAGTTGTTCCTGGATGACATATCGTGTCCCCTGAGAAGTTATAAGACGTTATTGGGTGTACTATTTTTTTTGGATTATTTGTTACCTATATCCATATTCACTTAGTGAAACGACATAAAGACTTTGATTGTGTCGTAATATTCGGTTAATATGAAGTTAAATCTTTTTCTTTATGTCTTTGTATGTACTCAAGGACTACCTTTCCTTGTACCTCTGATAATGCCCGACTTAACACAGAAGATTTTAAGTGTGCAACTTCGGGATTCGGAAACATGGAGTCTCATACTGACATAAACTCCTGTCTCAGAAGTTTCTCCACTAACTCCCCGAAGGGAGCACCGAGTCACCATTTCTTAAGTGGACGGTTACGTCATCTGGGCCCAAACTGGGGACCAGGCCCTTCTAGGTGTCCGACACGCCGTTGATTCGGCCACGTGGTGCTGATGACTCGGATGCGAGCTCTCAGGTCCTTGGTGTTGAATACTCGGGCACAGGTCGTTGACGACTTCGGGCTCACGGGATCTCGACACGAGGCCTTAGGTGGAGCTACTCTTCGGGTGTGCATGTTGGTCTCTCATCGGGACGAGGGGTGTTGATCTCTTTTCGGACCCATCGTTACCTCTGATCAAGTCGGTTTTTATTTATTTATTTTTAGATTTTTAACTAAATCTAAATTTTTTTCGAACTAACTCCATTTTGCTCCAGTGATTCCACCCACCCCAATTAGGTTTTGCTGTCCACAGGACTATTCTTTCCTCTAACCTTATGTCTACACGGGTCTACATTTTAGTGGCTTCTGTGTCCCTCTAATACCGTACAGACTCGGTTCCTTTGTCCAGAGTCTTCTTTGGTCGGGACGGGTTTTGAACTAGAGTCTGAAGACCCGAGGTCTTTACACCCTTTTCTTTCAAGACAAGAAATTCGGTGGGTCAGATATCATGAAACAATACCCTCGGTCTCGTTAATTATGTCCCCTGTCGTCTTCGGTGGAAGGTGTGACTCGCAGATTATTATAGAAGAAGTCTGTTTTCCGAGTTAAGTCAAGTCAGCAAGTCGGTACACACTGCGAAATGTTGGGGTACTTGACATCGTGTGGTCCTAAGGGACAGGTAGTGGTTGAGGGCCTCAAACGGGATTGAGTCCAGGTAGTTCAACCACTACGGTAAGTTGGTAGAGTAGGAGACAACAGGGGAAGAGGAAGGCAGAAGTTAGAAAGGGTCGTAGTCCCAGAAAAGGTTACTCAGTCAAGAAGCGTAGTCCACCGGTCTCATAACCTCAAAGTCGAAGTCATAGTAAGGAAGGTTACTTATAAGTCCCTACTAAAGGAAATCCTAACTGACCAACCTAGAGGAACGTCAGGTTCCCTGAGAGTTCTCAGAGGAGGTTGTGGTGTTAAGTTTTAGTAGTTAAGAAGTCGCGAGTCGAAAGAAGTGTCAGGTTGAGAGTGTAGGTATATACTGATGACCATTTTGGTTTCGAGACTCATCTACCTGGAAACAACCATTTCATTACAGAGACGAAAAATTATACGACAGATCCAACCATAATCGAAAAGAAAGTTCCTCGTTCGTAGAAATTAAAGTACCGATGTCAGTAGTAGACGATACTAAAAGTCAAGTCAAGTCAGCGAGTCAGTACAGGCTGAGAAACGCTAGGGTACTTAGCGTCGTACGATCCGGAGGGACAGGTAGGGTTGAGGGCCTCAAGTGAGTCTAAGTGTAGGTAACTCAGGTACTACGGTAGGTCGGTAGAGTAGGAGACAGTAGGGGAAGAGGATGACGGGGGTTAGGGAGGGTCGTAGTCTCAGAAAAGGTTACTCAGTTGAGAAGCGTACTCCGTCGGTTCCATGACCTCGAAGTCGAAATCGTAGTGAGGAAGGTTTCTTTAGGGTCCCGACTAGAGGAAGTCTTACCTGACCAACCTAGAGGAACGTCAGGTTCCCTGAGAGTTCTCAGAAGAGGTTGTGGTGTCAAGTTTTCGTAGTTAAGAAGTCGTGAGTCGGAAGAAGTGTCAGGTTGAGAGTGTAGGTATGTACTGGTGACCTTTTTGGTATCGGAACTGATCTACCTGGAATCAGTCGTTTCATTACAGAGACGAAAACTTATACGATAGATCCAACCAGTATTGAAAGAAGGTTCCTCATTCGCAGAAAATTAAAGTACCGACGTCAATGGTAGACGTCACTAAAACCTCGGGGGTTTTTATTTCAGACTGTGACGAAAGTGACAAAGGGGTAGATAAAGGGCACTTCACTGCTCTGGCCTACGGTACTAGAAACAAAAGACTTACAACTCGAAATTCGGTTGAAAAAGTGAGAGGAGAAAGTGAAAGTAATTCTCCGAAAAATCAAGGAGAAGTGAAAGACGGTATTTCCACCACAGTAGACGTATAGACTCCAATAACTATAAAGAGGGTCGTTAGAACTAAGGTCGAACACAAAGAAGGTCAGGTTACAAAGAGTTCTACATGGGACGTATATTCAATTTATTCGTCCCACTGTTATATGTCGGAACTGTATGAGGAAAAGGATAAACCTTGGTCAGACAACAAGGTACAGGTCAAGATTGACAACGAAGGACTGGACGTATATCCAAAGAGTTCTCCGTCCTGTCCACCAGAAGATAAGGGTAGAGAAAGTCTTAAAAGGTGTCAAATAACACTAGGTGTGTCAGTTTCCGAAACCGTATCAGTTATTTCGTCTACATCTACAAAATGACCTTGAGAGATCGAAAAAGCTACTACGCTGCCTACAACCGTTAAACTAGAGACCAAGGACACGGAAAAGATTTTGGTCGAACTTGCAGACCTTCAAGTACCAAGTGTATAACGACTTCGGACCGAACCCCTTAAAACTCGTAATGAAATGATCGTACACTCTACTCATGTTAACACGCCAGCAAACTCGTAAGAAACCGCAACGGAAAGAAACCTTAACCTTACTTTTGACTGGAAAAGGTCAGGACACCGGTGATGACTCAAAAGGTTTAAACGACCATATGACTCACGTCGTGAAAGTATCGTAGTAGAAAGTCCTAAACTTTATCGAGTTGACCTTAAGGTAGTGGAGGTGATGGAAACAAGTATCACTACGAAAGATTCCGGGTGAACTGAAGTGTAAGGTCCTACAGACCGAGATCTACTCACTAGTGTGGTAGCACTAATAGGCCCAGCACTTCTAGAAAAAACATGTCAAGAAGACACATAAGATGGTGGAGAAGAATTATAGAAGACGAAGACAATCTAGGTACGGTAAAGACAGGAAATAACTCGGGTAGAAACGTACTTTACAAGGGAACCATAGAGATTAAAAGAACTTCTCTAGAGATCAGAAAGGGTAAGACAACAAAAGGAGGGGGTTTTATTTCAGAGAGTGACAAAAGTAACAAAGGGGTAGATAAACGACTCCACTACCCTGGTCTACAGTACTAGAATCAAAAGACTTACAAGTCGAAATTCGGTTGAAAAAGTGAAAGGAGAAAGTGAAAGTAGTTCTCCGAGAAATCAAGGAGAAACGAAAGAAGGTATTTTCTCCATTGTAGACGTATAGACTCCAATGACTATAACAAGGACCGTTAGAACTAAGATCGGACACGAAGTAGGTCGGGCCGTAAACCGTACTACATGAGACCTATCTTCAATTTATTCGTCCCACTGTTATATGTCGGAACTACATGAGGAAAGGGCTAAACCTTGGTCAGACAACAAGGTACAGGTCAAGATTGACAACGAAGAACTCGACGTATGTCTAAAGAGTCCTCCGTCCAGTCCACTAGACGATAAGGATAGAGAGCTTCTTAAAAGGTCAAACAACACTAGGTGTGTCACTTTCCGAAACCACATCAGTGATTCCGTCTTTATCTACAAAAAGACCTTGAGAGAACGAAAAACTACTAGGTTGTCTACAATCGTTAAACTAGTGACCAAGGAGACGGAAAAAATTTAGGTAGAACTTGTAGACCTTCAAGTGTCAAGTGTATGACAACTTCGGACCGAACCTCTTAAAACTCGTTATGAAACGATCTCACACTCTACTCACGTTAACACGGCATCAAACTCGTAAGAAACCGTGACAGAAAGAAACCCTAACCTTACTTTTGACTGGAAACAGTCAGGGCACCGGTGACGACTCAAAAGGTTAGAACGACTGTATAACTCACGTCGTGAAAGTGTCGTAGTAGAAAATCTAAACTTCATCGAGCTGACCTTAAGGTAGTGCAGGTGATCGAAACAAGTATCACTACGAAGGTGTTCCGATGTATAGTACATTAACATAAATGTCCTTTAAAAGACGTTATCCGTTTAGGTGTCTCCGTCTTTCATCCAATCCCTATTGGTCCCTGACCCCCCGGGTCTCCTCCGTTCTCATTGACGACGATTACTTATCTCAAATAAACAACAATAAGTCAACGAGTAAACACAGGTTGAGAAACACTGTGGTACCTGACGTCCTGGGATCCGAAGGGACAGAAAGTAGTAGAGAGTCAAACGAGTTTGAGTACCGACGACTTAGTCACTACGGTAGGTTGGTTGAGTAGGAGACAACTTGAGAAGAGGAGGGTAGAAGTTAGAAAGGGTCTTAGTCCCATAAAAGGTTACTCTGTTAAGAAGTGTAATCCATCGGTTTCATAACCTCCAAGTTAAAGTCGTAGTCAGGAAGGTTACTTGTAAGTCCTGACTAAAGGGAATCCTTTAGTCAAACTGACCAAACTAGAGGAACGACAGGTTCTCTGAGAGTTCTTAGAAGAGGTTGTGATGTCAAGTTTTCGTAGTCAGAAACTACGAGTTGGAAGAAATACCGAGTTAGGTGCGTACTGATAACCTTTTTGGTATCGAAACTGATCTGACTGGAAACAACCGTTTCATTGCAGAAACGAAGAATCATACGGTAGATCCAAACAGTATCGAAAAGAAGGTTCTCCATTCACTGAACAGGGGTGAGTTAGCCTCAAAGAAAGTCAAGTCAAGTCAGTGAGTCAGCACAGGATGAGAAACACTGGAGTACCTGGCGTCGTGTGGTCCGGAGGGAGAGGTAGTGGTTGAGGGTCTCAAATGGGTTTGAGCAGGTAACTCAGCCACTATGGTAGGTTGGTAGAGTAGGAGACAGTAGGGGAAGAGGAGGACGGGAGTTAGAAAGGGTCGTAGTCCTAGAAAAGTCTACTCAGTCAAGAAGTGTAGTCCACCGAGTTCATAACCTCAAAGTCGAAGTCGTAGTCAGGAAGGTTACTTGTGGGTCCTGACTAGACGAAATCCTACCTGACCAACCTAGAGGAACGTCAGGTTCCCTGAGAGTTCTCAGAAGAGGTTGTGGTATCAAATTTTCGTAGTTAACAAACCACGAGTCGAAAGAAATATCAGGCTGAGAGTGTAGGTATATACTGATGACCTTTTTGGTATCGGAACTGATCTGTCTGGAAACAACCGTTTCATTACAGAAACGAAAAGTTATACGATAGATCCAACCAGTATTGAAAGGAAGGTTCCTCATTCGTAGAAATCGCCCACTATTTACAAGATCTTAATCTATTAACACTACCAACGTGTTGAACCACCTATACGATTTGTGGTGACTTGACATGTGAAAGTTTACCACTTAAAAGAGAAGATATTTGATATGGAGTTAAAAACCCTCCAAAAATAAAAATAAAAGTTGATAACAAGAATAACTTCATCTCAACTAAACAATTATGTTACAACACAGTTAGAGACGACATGTTCCACTGAGTCAATATATGGATACGTAAGAAAAAAATTTATAAGAAAAGGTAACACCAAATAGTGTCCTATGACTTAGATCAAGGGACACGATTATATGGAGTCAAAAAATTTTACCGATGTAAAAGGGTAGTCGGTCATAAAACCCTACCAAGAGACCCGACCCAAGACCAGGGTTTCGATCCGATTTCTTAAGGTCTCTTTGTCTACGGTTAGAGAGAGAGACGTCTTCTGAATTTCAACTGAATACCATCACTTGGTAACGAAATTTTATGAGTGACACGTAATAAATTTATCGACTTCCTGAAAGGACCACAAACTCACCAATTCTGACATGGAAGGTTACCTCCCCTGAGTCGAAACTAGGGACCAACTCCTTGATTCTAGGGTGTACCGTGACCCGTTGATTTGGGTGTACGATGTCGATCTCTCAGGCGTACGGAGGTACTTCTGAATCGGGTCGGTTTTTTTTGTTCTAAGGTCAACTCAGGTTGGGGTTTTTCAGGTAAGGTCCTTCTTCGCTACGGAGACAGTGTGGAGGTGTGTGGGTACGGTCGAAGACGAGGTCCCCGTCGTCGGGTGAGGGAGGATATAGGGACGTGGGTGTCTGTGAACGGTAACACTCTTCGGCCCCTTCTGCCTCCGACTCTCGAACCCGAGACACGACAGACCACACCCAACGTCGTGGTATGGAGGAGAGAACTCGACACACCGGAACCGACCTACCGAATGGGAATGACACAGGGTCTGAGGAGTAGACCTTTTTACCCTACTACATACATTTGTCGATCCTTCTCGGAGACAAGTATACTTGACATACTACGATAAATGGTCCCACGTGTGTGTGTGTGTGTGTGTGTGTGATTTTTTTACTTCGTCAGTGGTAAGGTGAAACCACTGTACCCTTTCAGGATCCTTTCATCCTTACGAGAAACAGGAGGTTCTCTACACCCTTGGTAACGAATTACTTATAGAAGATACCCGGTTCCGACAAGATTCTCAAAAAGTTTACAATGAAGGGAGAGTGGTGTGTTTATTTATTTCCTTTAGTTATTTTTAATGAATTCCCTTCGGGATTATTTATTTTGATACATAATTAAATAATAAATAATTCGTCTTAAAAGACTATTTGTTAAATAATGAATAGTTTGTGTATAAATAGTTATTGAATAATAAATAATTCATTTTGACAAATTATTATATAATAAATGAGTAATTTTTAATTTCATCTTAAATTAAAAATTAACAGATAAAGATCCGATAAAAATGTCATCTTTAATCGAATAATGAATCATGACCTCACCCCACGGTAACGGGAGAGGGATAATTTAATATTTTAAATAATTTATTTTTAAGTCATGAGAGTGAAATTTAGTCGTTTCACTTCATAAATTCTACAATTCTTTACAGTGTCTCTACGTATCGACTATCCTTCGTGAACGATTCGACACAGAAACGTAGTCCACCGGTTTCATAACCTCAAAGTCGGAGTCATAGTCAGAAAGGCTACTTATAAGTCCCAACTAAAGGAAATCATAACTGACCAAACTAGAGGAACGTCAGGTTCCCTGAGAGTTCTCAGACAGTGATAAGGAGTAAAACGTTTACTCCTTAAACTTCATGTCGTCCCAATTCATTCGACGGATTCCAGTGTGTTTTCTCTTAAGGTCCCTCCCCCCTCGGACCACCAGACGGCAGATACCCCAGCGTGTCTCAGCCTGTGCTGACTTCGCTGAATCGTCGTTGTCGTCGTCGTTCCAGTGTGTCGAACATTCTCCTCCACTATCATATGGCGTGTCTCCCCTCGGGTTTAGGAGTCGGAGACATAAGACACAGAAAAGATCCAGTGTTATCGTTCACAAATAACGGAGTCCGTCCCACAAGACCCACCGCCAGTGGTAGGTCCACGGGGTTCTTACTTATTTCGGCTGCAAAGATGTTTCTGTGCTCGGTACCTATTAATGTCTGCTACACTTTTCATCTCGTAAGATGTGGGTCACGGGACAGTGGACCATTTGTGCTAGTGTATCAGTAGTTTGAGTTACCATAAATAATACCTCTTAGGAAACCAAAGTTGGACAGAACCTCAAAATTCTCGTCGTGTAGGGAAACAAAGGTTAGGAACATCAATCCCCATAACAACTTGGAACCGTTCTTCACGTAGGTTCACCGTATGTTAATACTTTAGGTGGTTTACTTAAAATTCCTCTAAGAGTCCTAAGTTTCTATCAAGTGTACGCGTTGGTCCCTAGGTCTATTAGGAGTCGGTCCACCTTGGTTCGGTGGTAGGTCAGGATACCACGTCCCAAACAGTAAGGTTTAGATAGCGGAGACTACTGAGGAAACAGTTGTTACCCTCCTAGGATCTTTGGAGTACCTTCGTGTTTAAGTCCCTAAAGTCCCTTTGAGATCCAAACGTTCCCGATACCCCGTCTCCCTCGGGTCAAGGAAATTCGTCGTTCAAAGATCATGTCGGTAAGTCACTGAGACAATAAGATAAAAAGTCAACAATAAATCGAAGGTATCTTAAATGTATTAAATCTCTGAATGTGTAATTAACAACCAACTGTTCTATACTTCAGTCTACTCCTTTAGATACAAAAGTGAAATGACCTTAAACTTGTGTTAAGAATAACAAAAGTTTAATCGATGATACTTACGGAATCTTGGTTTACGAGAATGATTGAAGTATATAACGACACAATTAATCAGTCCGAAAAGGTCTCTCTGTCTGGGTCATACTATCTATCTATCTGTGTGTCTGTATGGAGTAACAACACACGAAGTGAAGTAACGTGAGACGTCTATGACCCAAAAAGTGTTTAGCTTCCAGACACCGTGGGCCGTGGTTCGTTCAGATACCTACGATAAAAAGATCATCATGAACGAATAAAGTACAGAGACACAATTTAAAGTCATTAGGAGAGTTATAAAGTTTTAAAATTTAATAATATAAACACTACCACTAGACGTAAGTCACAAGAAAGTACAATGATAACTTTTTTTATACTGAGTGACTTCCGAGTCTACTACCGTTCGTAAAAAAAAATCGTTATTTTATAAAAATTAATTCCATACATGTAACAAAAAAATTCTATATTATGACGAAGTGTGAATTATCTGAGGTCATTTCACATTTGTATACATGACCCTTTGGTTTTGTGAACAAACTGAACGAAATAACGTTATAAACGAAATAACTCCAACAGACCTTGACTTGAACGTTACAGAGGTTCCACGTGAATTTAGATATAGATCTGTCTCGCTCTCTCTCTACTTATATAAAATTCCTTAACCGGATACGTCAATAGTCCTGGTCTTTCTCGATTCAGGTAACCCGTCCGGACGTCTGACCTGTATTGTTGTCTTCTACTACAACGTCAGAACTCAGACTTGTGTTCGTCAGACCTTCGTCTTAAGGAAAAATAAGACCCCTGAAGTCAGAAAAGAGACTTGTGGAAGTTGATTAAATCTACTCCGGGTGGGTGTAATAACCTCTTCCTTTACCGTTGGGTGAAGTCATAAGAACGGACCTTTTGAGGTACCTGTCGTCTCGGACCGTTCGATGTCACGTACCCCAGTGTTTCTAGTCCGTGCTGACTCGCTGGTTGTGAAAGTGGACTTAATACTTCTCGTTAGACAAAATGAGTTTTAGATGTCTAACTTTAGATTTTTGATGTACGTGTCGTTGTAGATCTGACCATACACTGATTTGTTCCTCGTGATACCGGATTGGTATACGTCTATATGTCTCCTGTGGTGGGAATACCGTCTTTCACTTCTCCTTGATTTTTCGGAGAACTACTTTCACTTTCTCCTCTCACTTTTTCGACCGAATTTGTAATTTTCGAGTTGTAAGTCTTTTGATTCTAGTACCGTAGATCAGAGTAGTGGAGTACCGTTTATCTACCCCTTTGCCACCTTTGTCACAGTCTGAAATAAAAAAACCCGAGGTTTTAGTGACGTCTACCACTAAAGTAGGTACTTTAATTTTCTACGAATGAGGAACCTTCCTCTCAATACTGGTTGGATCTATTGTATAATTTTTCGTCTCTGTAATGAAACGGTTGTTTCCAGGCAGATCAGTTCCGATACCAAAAAGGTCACCAGTACATACCTACACTCTCAACCTGACACTTCTTCCGACTCGCGGCTTCTTAATTACGAAAACTTGACACCACAACCTCTTCTGAGAACTCTCAGGGAACCTGACGTTCCTCCAGGTTGGTCAGGTAGGATTTCCTCTGGTCAGGACCCACAAGTAACCTTCCTGTCTACAACTTCAACTTTGAGGTTATGAAACCGGTGGAGTACGCTTCTCAACTGAGTGACCTTTTCTGGGACTACGACCCTCCCTAACCCCCGTCTTCCTCTTCCCCTGCTGTCTCCTACTCTACCGACCTACCGTAGTCGCTGAGCTACCTGTACTCAAACCCATTTGAGGTCCTCAACCACTATTTGTCCCTCCGGACCACACGACGATAAGTACCCTAACGTTTCAGTCTGTGCTGACTCGCTGACTTGACTTGACTACCGGATTGGTTCAACTGCGTATTTTAATTACTGGTATGAAGAGGAGAACTAGTGATGATGGAAGGTGGTTCCTACCGTAGAGAGGAAGGTGAAAGATGAAGGACTACTCAATACTGGAGGTGGAGAGGTAGTGGTACGAACTGGTAGAAAGATGAAATAAAGATCTAGAAGTGACAAGATACATCTTCGGTAATCTATGTACTAGAATTTTATAATTAAAATCGTTTAATTTTATTTTACTCTAAGTTTAAAGTCAGGTTCCGAACGTGACTAATGTAAGTTCACGAGTTATCAGTGTACACCGACCACCGATGGTATAACATGTCATGTCTCATCTTGTAAAGGTAGTAACGGTTTCCAGGGTCATCCGTCTCGACGAGATCTACAAAGAAGTGAAATCAAAACGGAAACGATGGATTCGGAGAGAGGAGTCTGTAACTGAGAGTAACTTAGAGTCTCAAGATGAAAACGGTAGAGGAAAAGGTAGACCTCTCAGTGTATTTAAGAGTAACTCTTACGACGTCTTTCTATCATACTACGTAGACACATTAAGAACGTATACCTTATAAACACATACCCAGTCCTACTCATTACGATCGACGACTTTGTTTGTTGGGGTTTTCTAGTCACTGAGTTGTGTCATTTCCAAATGAAGAACGGATTCAATGTCAGGATACGAGAAATATCGGTAAGTGAGAAGAAGGTCCCGGAGAATAGAGAATAAAATGTAGGTTGACCAGTGGATCATTTTTCACCCTTTCTATCCTGTCCTACAAGTCCAGACCTTCACCGACGGAGAGAAAACGAGTCAAAATGACGGGTCTAACCCAGTTTATCTGGGTTGAGTGACGATCTTTCTTACTCTTTACATCCGAAAGACTTCCGATTCCTCCTTTTAATTGTGTTACCGTTGGTGTGTCACTAGATAGTGTCACACATCTTTTTCGTAAGACACAGTTCTTTATGACGAAAGGGTTTGTTATTTGATACATATATATTTTTGGGAAGACCCAGTGTATCATATAAGAAATGTGTAGAGAAAGTTCTTTTTATTTTTTTCTAGTCATTGATTCCACTCAAAGTTCCGGTATATCTTACCTCCGATTCTTTCCTATCTGAACCCTTAACTTTTTCAGACACTAACTTAACGTTGTGATGGTGATTGACCGGTTCTTGTACCACCGTCACACTACAATCCGGTCTACGAATTTGAACGTCCCGTGAGTTTCATGAGAGTACCCCAAATTTACTCCTGAGAGTACCCAAACGTGACCACATCCGTGAGTCACCGTCCTCACCGATTTCTGTACTTATATATATATCACCGATTTCTGTATACACACACACACACACACACACACACACACACACACACTACGACACCTGAAGGAGGGTGAAAGATAAAAAACTCAGTAGAGATGAATGTTTGACACGTCACTAACGTTTTACTATGAAAGGACACAAGTACAGACAATACCCAACTTAGCGAATGTGAGATTGGTACGGGGGTTAAATATACAACTTCAGTATCGAGGGTCATAGATTCTTACACTGAAAGAAAGTTTCATCTCCGTAACGTCCTTATTAATCACTTCTACTCCAATATGACCTCCTTCCACTCGGGGATTAGGTTGTACTGACAATAGGAATATTTTCCCCTGTAAACCTTTGTGTGTATGTGTGTCCCCCTTACGGTACACTTCTATGTCCGTCCCTAAGTCACTACGTCGGTGTTCGGTTCCTTCCGTCTTCTGCCGGTCGTTCGGTGTCTTCGACCTGCTCACCGTATCCTATCTACGAGGGAGTGACGAGAGTCCTCCTCAGTAAGGACGGTTGTGGGACTAGAGTCTGAAGACTGGCGGTCTTGATACTGTGGTACTTAAAGACGATAAATTCGGTGGGTCACACACCATGAGATAGTACCATCGGGACCCTTTGATCATATTACAGGTTCGTCAATAACTGAGTTTATGTCTCTTAAATTAAAATTTTACAAGTGTGCCACAAGTGTAAAATTTTACATATTACAATTAAAGTCGTATAAAGACTTTAGTTTAAAGGTAGGTAACTAAGTTGACAAAGTCTCGATGTTTTTACCGTTGAAGGATTCTCAGTGAGATTCTAGGTATACTGATCGTCCTAATCTCTCACCCAAAAAACGACAAACGAATTACTCTGATAATCCCTTGGTAGAAACCTTGATCGAGTAATTATAATGTATTCACTGACTAACGTAGTGGAAACGGTTCAGGGAATAGACTAGGTATGGAAAGAGGAGGAGACTTTTTGTTCTTGGACTCCGATGTAAGGAGTTGATTAAAGGTTGATTCTTTAAGACACCGAAAGGTTGTTCGGTAAGACACCGAACATTCTTTGGAACGGGTAGTTCCTTCTGTACTACCGGACACCAGGTGTATTCGATTCTCTTCTCTACGAATGTCTTTAGTCGAGAGGATTATATTTCCCTGAATTCTCGTGATCTCATTTCCTCTCACGAGGTCTTTTAATTTATAAGTTTCACTTCTTGCCATATAATTTTCAGACAGTGGTAACTCTTACGTATTAAAATCGTATTTATGAGATTTTTATAAGTAAATCAAACGATCCACAATAACAATTATTTGTCTAGGACGTGGATCCGAACAGTATACAGTAATTATTTAGTCGGGTTCTTACGTTTAATGTTACTAAAACTTAATAGATAAATGACAAATTAATATGAATTAAAATCTGAGAGGATTTTACCGGATTATTTTTAGACCCTACGATTTTCCGACGAATTAGACGAATAAGACACATAAACGATTTTTATTAATTAATATAACAAACCCCTAAAAAAAAGGAATTTTTTGATTATAACCATCCCTACCTGGATATATCTCATAACAGTTTGTACGTAAACAAAAAACGGTCCCAACATCATCTTATAACAAACGTCATTTTAAACATTCCATTTGGAAACGAGTGATGGTACCCTAGTTGAACCATATTACTAAACGAGATTGTTGATTTATTTTCATTGAATTCATGATGGGAATCTAAGTCCGTCTTCCGGGGACGAGACCGAAGATATACAATGTCTCGGACGAGACCGGAAACAGACAAGTACGGTGAGGTAGGTTCCACTCCTCCGGGGTCCCGGTCCCCTGTACGAACGGACCTCCAGAGTATTTGTGTATGTGTGTGGGAAGATCCTGTATAAGGTCCACAAGTGGTGGGACTGTAGAGGACCAGTTTCCCCGGATTCGAGGAAAGGTTCCTGAATTTTCTGGGACGTCCTTAAGAGGGAAAATACTTCCGTGGAACCTGTTCCATCCTCTCTTGTATAAAATAGATGTAAAACAGTAGAACTAAATATTAACCAATTATAAACCTGTCTACCGTACTTCCAGAGGTAGGTAAGAGAACGAGACCTGGATTGTATACACTTTTCCTCCGACTCATTGTAGTAGTAAAATAAAATAAATAAAATTTTAAAAATAACCTCATATTAACGATCAAAGATGACATGTCTTTTCACTTAGTCGATATGCATATGTATATAGGGGAGAAAATACCCAAAGGAACGTCTGGAAACTTACCAGGTAGAGAAGACGACCACTAAATAAAGGATCAAATTCAGTGTAGACCGTGTGTTCATTCACTTTAATTACCGGTTCTTTCTTTTGTTTTCTTCACTTCTTATTCTTTGATTTCTTTAGGATGTCGAAGAAAAAAGGACACCCAAAATCTCTTGTCAATAACAAGAAGTCCTTCAAAAGGGGGTTTACTCACTACTACTACTACTATTTTTACCTAAGAAGAAGGATACAGGACCCGGGGGAAGATTTGTGAGTATGTGTGATTACTTAGAATAGTAATATCTTTGTTGTGACCGTCTAGGACGTCATTGCCGGAGGGTCAAAATGTGTACTCCTTGGGACTCGTACTTCTCCACTAAACATGCACCAGTGTGTTGACCTGTCACCTTTTTCGTCGTCCGAGGTTTCAGGGTCTACTTCATAACAGGTGGGTCGAGACACGTCTTTACAGTTTAAACGTTCGTTGAACGATCGTTCAAGGGTAGAAGTGGTTTGTCATTTCCTTGGACGTCGGAATCGGTGTCGGACTCGCCCTCGTGTCTGAAAGATCATTGTCCCAAGATGACAGTCTCAACTTGTGTCAACGACTCCTGACTCGTAAAACAGAAAAAGTACAAAACAAGACGTAAATTCACGACCATACCCTTGTATGGGAAAGTACCTAGTGTCGGAACAGTACCGTTTCCCTGAACACATTGAGTCACTTCGATACTCGGTACGGTACGTCCCGGTGAGTTCTGTCGCCCCAGTATCACTTCTCAAGACTGTTTTGTACCAGGTGATCTCCTCCTTTACCGTTGGGTGAGGACATAAGAACGACACTCTTGGTACACTTGTCATACTTTTCCGGTTTTCAATACTGTTAATGATTAGCGGGGTCCTTCTTACTTCACTGATCCGGTTCCGTCTTTGCTTCGAGTCAACACTTACACAGACCACTACTATTCGTTTCGGGTTACGACATTTCTTGTTATAACGTATCCTTGGATCTTACAATCCAAGTACTTAGTTCCATTTAACCCGTACCAGTCGTCCTCTACCGTTCTCACTTATAACTGTAGAATCGTTAGTCGTGTCATTTTACCTGTCCTTACCTGTTTAAATTAAGTCTACTGGTAATATAGATGATGACACCCGTTCTTAAGGAGTCTTCTGTACCTCATCAGTTGTTCAGGTATCAGTTGTTCTCAACAGGGAGCATCAGTTGTTGTCAGTCTTTACGTCATGAACCTACGTTGGAGTTTTTACTGTCTTACCAGAGTTAAATAAAGGTTCCGTTTGGTAAGTTGTTGTGTCATTAGGTTCAGATACGGGGTTGGTGACTACGGCTTCTTCGATTTCAACTGGTGAAGATACTTCGGGATGTTGTGGAAGGTCTTGGTTGTGGTTTTTTTCTAAAGGAAAAGTAGTGTCCCCTAACCTTACGTTTTCATCCTTCAGTTCTCTATAGATCTTATTGTCCGTTCAAACCGAAACCCCACGTTTTACTTCGTCCGTTTCCGAATGTCCCAAAACAGTTTTCTTGTAAGACTAGTATAGTTTGTGGGAAAAGACTGTTATGTTCTCTACTGAGATGTGTACCTATAGTTGGTGGTCTACCAGTTATAGTTTTAATCTAATACAAACGTCGACTGACACCGAGTCTTTTACTCGAGAAATGACGTTTTAAGTCCGAATTTAACTTTTCTCATCCCTTTTGGTGATCCGGTAAGTCACTTTTTTCTCACAATCAATGAGTCAGGGTAGACTGGGAAACGATGGGGTACCTGATATGTCGGACGATCCGAGGATACAGGTACGCTAAAGGGTCCATTCCTTTCACCCTCCCCCATCGGTAAGGGAAGAGGCCCCCTAACAGGAATGGGTCCCTAGCTTAGACCTAGGGACGTTCAGACCGCCTAAGAAATGGGCGACACGGGAATCCCTACGGTTGTGAGTCGTTTAAGACCCTTCTTCCCTCTCTTCCTCACATACGTGGATCAGTTTAATTTCGTCAAACTACGGGTGGGGGCGTTTTATGTGGGTAGTACCCTAATGAGATCGGGTCCGAGGTAGGAGAGATGGGCACCTCCCCGCTCCTAGTCTCCAGTAGAAGTCTGGACCGGAAGTCTCTTCCCCAGGGGCAGGATTCCTCCCGGTCCCAGAGAGGGTTCTCTTGAGGCTTGCCAATCTCCTCTCCTTTCGGGGTCAGAGCCCCGCCCCCTCACGTCACTCCGGTACCTGTGGTTCAATGTTCGGGCGGAGAGGTGGTGGGCGAACGTCTGAGCCGGGCGGGAGAAGGTTCCGCGGGGCGGGGAGAACCGGCAGACAGGGCGGGGAGAACCGGCAGACAGGGCGGGGAGAACCGGCAGTCGCCGAGGGGACGTCCCGCAGGGCTGGGGCTCCCCACACGGGGCGGGAGGTGTCGAGGAGCGGGGTCGGGGGAACCGGCAGACGGGGCGGGGACGTGCCGCAGGGCGGGGGCTCCGACAAACGGGGCGGGGAGTGCCGCGGCGAGGGGCGGGGAGGACCGGCAGACGGGGCGGGGAGGTGCCTCGGCTCGGGGCGGAGGACGCGCCGCAAACCCGCGGCACAGCCGAGCGCCACGTACAACCCCGGCAGCGGCCCCTGTTGGTCCTGGGGTTGGCAGGGTACCGACTCGCCTCGACGGCGCCGCCGCCCTGCGCGCCCCGGAGGCGCGAAGGCTCGGGGCTGATGATGCTCGTCCACCGGGTGGAGGTCGTTCCCGACGCCCTGTCCATGCCGGATCGACCCCGCCCCCGCCCCTCAGCCGGCCGGGGTCTCAGGTGCCCTCGGGGCGGGGGCTGGTGCCAAGGGGACCCGGCCTCAGGTCTGGTCGGGACAAGGGGCTTGAGGGGCTCCTGACTCAAATGGCCTCTGTGACGGGCGGGAGGCACCCTCCAGGGGGCGCCCTTACAGGGACCTACGCGGGTCTTCACTCTCGGCCTCAGAGGACGGACAGTGAGGGTTAGTTTCGCACACTCAAAGAGACCAGGGGAAGGTGTGCGGGGGAAGGGTCGGGAAGTCCAACAGTAGGTCAGGACTGTCGACGTGGGGGAGCCACTACTGTCCGGATCCTTGCGTCCGCCCTCTCATACACACACACACACACACACACACACACAGTTTGTACGCGGGACAAATTTACGTGCTCTGAAAATGTACCGGTTTAAAGGTCGCCCTCTACAGGGCTGAAATTCTACCAAGCACTATGCAACGAATTCTGTACTTTTCTACTCTTAGTAACTTTTGGCGAACTAGTGACATTTCTTTCTTTTAATGTGTCGTTAAATGATATTTATAGATGTATTTTCTAATCAACAACTTCGATAATAAATCGACGATTCAATTAACCTCAACCTTTAGAGTAATCAGCTGTTCTTTCCTTTATCTTAAAACCTAGAGAACTATTTATCGTGGAAATTACTCACAAATTTTCAATGTCTCAGTAAAATGACTTCTCCCCACGACGCGTGGCACTACTAAGACTTTACTGTCATCAATGTACATTCCATTTCCGTCTTCAATGACCAAAACTTTTCCTTAACATAAGTAGGATACGATTTAAATTAAGGACAGTATAATAAATATCTCGTAGACGTTGTCCGGAGGAATTAGAAGGAGTGGAAAATTAAATAATAATAAATAAAACAAATTGAGAATTATGAAAAGATGTAGGACAAAAGAAAGACTGTATGGTGACGGGTGGGTGGCTGGGTGAGTGGAGAGGAGGTTGAATTTTTTGTTTTTTAGTGAAGAATATCACGGAAGGGACACGGTTCACACTTAGTTGGTTAAGGACTGAATACGTGTAAGAAGTTCTGAAGATCCATTACGTAGTTCACTGAGCATAGGACGGATGAGACTCTTAAGGTCCTGTCCTCGGTATATCTCGACCTGGAAGTCGAGCACAATCTCATGGACTTTACCGTCTCCCTGACCTATGTACAAATAACTTACTCATCTTTACAGTTGGTCGATCACAGGTCCTCAACACTTACAATGCATCTTGACTCATCGGTGAGTAAATGGTGATTTATCACTGGTAAAAGGCCAGTTAGTCCTTTTGACCGTAGTACTATAAAGTTTTTACCATAATTTACGTGTGTGGACTATTAATTCTCTGTTTTGTAACGAGACACGTAGTATGTGAATTTCCCGAGTAACAACTCTCACCGAAGGAATGGGGTCCGGAACTCAATAAACATAGAGAATTGGGTACAAGATTAAAATAAAAATAAAATAAAAAAACCAGAAGGGTACACCATACACCCTAGAATCAAGGACCTGGTCCCTAGTTTGGGTGTTGGGGACGTAATCTTCACGTCTCAGAATTGGTAACCTGGTGGTCTCTTCAGGGGGAATTGGGTCCAAGATTAAAATTTTACAATGATCAAACTTACTATGGTAATTTTGTTTTTACTTCAATTAACACTCAATAGTAAAAACAAAGAACACGAGTCTTGTGGACCGGCAAATATCAGGAATACCATACTATTGACACATTACTAATAATGAGTGAAATACAAATTATGAATTACCAACGTGACAATTCGTTCCACTCCGACAACTTTAATATATTCCTTAGACTCAGTACGAAATATCGGATAAGTACCAAGACGGAAACCTCCAAAAAAAGTAAAAACTCAGTAATGTTTAGACAATGACACCCATAAGTAAAAAGTAAAATTTTCAGGGATTGATTGAGATTACGTATCCATTATTTGCGTCTCCGTTTATTGAAACCTACGTCTCTTTTGACGTCCTCTTTACATCTTTGGTTCCAAGATCAGGTACTTATCAATACACTGGAACTCGACCAGCAAGTCGAAGAGACTGTACAAGTAGTGGTCTCAATCCCCGAAACTCCATTTCATTCCGGTCTCTAAAAAAAAAACAGATCATCTCGTCACTCTAAGACAAAACAGATTGTCCTCGTTTTCTATAATTCTTCTCCACCGTTCTTATGTGTCTTCTTCATATGTTTTTTCTAGAAGTACTAGGTCTATTAGTGTTACCACCCTAGTGGTTGGATCTCGGTCTGTAGGACCTTACACTTCAGTTCACCCGGAATCCCTCATAGTGATGCTTTTCACTCATCTCCACTACCTTAAGGTCAACTCGATAAAGTTTAGGATTTTCTACTACGACATCTTCACGACGTGAGTCATATGGTCGTTTAAACCTTTTGAGTCGTCACCGGTGTCCTGACCTTTTCCAGCCAAAAGTAAGGTCAGGGTTTCTTTCCGTTATGGTTTCTTACGAGTTTGATGGCGTGTTAACGTGAGTAGAGTGTACGATCATTTCATTACGAGTTTTAAGAGATTCGGTCCAAAGTTGTCATGCACTTGACACTTGAAGGTACACAAGTTCGACCTAAATCTTTTCCGTCTCCTTGGTCTCTAGTTTAACGGTTGTAGGTAGCCTAGTAGTTTTTTCGTTCTCAAGGTCTTTTTGTAGACGAAATAACTGATACGGTTTCGGAAACTGACACACCTAGTGTTGTTTGACACCTTTTAAGAAGTTCTCTACCCTTATGGTTTGGTGGACTGGACGGAGGACTCCTTAGACATACGTCCAGTCCTTCGTTGTCAATCTTGACCTGTACCTTGTTGTCTGACCAGGGTTTGACCATTTCCTCATGCAGTTCCGACATATAACAGTGGGACGAATAAATTGAATATACGTCTCATGTAGTACTTTTTGTTACCCGACCTTCTTCGTGTTCGACCTTAGTTCTAACGGTCCTCTTTATAGTCATTGAGTGTATACGTCTACTATGGTGGGAATACCGTCTTTCACTTCTCGGAGAACTACTTTCACTTTCTCCTCTCACTTTTTCAACCGAATTTCGAGTTGTAAGTCTTTTGATTCTAGTACTGTAGACCGGGGTAGTGAAGTACCGTTTATCTACCCCTTTGTCACCTTTGTCACTGTCTGAAATATTAAAACCCCCCGAAGTTTTAGTGACGTCTACCACTGACATCGGTACTTTAATTTTCTACGAATGAGGAACCTTCTTTTCAATACTCGTTGGATCTGTCGTATAATTTTTCGCCTCTGTAATGAAACGGTTGTTTCCAGACAGATCAGGTTCGACACCAAAAAGGTCATCAGTACATACCTACACTCTCAACCTGGTTCTTTCGACTCGTGACTTCTTAACCACGAAAACTTAACACCACAACCTCTTCTGAGAACTCTCAGGGAACCTGACGTTCCTCTAGGTTGGTCAGTTAGGATTTCCTCTAGTCAGGACTTATAAGTAACCTTCCTGACTACGACTTCGACTTTGGGGTTATGAAACCGGTGGACTACGTTTCTTGACTGAGTAAGCTTTTCTGGACTACGACCCTTTCTAACTTCCGCACTCCTCTTCCCCTGTTGTCTCCTACTCTACCAACCTACCGTAGTGGCTGAGTTCCCTGTACTCAAATCATTTGAGACCCTCAACCGCTACCTGTCCCTCCGGACCGCACAATGTCAGGTACCCCATCGTTTCTCACTCTGTGTTGACTCGTCGACTTGACTTGACTCTCGTCACTCGGAATTTCATTTTCTTTCGACTTTCGACAATCAAAACGTTTCGTTACTCGTTACTTATAATAACAGATATAGGATAAAGTCACAAACCTACATGGACAAACAAACTGGTTAGGGTCAGTGGCATTCCTGGAAACAGAGGATTTTGACCTCAACAAAACTACAGACGTTGGGGTCCATCAGTGTCGACCAAACAGTCAGACCTTTACAGGACCCTTACTTTCTCTTCTTGTTGAACGGAAAAGAACCAAGAGAATTCTCCACCCGGTAACGTCACAAATCAAGTCCAGTCAGCGAATCAGCACAGGCTGAGAAACGTTGGGGTACCTGACATCGTGCGGTCCGGAGGGACAGGTAATGGTTGAGGACCGTCAGGTGAAGCATTCACCACATAAAGATTCGGTCAGTGACTTAGATTTTCTCGGACTACGTCACTAAACAATGTTACATAGATCAAGGTGTTCGTAGTATCGTTGTACTTACGCCTTATCCGAGAATGTTAGTATATTTTTGTAGGGAAACTTTCCGATAATTGGTCGGGATCAAAAAAGTCACGGTCATAACTAAGTCTCACTCTATGGCATTATAGGTCTTTAACTACGACTCTATAAACGTCTCATTTCGACTTCTACCATAACTCTGTTTTTATCTTATTGTTCACCGAATATTCCTCTTTTGATTTCGAGCACCGATACGAAACTCCTGGTGGGTCCACACATTTTGAAACTTTCCAGGTCCAGATCCTACTCCACTACTTTTGACCCTGGACACTTATATGTAGGGTCCCGACCCATAAATTTCTAAAACTTTATCTCTAAATTCCACGTCTTTAACGTTCTACTAAGAGGGTTATTCGGAAAGAGACCGAAAAAACAACCCCATTTATAGAATTCAGAATCTAAATCTTCTTGTCTATCCTTTCAGTCACAGCCCCACGACGGCACACCTACACAAATCTTTTTACTCGGACACTACTTCTCAATTACTTTAGCCGTAGTAAAACAGACCTTAATCTTCCGGTTCTCCACAAACTGACACTAAAAAATCAAAAACTTCACAATGTCATCTCTTCACACTGGTCACCTACAGACACACATCACTTCTATCTCATCCTTGTTTCTTCAAAATGTAAGAAATAACTTTTCTTGACCAACAAACTCTCTACTACCTAAAGACATTTCTGACCAGGAAAAGGTACACTTCAGTATCCACTTAAAAAATTTAATAAGATTTTGTTCCAGTTCGAATGTCTTTTCAACGTCCATTTATCCTGTTTCTGGAGATTATAAGGGGAGTCGGGCTAAAGAGTTGAGAATTGTAAAATGAAGTAAAAGCAAGGGGGAAAGATAAACAGACGGACAGATTTTCGTGTTCTGAACAGGTCTGGTAAACTCTTCCCGTCCGTACACTACGGGACTGTGCCAATGGTATATTGGGAAGAACAGTCCTTTGACTGTAGCTATGTGGTTAGGTGTTTGGGGTCAGTCTAAAGTCGTCGACAGGATTGTGGAAAAAAAGGCCAGGTCCTAAGGTGGACACTTGGACACAATTGCACAGAGAGGTCGGAGAGGGTCAAACCTGTGTAAGGAGAAAACACAAGGACCTGGGGGGTTAGTCTAAAGTCGTCGACAGGATTGTCGAAAAAAAAAGGACCAGGTCCTAAGGTGAACACTTGGACACAATTGCTCAGAGAGGTCGGAGAGGGTCAGACCTGTGTAAGGAGACAGAACTGGACAGAAAACACAAGGAGTGTCAAAGTATCCGATGTGGAGAGTAGGGTCTCCTATTGGGAAGTCGACCCAGGCAGACTACCAAGGAGCGTTTGTCTGTTACTAATGCGAAAGGACCATCCTCGTGGTATCCGGACTTCGTCCTGTAGTCCCTGTCTTCAGTATCGGTACAAATTCCTAGAAGACGGGAGTAGTAAATCACAATTTGACGAATGTGACAGGTCAGTCGGTTAGGAACAATAGTATGACTAACACTTTAGAATCTGCCCCTTATTTTTAAAGATTGTACCTCCGGCAATACGGTATAAATGAAGTGCAAGTGAGAATCATTACTCTTTCATTTCTAGACAAACTTCGATGATCAAATTTTTAAACACTAAGATGTTAAAAAAAAAAGAAAAAATTTGTATCCGTGAAGGGTCGATTCCTTACCCAACACAAGGTGTTCGTCTCTAATCCACAAACCCAAAACCTGTGGTAAAAGGGAAATTTTCTTAAAACCGATTTATCACCAAAAGTAAGATCTAATGTGATTCGTCTCTTTAAATGAATATGATTTCGATTGTCATACTGGAAACCCCCAAAATTCCCTTTTTTTACTGACTTCCTTTTATCTTCGATTGTTAGTTCCCGAGGGTTCACTGGCACGGAGTCGGGAAAGGGTGCCCTTCGGTGACTCGGGAAGGAAACGGTCTTAGGAACAGAAACTAAGTGTCAGAAAAACAAACAAACAAACAAACAAATTTCTGTAATATACTAAAGAAAAAGTGGGAATCAATTACAGTCGAATCATAATCGTCGTACCGAAGTCAACTTCGACAATGAGACCACCAGTGACTCGTCTCAGACGCCAACTTGGAGGGGTCCCGAGAAAAACTCCGACCTTACCGAAGGACAGGTCGCCAAAAGGGGAGGTCGGGGAAAAGACGACGTGTCAAAGGGGACGAAGAGTAGTCTGGTTCATACGTCCACCCGTACGGGTGAGTCAGGAGGTCGAAGGACGGTCGTGAGTAGTCTTCGAGTCTTCGGACGTACCGCATCGAGGACCCTTACCGTCAGTCACTGGGTAGTACTACCACAAAGGTCCAATATGTTCCTTTGTGGGGGTCTAGTGTCAACACCACAGTCCCTGGACCACAGGGGATTTACACTCACTCCGGTCCAGACGAAGAGTCACTGGGGAAGGACTGTCGGTACTCCGGGACGGGTCCGGGCAGACCACCTTTTGTCTTACTCGGGGGCTGGACTCCAGGTCCTTCCTAAATCCCATCGGAGCACAGATCTGGACCACCTTAGGAGTATCGAGAGTCTCTACGACCGGTACAACATAAAATGTACAAATAGAACACATAACAGACAGGAATGGAGAACTTACAGTGACGAAATCCCATCCTCGGAATCAACCGAATAAGTGGTTCAGTTAGAGGTCCTGATCTCGTCTCGGACCAAGTACTTCCGTGAGTTCTTTATTATGACACCTCACTTACTTGGACGAAAGGTCCGAAAAGAGTGACGTAAAGGTGTAAATGAAGCTTTTCGAACAAGAAAAACGAAGTATGACCACAGGAAAGACGAAAAACTGAAGGGATCAAGAAAACACAGAACTCAAAGTTTATGTCGACTGTAAAAGACGAAGAATTTGGTCTCTCCCAAAGGGATCATTGAGTCGACCAATCCTTCTCGGGGACCTCTCCCCTATCCGAGGTCATAAGAACCCGAAGGAACCACCGAGTTTGTTATTTCTTAGGCGGACGTTACGCCCTATGGACCCAAGCTGGGGACCCAACTCTCCTAGGGGATCTCTTCCCTTGCCGATAGGTAAGCTTATAAGAACGGACCTCGTAAGGTATCTGTCTCCATGGACCCTCCCAGCGTCTCAGAGTGTACTGACTCGCTGAAAGTGAAAGAAAAGTGAAGTCTGGTCTCTTCGTAAAAGTTTTTCCTCTAGTACAAGATTTAAACTGACGGACAATGACTGGTCACATTAAATAAGTATTTTATAAAGAAATAATATCGCTTTTCTTCTCTAACCTGGACCTTTTCCTTGAAATACTTATAGTAGTCAGACTACATACGTCCATTCTATACTGTCGTCTTTTAAAAATTCTGGTCAAACGGATCGAGTCTACCATTTCTTAGACGGACGTCACGTCCTCTGAACCCAAACTAGGGACCTAGTCCTTCTATTGTACCTCTTTCTTTACCGTTGGGTGAGGTCCTAAAAACGGACCTTTTAGGATACCTGTCTCCTCGGACCATCCGATGTCAGGTACCCCAGCGTTTCTCAGCCTGTACTGAATCGCTCATTTGTTGTTATTTTTAAATTGGGATTGTATACAATGTTTATGGTAGTAACATCAGGACAATGATAAGGAATAAAGACTACACATTTACAAAGTTCATTTGTGACGTTAACGTATATTATTGATAGTTCACATTCTTATTTAAACTAATTTTATCTAAAATTTTTAATGATATAAAAGTGATAAACCATAAACACATTAAAGTCCTTAGATAAAACGAATTTATAGAATTTTTATTCTGTGTAATATCAGAATAGAAAACCCAGTGTTAAATTTGTATCACTTAGACACTTACTGATTCCGTATTAATAATATCGACTGGAAAATCGTTTTACCATCCGTCCCAATACACCATAGAATAAAACCTCAAAGGTTTGTAAAGAAATAAAACCCCCCGAGGTTTTAGTGACGTATACCACTGACGTCGGTACTTTAATTTTCTGTGAACGAGGAACCTTCTTTTCGATACTGGTTGGATCTGTCATATAATTTTTCGTCTTTGTATGAAACGGTTGTTTCCGGGTAGATCCGTTTCGACACCAAAAAGGTCATCAGTATCTATACCTACACTCTCAACCTGACAATTCTTTCAACTTACGACTTCTTAACTACGAAAACTTAACACCACAACCTTCTGAGAACTCTCAGGGAACCTGACGTACCTCTAGGTTGGTCAGGTAACATTTCCTTTAGTCAGGACTTATAAGTGACCTTCCTGACTAAGACTTCGACTTTGAGGTAATGAAACCGGTGGACTACGCTTCTTGACTGTGTAACCTTTTCTGGGACTACGACTCTTTCTAACTTCCGTCCTCCTCTTCCCCTGTTGTCTCCTACTCTACCAACCCACCTAAACTACTTGCACTCAAACTCATCCGAGGCCCTGAACCACTACCTGTCCCTCCGGACCGTACGACGTCAGGTACCCCAGCGTTTCTCAGCCTGTCTTGACTCACTGACTCGACTTAACTTTGCAAAGAAGTGTTAAACTCGTCTCAATGTTAGGTAAACAATAATATTTTATAAAAGTATTATGTCACGTAATAATGTCAAAGATTGTTTTTAAATTTTATAGATTTACTCTGGAAAACCTCGTGAAATTTAAAGATTTAAAAATTTTTACAAATACTCAATATCACATATGAAATTAAGACAAAGACATACTCGTCCATCCTCTTCCGTTACCGTTGGGTGAGGTCATGAGAACGGACCTTTTAGGGTACCTGTCTCCTAGGACCATCCGACGTTCAGGTACCCCAGCGATTCTCACCCTGTGTTGACTCATTGAAGTGAAAGTGAAAAGTGAAAGTACGTAACCTCCTCCTTTACCGTCGGGTGAGGTCACAAGAACGGATCTCTTGGGGTCCTTACCACCTCGGACCACCCGACGGCAGACACCCCAGCGTGTCTCAGCCCATGTTGACTTCGTTGAATCGTCGTGGTCGTCGTCGTACTTGTCCATCAAAACTTCGACAGACAGTGTATTTTCTTACGATTACCCGACAAGTGGACGTGTCCCGGTATATCTGGGACGAAAACTGTGGTGTGAATTAAAACTCTTTCTTTAGGTACATTTAGAAATACACACTTACCACATTACACCAGAACATAGATAAAGAGTCCTCTCAATACGGATCTCCACTATGGAGTCACTACAACGTAATTAAAGGAGAGATTTCTACGTATATGTAAGACAGGAAATCCGACGTCGTAAACCCATTTTATAGATTCTTATGTGACAGAGTGATTGTCAAAACAATTTCGTTTAGGAATCTAAACAGGTTCAGATTGCGGTAACAAATTTTTAGACGAAAATGAAAAGATCTCGATTCGACTTCATATATTTCGATTTCTTCATGGACTTCCTTTATACACTTAGTCTTTTCTTCCGAGCATAAGCTTTGGTTCTTATAAATGTCGTCAAGCTCGCCTAGGTTCGATTGTAATGGCGTTCAAATCTCTTCGACGTTCTTGACTTCCACCACAAAACATGACAAAAAACAAATACAAAAACAAAAGAACAGGAAAAAACGATTCTAATCCTTACCGCTCTTATTCAAAGTCTAGACACTGTCAGTGATTACAATCCACCAAATAGGTCTTCTAATTGACAGTCAAAAAAAGGTCCTCAATCAATGGTATACCGGTGTAAAACTAGTCTGTTCAACTTTAACGTACAAGAGTCTAAAGACGAAATCAACTCAATGACCTTACAGACACGAAACAATATAATATGTTCACCAATTGAATTTGTCCGTACCGGTGATCGGTATGGACCGGGGAGTGGACCATGGACCATAAAGAACCGTAGTAGTCCTATAGAACGTTTCTGACCGAAGAAGAAGTCTCCCAAGAAAAAGAGACCGCACCCAGGGAGATAAGACCCGTCCGGTCCACAGTCCTCCTTTGACTCTCCCTCTTGACCAGGTTCCTCAACCAGGAGTACGGGTAGCTGAGACTCTTAGTCTTATCGAAGGGGAAGGGACGGTAGAGAGTGGGACCGAGGGGTGAGGGAATCCGACGAACTGTTTGACACGGTTCATACCTCCTACTCCGGAGTAAAGAGTGATAAACACGACGAGTCCCGAAAATGGACTGAATTGGGTGGACGAGTGGTCAATGTCCTCTTCAACCGAAGTCGTGAGGAAAAAAAGGGAGAACTTGAAAGGGTGGTCGGAACATAATATCTTCAAAATTCATATGTCCTTTTCTTAATAACATTATTTGTAAGTACGATACCAGACTTGCAAACACAGTGGGACGGGTTTAAGTATACAACTTTAGGATTGGGGTGTTTTCACATAATAATCACCCACCCCGGAAACTCTCCACGAATTCAGTGTTCTCACCCTGAGAGTACTTACCCTAATCACGGAGTATCGTCTCCGAGGTCCCGTGAGGACCGGGGAAGGTGGACTCCTGTGTCACTCTTCTACCATCGAGACTTGGTCCTACCCCCGAGAGAGGTCTTCCGGTGGAACTAGAACCGAAGGTCGGAGGTGTTGAGTATTTGTTAAGGACTCGGCGGGTTGGTCGTGACAAAATAATATCGTCGGATTTACTTGACTGTAGAACACTAGATAGGTCAATATTTATATTTATAAATGTTGTCAATATTTATAAAACGATACAAACGAACCGGACACAGACACATACACATAAATAAGGACTCGGTAACTTTCATTCGACGTCTTTGGTACTGTAAAGAGGGGATTTATGAATTCACACCTAAGAGGTCTTTGTTCCTGTCAGAGGAGGTATTAGTATGGTAATAGTGTAGATTCTTCTAATGATTACTAAGATATTATAAATTATAAGTCAACTATAAAATCAAAGACGTCCAGGGAAGTTTTCAGACAAAAAGGTCTGGTCCTCGGTTGGTCCCAAGCGTACAATATAAACAATAACACAAGAAAAAATTAGACAATTAGACTAAACCAGAGGATGGTGAGAAGGAAAAAAAAAAAGGTTTACTATGACGGAAAAACTTCTTCCGTCCGGTCAGCAAACATCCTACTGAATGTAAGACTTAAACTGAACAATAAAAAAACCCCACAGTAAATTGAACACATCACAAGGGACATAAAGAACACTCGATCTTTAAGTCGGATCTGATCGTGGAGGGTCATCTCAAAACACCGCTACCCTTGGAAGAGAGATATCTACGACAGACTATGTCAACGGTGATCGGTATGCACCACAACTCGTGAATTTTACATCGAACCCTGTGACTCCTGACTCAAAACCACAATCAATTTAAATTTATCAGTACCGACTTCAATATATGTGGGACTACATAGGCCAGTCCTCCATGTACTCGAGACTACGGTCCACCAGGACGAACTTGCTCCGACTCAAACTACAGAACCAATTATGCCGTCAGACATCCAGAGAGATAGCATTCCATGGAAAGAGACGAAACTGTTAATCATTTATTAGACGTCTCACCACCGAACCGTAGAACCCTTATGGAACAAGGAGTCGTCGGAAAACGGATCACCAAAATCCTAGGTAATTACTGCGCACTTAGTCAATATCACCTTTAACACTTTACAAAGATTAAACTAGAATAGAAGATAGTTATGGAAACAATCGACCGTAAAGTACTTCTTCTGGAAAGAAAGGAGGAAGAGGGAGGGTGTTAAGTGACACCCGAACACTTAAAAATAAAGTAGTAATGTAATAGTCAATGATATTAATAAGAAAACGAGAAGTGTAAAAGGACAGGAAAACTGTCCTACAAGGTCCAAATGGAAGACGAAGGGACGGAGTCTGGACCTTAATCCGAGAATACACTCCTTGACACTCATGTCGAGTGTCACGTCGAGACATGGCCAAACTCACGTCTCCCCATGAATCTTTGGTTCTAAACGTCCGACCGACACGAATCGATTATCAGAATTGATGTCGGGAAGTCCAAAAGGGGAGAGTCATAAGTCCATCTCACGAATTCCGAGTCAAATACTTACATTTGGTCTCTTAGTCACCACGACACTTCCGTACGGGGGGGAGGGGAAGGACGGGGGAAGTAGGAGGGGGAGGTGGGGGTGAGGGGTGGAACCGTCGAACAGTAATCGTAAAAAGGAGTCCACAGGAAACCAGAACAGACAAACCGAGAAGAGACTTCGACTAGGACTCTGTCCCAGACCGACAATCCCCGAACGTACCCTTCACGTTCCTACGACGTCGACCCATCGACTCTGTTCCTTCCTGCCCACTGGTTTCGTCCCACAATTCAGTCGAGGTCAGCCGTGTACCTCTAATTAGGGTGTCCCTACGAGGTGACTCACCAAGTCTCGTAAACCCTCTACGTAGAGGACCGACGATTCGTAGTGACCAACTCTCGACTACCCCCTCTCCATGTCTCCCACTCCAAAGTAATGGATACACGAGGACACCCGTCTTGTCGAAGGGGTCCCCGACTCCTCGGAAGTCGTGTCTCTGTCCCCGCGACCTTGGATCCTAGTAGGTCTTTCGAAGGTCTCAGCATATTCCTCGTAACGGTCGGAGGTGAAATCGGAGGACGTAAGTTCACGGTCCGTGCCCCGACCGTACTGCCGAGTCCCTTCCAGGGGTCCCAGCCCCTCGCTCAGGGATAGACCAAGACACAGAGGAGGGGGACTTTAGGAACTCATATTCTTTTGTAAACATTCGGTATCCTTCTTTCTCAAAAACGAATTTTGAATAATAAATTATTTGGAGAAATAAAACCCCACACATAAAACATTTGGTGGGGAGTAGAGAAAAATTTCTATAAAAGAGAACCGTAAACATCTCCTACGGACGACTTTCGAGAACCCGAATTTTTAATTTATAGACAACTCAAGTTTTCTCATCTATATCTTGTCTCTCTTCATTTAACATAAAAGAATTAACGGAAGAAATAGAAAAGAACCGAATAAAACAGTAAAATGACCGGAATAATTTGAAACTAAATTAATCCATAGAGAAATATAGTAATGACGGTAGATAACACAATTATCGTGACACTATCTCTTTTTTCTTCAGGGACGAATTGACAATGATTTTTACCCGGTAGTATATTATGTAAAATTCTATAAAACTCCCTCTGTTCAGTTAAAACCAATAATAACAGACAAGTGAAAAACTCACAGTTTTGTTTTTGAACCCGGGTAAAACATAAATCTGACTCTTGACTCTTTTGTCAAAAGATTAAAATAATAGAGTATCCACACAAAGATTAACGTCTCGTAGTGACGGAGTAAACCTTTTACAAGATACTACCTTTTAATAGACACTACTGGTGTCAGTTCCCGAAAAATTCAGAAATTAATGATTGTATACTTAGTTTCACGAAAAATACGGAACGAAAATTCCTTTTCAGTGAAGTATTACCTCAGTGCAAGTAGTCAATCTCGCACTATCACTGTGACTGTAGAAATTCAATAATCCCGGTCTCGTTTGGACTACGGATGTCACGACTAGTGTTTACAGGTGTCCCGTACACATAGGGATTCTTTGCCGTCAACTACCAGATCGTTTATTATATGAGTCACCGACACTGCTTATCCTGGTCCTATGATACATCTATAGCAAGTCTATTCTTTAGTCATCCTAACGAAAGAAAAGGGAAAAATTCCTGTCTTGAAAAGTCTCTTGTCGTAGATTACACAATGAAAGTACTATTTTATTGACCTAAAAGTACTATCGAATTATAGTAGTTCCAAAATAAAGGACTTAACTACTTTCCGATTCATTTTGAAGGTAGTTACAATAAAATAAATTTTATATATTGTAAAATGTCTTAACTCGAGAACCATACACAACAAACACTTTAACACACCAAAGATTCTATTCGACTTAAAGAGTCGATATAGTCGAAGATGACAAAGAAATGACAAGGAAAATACAACATTTCTGGCTTTTTATGTCTGTCCACAACCAACATTATTATAGGAGGTGTTTTTAGTTTGAAACAAATAAAAATCTAACTTAAACTCTGAGTTTAATTCTTCTACGTCAATGAGAGTTTTCTATCGGACCCCTTTTTTCCACTTGACTTTCTACTTTTGTTTCTTTTTCTTTTCCATCATTCAATTTTACTATTTGAAAGACAATTGTCTCCTAAAAACCTCACAAGTACAAAATTCTAACAAAATTTATTCTAGTAGAATAATGTCTCTAGAAAAACTAATGTGAGATACTAATAAATTTCTATAAACGAATATCTCATAACGAAATCACATATTAAGTTAATTTGAACGACTTTCCGTCAGTGACACCGACGTTTTCTCTATCTAGGGTTTCTTTTGGAGTCACAACAATCGTCTACTTTAACACAAAAATATTACGAAACATCGACGAAAAAAGAAGTAAGGTCTTTATAAAATTTACTCGCCATTTGTTTTACCCGTAAAACGACGAAAAGAAACATATGTATTAAAACATGTAAAATTGGAAAAGTATCTATTTCACCTTTCTTTCCTAACGTATAGAGTCGTCGTCTGTTTTTTCTTGCCGTTCCTTATGAAATTTATTTAAGACGATACATAGACGGCATTACGTCCGAAGATTAGGAGGAGGGATAGAGGTATATTTACTAAGACAAGTTCTGGTATCTACAAAAGAAGTGATTTTCGTCATTTCGAGAAAATCTACTTTACAGATTTTTGTAGAACATTATTGAACCTCGTACGACCGTTCTCATCAGTGAACACTGATACACACTTTGGGGGAGTCGTTCAGCTATAACATTATTCGTTTTGGCCCTCGTAGTGAGGTAATAAGTCTCTTCGGTTGTCGCACGAACGAGGAATCCGACGTCGTAAGTAATTCTTTTCGAAGGACCCGACTTTCGACCTTTGTCTACTATTGCCCTATACTAAAAGTATAAATTACGAAAGGAACCTTCTCATACACACGATGTCTAACTATCTTCTTAGTTGACGATGAAATGATTTTCTGAAAGTCCAAACGGGATATCGATGGCTACCTTAGTAAGTCGGTTCTTTAATTGAAAAAGAGGAAAATGGACGAAATATATAGACGATTCGTCCGACGGACCGACGGTCATTTACAATAATACGTCAATTGACAAACCATAAATTCTGAGAATAGTCTTTTCTTTGTCTCCGGTGTGATAAAACAAAAATATCATCCTCGTTCCAAAATCAAAAAGAAAAAAAAGACACGTAATCGTCCGTAATTAGACTCAAATATCTTTCAAAATCAAAAGAAAGGGTTTCTAATTTTTCAATTTTTTGGATCTTAAATCTCGTAAGAAATTCGACATCCTATATTTTGTGGTTCGGGGTCGTTGGAACTGGATATACTTTTCCGGAAATTACAATTTACTGAAAAGACGATAATCTACATGTGGTTTACACCACACTACACTATCTGAAGACTCGGTAAGTCCGTCAGAAAGACAAACTGTAAACCAGTACTTTATTAACTGTACAAAAATTTAGATATTAGGTCAAACAAGAAAGACACGACAAGGACTATCAGTGTAACAATCATACCGTCACAGTTACCATGAATTCATTTTGCCTTCTAAAAAAAAAGATAACCATGATGACTAAGGAATGGAATGTATATCAATATGTCAAAGGAAAAGTCAGTATAAATAATCCCGTTCTCTGTATATCGCCGGTTGGGGGATTGTACAATGTGTCTTATTAATCTTCACAAAGTAAAAATGACTTTTCACAATAGAGGAATTTTCGAAACTGACAACCGTCATACATTCTTAGTTAATCCATGGTGAAACTCTGTAAACATTCAAAGGAAAAAGTTAAAGGGTAACGACAAGGTAGTTATTTTTCTATTTCTGTAATGTCGTTTTAGGGTTTCATCAAGTCAGTCAAGTCAAGTCAAGTCAGAGAGTCAGTACAGACTGAGAAACCTTACGGTACCTGATGTTGTGCGGTCTGAAGGGACAGGTAGTGGTCGAGGACCTCGGATGAGTTTGAGTACAGGTAACTCAGTCACTACGGTAGGTTTGTATAGTAGGAGAAAACAGGGGAAGAGGACGACAGTCAGAAAGGGTCGTAGTTCCAGAAAAGGTCACTCAGTGAAGAAGTGTAGTCCATCGGTTTCATAATCTTAATTAATTGTCCTTTCTGTTTCAAGTCCAGGGTCAAACTTAAGAGTGTTTAAAACGATAGTATATCAGTAGGACGACATAATATGTGACAGTAAAAAATGAAACCCCATCTGAGATTATGGCAACCAGAGATCCGTACAAGAAGAGGAACGGGTCAAAATAATACATAGTCGTCACTGATCCTGTACATGGATTTTTGTGTAGTTTTGTATACATGGGTCCTCTCCACCTCTACCGTAAACACTTACTCTCGTATTTGAAACTCCACCCCAAAGACTTCAAAGATTTGACGATGTGATATTTTATATACGGGGATTTTCGTCTTCACTTGACCCATGAAGTGTCTTTTAATACGGTATGGTCCCGACTTCTTACATTTCCTACTCTCTTAAAGTAGTGTCCCGATGTTCGACCAACTTTTCAAGGTGAGGGTGACAACCTTTGAAGGGACGGTCCCAGTGTACCTTTTACCGACACGTCCAACAATAAAGGCGAAGATTAGGATTATCATTCTTGTCCCTTGTCAGTGACGTGTAGACAAAACAGTTCCGGAAGTCATTCGTCAAATATAAGTAGTTGAGTAAATTAGGACAACTGTCAAGACCTTCATCTATGACAATGGGAGTAAAATCTCCTTCCGAGTCTCTTCAACCAACTGAACGGTTTCTGACGTGACGAACGTCCTCGGGTTCAAGTTTGGTACAGGTAGAATAATCAATAGAACGACGGTGACGGAAGATTCCATCAGACCCACTTTACGAGAAGTTACAATCCTCTTTAGGGACCAGCTTATTTTCGTCTGAGCAGAATACCACGTTTTATCAAGTCAATAGGTAAATCTACGTAAAAGTGGATTCGTATCCCCTCTGACTCTACCAGAGGGAACGACGACCTGATCAGGTCGACCTAGTCCACTCTACCCTAAGACATGACCAACTTCACCTCACTCTTTAATCTGTATGTGAAGTCTAAAGTAATACTCCTTAAGAACACAATAACACATTGGGTTAAACTCAAATTGAGTCAAACTCACAACACCGTACTGTCTACCCGTTACCTCAGGAACATAGACCCAAACTTAGGACACTGGTTCTCGTTTAACAGACGGGAACGATTCAGAAGGACCTCACCCATATTGTTTTTACCAACAAAGTGCCCAAATTTTTCATTGGTTATTTTCAATCGAACTGTGGACCATTCACGAACCGTGTACAGGTGACTAAGAAGACAGTGACATCAGTCGGTAGAAGGACGAGGGGACCCCACCGGCATGACTCCTCAGGACTGCAGTGTGGTGAATGGACACCATCACTCCGGTCTCCATGGATGGTTAATCCTTTACTTTTCCTTTCGGTGGACCACCATTGTTGTGCATAATCTACTAAAATCGCAGTACTGTCATGGTTTTTTGAATTTTCTACATGGAAACTTCGGACTTAAATTACCTGGGTAAAACTTTAAAATTATCAAGGCTGAAGATAACCTAAATCACCGGTCTTTGCAGAGGAAAACCGATGTCAACACTTTTAAACCAACTCAGAGAGTAGATGGGGTCACCGTTTTACTTTTCAATTTTTAGTGTAACAGTACCTCAGAGTCAGACGGACCTGACGGTATCGTTTTGTCGGGTCTGACCCATCGAACTTGTTGTTTAGATAAAACAGTGCCCGACCTACAGTCTAGATCCACGGTCGACCCCACCAAAGACCACACTCGAGACTCAACGTCTGACAGGAGAGAGAGACATGAACACACAGGAAAGGAGACACATGCACACACCTCTATCTATCTAGAGACCAGACAAGGAGAAGATTCGGGTCGTCAGATGAACTAACTATCTGGAGTAAATTGGAAATAATTCAAGTCAAGTCAAGTCAAGTCAGCGAATCAGCACAGGCTGAGAAACACTGGGGTACTTAGCGTCGTGCGGTCCGGAGGGACAGGTAGTGGTAAAGGGCCTCAAGTGAGTCTGAGTACAGGTAGCTCAGGCACTACGGTAGGTCGGTAGAGTAGGACCCAACAGGGGAAGAGGAGGACGGGGGTCAGAGAGGGTCGTAGTCTCAGAAAAGGTTACTCAGTAGAGAAGCGTACTCCACAGGTTTCATGACCTCGAAGTCGAAATCGTAGTAAGCAAGGTTTCTTTAGGGTCCCAACTAGAGGAAGTCTTACCTGACCAACCTAGAGGAACGTCAGGTTCCCTGGGAGTTCTCAGAAGAGGTTGTGGTGTCAAGTTTGCGTGTCAAATTGGAAATAATGGAGGAGGATTTAGGATAGAGGTGTATGTCAGTGCAACCTCCAATCCTAAACTTGTATTCTTAAATCCCTTCCTGTGTTACGTCAGACTGTGTATTATTTCACTTTCTTAAGGAAGTCCTAACAATGTACACTTAAAAATAATTCTCTAAACACCTTCAGAGTGACACTGAATTCCTGAACAAATGTATCTTTGATTCTCGTCATTATCATGACACACTTTTCTACCTTTAATCCAGACTGTCGAGGTAAAAAGATAAGACGTAAGTAGTACTATGATTAAAGGAATAGACACCCCTTTTTATTATTCTTTTTATTTCTAATGACGGTGTAAGACGTTTTGTACGTCTTATTGTATTTATATAAAAAAGTTTCACGTTATTACCAGTTCCAGGTGGACGAAACTTTTCACATCAACCACTAATAATCGACTCTTTAACAATATCATCAAGATTTAAACGACGAGAGAAGTCGTCACACCGGAAAGGAGGAAGGGAGTCATTTCTACTTGAGGACCAAAATTTTCAATGGAAGACAAGTGATTATTCAGAAAAGTCAATATAAGTAAACGAAACGATATTGAAAGAGGTATACGAAAGTCAAATAAATTTGATTTTTTTTTTTTAAAGTGGGTAAAGAATATAAGGGGTGAGTAGGTGGAGACCGTTGGTAGTCAGACAAGAGACATAGACACTTGAACCAAACATAATCATAAACAAAAAAAAATTAGGTTTACATTCTCTCTAACCCGAAGGGTCCACCGAGTCACCAATTTTTTTTTAGGAGGACAGTACGTCCTCTACGTCCAAACTAGGGACCTAGCCCTTCTAGGGGACCTTCTTCCGTACCGTTGGGTGAGTTCATAAGAACAGACCTCTTAGGGTACCTGTCTCCTCGGACAACCCGATGTCAGGTATCCCAACGTTTCTCGTACGTCCGTGCATTCTCTCTAATATGTAATAAACATACTGAATAAAGTGAATCGTATTACGGAGTTTCAAATAAGTGTAACAACGTTTACCGTCCTAAAGGAAGAAAAAATATCGACTTATTATACGGTAACATATAAGCATGGTGAAGAAATGGGTAAGTCGGTAATAACCTGATAATCTAACGAAGGCATAGAACCGACAACACTTATTACAACGGCACATGCACCCCCACGTCTATAGAAAAGTTCTATCGCGGAAACTAAATAACCTTAACGATCTAGTATACCATCAAGATCAAAATTGAAAACTCCATAGAGGTATGACAAAAGTATCATCGACATGGTCAATGTAAGGGTGGTTGTCATATGTCCCCAAAGGAAAAAAGGTGTAGGAGTGATTATGAACGATAAAGAACAAAATCATTATCGGTAAAATTGTACGCACTCCACTATAGATTGACACCAAAAGTAAAGGAAAAGGGACTAATAAATCACTTCAACTTGTACAAAAGGATACGAAAAACCGGTAAACATACAGAAGAACCTTTTTACAGATAAGTCTGAAAAGACAGGTAATAAAAACGAGAACTCAACTACTCAAGAAATATGTAAAACCTATAACCGGGAAATAGCTGTATAGTTCTGAAGGACCACCAAGTCGACCATTTCTTAGGTCGACGTTACGTCCTCTGGACCCAAGATAGGCACCCAATCCTTCTAGGAGATCTCTTCCGTTGTCGATGGGTGAGGTCATAAGACCGGACCTCTTAAGGTACCTGACATATCAGGTTCCCCAGTGTTTCACAGTCTGTACTGACTCACTGAAAGTGAAAGTAGTTATATAGTAAACGTGTATAAGGGAGGGTAAGCTATCAAAAGGAAAACCCACTACCAAAAGAAACGACAAGTCTTCGAAAAATCATCAGAAAGAACAAACAAAGACGAAAACAATGCAAACGAAAACCACAGTCTAAGTTTTTAGTAACGGTACCTGAATAATTTCTCGAATCGTAGACACAAAAGGAGATTCTCAAAATACCAAAACATTTTGTAAGTTCAGAAATTAAGTAAAACTCAATTAAAAACACATACCATAATCGATTACTAGACGACGACGACGACGACGATTCAGCGAAGTCAACACAGACTGAGACACACTGGATCCAAGTAAAAAAAAGTACACCGACAGATCAAAAGAATTGTGGTAAACAACTGCTCTGACAGGAAAAAGGTAACATATAAGAACCTAGGAAACAACATTTAATTACTGGTATACGTACCCAAATAAAGACACCAGAAACAAGACAAGGTAATTAGATACACAGACAAAAAAATACCGTCATGGTATGACAAAATTAATGACATCGAAACATTATATAAAGTTTTATTTTGGCGTACTACGGCGATCGAAACGAGAAGAAAGAGTTCTAACGAAATCGATAAACCCAGAAAACACAAAAGTGTCTTTAAAATTCTAACGAAACTAAGACACTTTTCAAGGCGACCTCAAAACTATTCCTAATGTAACTTAGACATCTAACGAAATCCCTTATACCGGGAAAATTGTTATAATTAAGAAGGTTAGGTACTCGTGTCTGATAGAAAGATGAATAAACACAGAAAAGATCACAAAAAGTAATTACAAAATATCAAAAGTTGTACTTTAGGAAGTGAAGGAACCAATATAAATAAGGATCCATAAAAATACATCAATACTTACTCTGTCAATTAAAGGAAAAGACTATAAAGTAGTAATTACATATCTTTGGAAGAATTACCAGGTTGAGAGTGTAGACATATACTGATGACCCTCTTGGTATCGAAACTGATATCGCTGACTTTTTGTTGTTTTGTGTTACTCAAAATACTTTGTACCATCCACAACTAAAGTAACCAGTACGAAGGAATGGAGTAAAACAAGGACTTTTGTTGGATTTATTGGAATATCAAGTATCTGTCGTACAAATTGAGAATACAGCAAACCCCGACGTCCAACATTACGGTCGTCTTTAATTGAGTCCCTGTCGGTACAGTTCTCCTAACATAGTTGGTCGTTGGTAGAAATACCCGGCGGTCTACAGTCGACAGAGTCCGTAACGTCTAAAATGGTGTCTCACCTTTAGAGGGGTTGGGTGTTTCTTGAAAAATTAAGGACTGGGTGTGAGTGTGGCCGTCTGTCGGGTCTCGTCACTACACTGTCTGTCGGTACATCATGTTTGAGGACCACTGTGTGTCACGAATTTATTCAGACTGTTTTATCTACCTTTCTGTAGAGAAGTCTAACCACTCTTTTACGGTCAGTGTCGGTCGCGTAACAGACTCCTCCTTGTTTGAGTAACGAAGCTCTATCCTTCGTTGCGTGCAGTCCCGCTCTCATTAAATAGACTTCCGTTTTTCAGCCGGCTTGAGGTAAGGGGCAATACCCTCTCTAATTCAGGTCTCTTGTCTTGGTGACTAAATTTCACACTGTCAAGGCCCTCTAGTCTCCCTAGCGTCCCTCTTTATGACTGTGCCCTCGTATAACTTCAGCTCCTTCCTTCTCGGTCTGGCGGTCAGAGAGGCGACAGTCCGAGTCTTAGGACACGTAGACTTTTACTCACAGGAGTTCTCTTCGGGGGACGGTCCCTTCGAAGGAGTCCACCCGACTCTCCGATTCTACCAAACGACTAAAAACAGTCATAAAACAAAAAGACCCACCACTACCCACAATTTTTATGTTTTATGGTAGAACACCATAGACAGGGTTTTGTTTCATCACTGACACGGTTACTTAAGGTAAGATTACACAAGAATTCATACAGGTGTCTTCATGGAAACGTTTGTTTAAGAGACTAAAAATTTGGGTGACACTATAAAATTTTTATAAAAATTACCCGAAATTTTTTTGTGGTGTCAATGAACACCTAACAAAGACGTACAAGGATCGACTACTCGTCAAGACGAGACTCTCCATCTCGTAGAATGGAGAGAGTCGAGGGACTTCAGTCACTAGTCGGTAGACAAGTACAGGGGACAATGTCTAGTGGAAGGAACGCTCCTGAGTGACAGTGTCCTCGGGAAGTCTTTTTTCGTCCTTCTCGTCCTCCTCCTCTCAAACTCGTCGTCGTCACTGGAGTGTCAAAGATATTCGCTTCTACTAGACTAAAATTTCTCAGGTCTTGGTGTCGGTTTAGACCCTCTGTGTTACCTCGTTCTTCTACCTCGTCTCTGGAATTTACATTAGGTGAGACTCGTTCTTTCTCTACGGGGTAGGTGGTCTTTTGGATTGACATAAAACGTTCAGGGTTCATGAGGACTAAGTGGTTTACTCAGGAAGTGATTGAACGGTCGTTCCCTCATTCAGTAAGCAAAAAAAAGTGACAAGTCAAAATTAATATCTATACAAATCTCTGGTAAGGTGACCCTCATATAATAACTTGTGAGTCGATATTCACATATTCAAGGAATTAAGAGTATTTATCAGAAAACCTATTCTTGATCAAAGAAAAAAAAATTACTTTATCGAAATTTTCAGACTTATAGTAACTTTAGTACCACTGACCGTCAAATATTACTATAGATTTCTTAGGGACCAATTAAGTATTCATTAAGGGAGGTGAAGAATGGGTGGTAAGAAAATCTTTTGGTCAGTAAAACCTGAACATCATTGTGTCCACTGTTTGTGAATTTGAAAACCCTTAAGTTAAAAACTCTGACTCTTGAAACATAGATTAATTAATTAAACGAATTAGGAAGATAGGGCAAGGAAACACAGTAAAAACACTATGTTAATTTATACGTAATTGTTCAAAATTATTCACATATACATTCCGTCGAAAGGAAAAGACTCACATTTATACTCCTGAGACCTTTAAAATTCCAAGTTCTCCTCACAGTTACAATGTATAAAACTCGTGAATATTATAGGTTCAGTATTTTTAAGTATACACTAAAAAAAAAAAAGTGCTCGAAGGGACCACCGAGTCTGTCATTTCTTTAGGTGGACGTTACGTTCTTTGGGTCCAAGCGACAACTAACCTCTATCACCTCAACATCCTTTGTACCTTTGTTGTACAACTCTTAGTCAAGACATTATTCCCGTCGTGATTATCGTAGTTTATAGAATCCCCATGTTCCTTGGATTCACTTGTCGTGTCTCATCTCGAGTGGTAGATTCCACCCTGTGATCCTGAGGGGACCGTCACGTCACCGATTCTGAGGTACGAGGGTTGGTCCCCCGAACTCAAGGGTCTCGAACTCAAGTCAACGACCAGTCCCTTGGTTCTAGGGTACGGTGTGTCTCACCGGATTTTTTATTTTACTCCTGTGGTTCCGATCCCCACATCCTAACTGTGGATCCGACCGCCGGGTGGGAGGTATGTCGGAGGGACGGGGGTAGGGTGGAACCACACTGTGACACTACGGCAGTGAGCGAGAGGTCGTAAGGGTCGTTGTCACTTTTCGGTTGACCTAAAGAACGTGTACTCCCACATACAAAAGAAATTTGATGGTAACATCGAAAGATATAGATAACGGAGAATGGTGAGTAATGGACAAATCTTACTTTTCAAATATCAGATTACCTGAAGTTTGACTACAAATTCTTTATAAATAATTCTCGTGGATTCATGTTTCATGAACACGACATCTACCTTCTTGGTAACACCACGGGTAGGAACCCTCTAACCGTAATATCGTCTCCGTTCGGACTACCCAAAAAAGGATCATTACCATGAACGGAGAGTAACTCCTCCATACCCAATAATACACGATGTAGTAATCTTTGAAATAATGATTCTTCTCTTACAAAGATAAAGTCCACCATAAACGACGGAAGAAAAATATCGTCAAGAACGTGTTCAACCATAAAACCATCCTCCTCATCACCTGAATGAGTCCTGAACCAGGAAAAAACTTTACTTATCCAACTCATACTCACATCTTAATTACTACAAGATAGAGGATAAGATATACTTACTGACAAAGAACACTGAGATTTTGGTTAGAAGAACTTTAAAACCCCATATAAAATGGTTTTTAACAACCTTTTATTCTTAAACTCCTTAAAAACTTCCAATTAGAATTATCTTACGGGAGTCTTATTTTCTAGTCAACCACTACGACCAAAAGACACAGGTACAATGATTTAGACTCAGACAACTAGAAGACACCACTTTCAGGAGGGGTTCGTATCTAACTGTCACCAAAATAAAAAAAGGAATGTCACCAAAATTCATCAAGACCAATTGAGTGTCTGAAGGGTGTAGAGAACTAAGGGACGTAAAAGAAGGAAAGAGAGGTCGGAAATGAGAAGAGGAAACGAGTCTCCCAATAATTAGACTCGGACACTGAAGTATAAATGTCTTATGGCGGGATCGGAGTCTCGAAGAGTCAAATGAAATCATAGACAACTCCCGGACTCTTTTCAATGATCTTACTTAAAATCAATTGTTTCCACTTCTCCACCCTGTTTCCTTCTATCGTCCTCAACTTGTCCTTTGACCTGGGAGGCTAAACGACTCTAACTACTACTACTGAAGTCCGTATGGAGCCTCTATGACATCTCTGTGTTATTTTACTCAGAGCGTTCTTTCGTTCAGTGTGTTCATAAAACCAAAGGGGCACCCAGGTGCGACATCGTACAGAGTCTTGAAAGAAAATAAGAATACCGACTTAACATAAGGTAACATACCTATTTGGCGTAAGACAAATAGGTGAGTGGACAACTACCTGTGACCCACACGAAGGTGGAAATCTCCGAAGAGACGGAAGAAAATGCCTGTGGAGGTCTACATCTCGCGGTACGACACTAAGGACGTGGACTCGACATTAATGGTCGACATTAATTGGAAAGAGTGTCGTGTGAATGATCCTACTTCGACCCATTTTCTTTACAATTTTACCTCCTGGAACTTAGAACATAAAAGAATTCCTCACTCGTCAAGTGATGTTTCAAACCGGGTTTCGAGGCCCTGAAACTTGTCATCTATAAGCAATAAACAGTACACTGTCCACCAACTGAGACACAGTAAACCCTGATGTCCCTATTGAACCGGTGAACAGGGAGTAAACCCCCTAAGCAAGTCGGAGTCAGTGGGACCCTCTCCATCGCCCCAAGGGATCTGTCGTCCTCTCTTCAGGTCACGTGTCTACGAGAAATTCATAGTCGAACGTAGGACAAACGATTGCAGATTAACAGATTTCTGCGGGTGTCCCGAGTCACGTCTCAGTTCTCCATTTATTTCTGTCGGGTAGAGAACAATTCTACTCACCGTCTCAACGTAACGTTTCCCACACATGGGACGTTACTCTTCAAATACCAGTCAAAAACATTGGATAGTGTTATGAAATTCTGTTTAAGTTTATCTCTATTCGAGCCACACTCAGGTTTCCCAACCCTCTCCAAATATGTCCACAACTATGTCGTAGAACTTCCTACAGGTCCGAAACTCATGTCTCCTCCTCCCATTCCCCACCTTACCCAGACTTCTTTCTCACGTCCATGTCTCTTGTGTTCCCCACCCCGACCCCCCGTCCGTCTCCCGGACCGACTTCCGAACAGGTTCTCGTCGACAGTCTCACCTCCAAACCTTACAGTGGCACCAACTCTTTCCGGAAGTCACACGTCAATCATATGTATATATAAGTAGAGAAACAAGACGTCTCGTCAACTTCTGATAAAACTCTCTTTCCATTACACCGCTTAGTGAACTAAATCCTCTTTGTCACAACAGTCCTACTGAATCGGTGCTCGCTCGGTCCTAAGACTCTACCGGGGACTATAAGGGCGGGGACCATACGGGGACACACTAGGGACGTGGACGTCACACCTGTCGTGTCACTCCGACCACCCCGGGAGGACACCGGTCCACCGTATACTACCTCTCCTTCTCAGAACGTCTATTTTACCGATCTCCACATTACATAGGTCAAAAAAATTCCTGGTCGGAAAACAAAACAACTAAAAGAAAGAATAAAACTTAAAGTAACTAAAGAGGAGATTTAAAACACTAAAGAGGACGATCGAAACCTAAATTAAACGAGAAAAAGAGAGTAAGGGATCCCATCTTCGAATCGAATAAATAAAATCTAGAAGGGAGAAAAGATTTTGTAGATAAGTTACAATATTTAAAGAGACATTCGTGACAAAAGTGAGGTAGAGTATTTAAAACCATTCAACATAAAAGTAAGTTCTATAAAATTTTAAAGAAAATTCTGAAGAAACTAAGTGTACAATAGATCTTTACACGACAAATTAGAGGTGAAAATCTAAAGGATATTAGAAACAATAATTAAAAGAAAACTAGACTCTCGTAAGAAAGATACTAAAAACAAGAAATTTGAAACAACTCCACACAAAATACTGGGTGTCACACCAAACAGAACCGTTTACAAGGTACGCTCGAACTCTTCTTACACATAGAATGACAATGACCTACTTCATAGGACATGCACATTCAATCTAGTCCAATTAATTACCACGAGAGGTGAAGTCGATATAGGAACGACTGAGAAATGGACGACCTATATAGTCAATGACTACCTCCACACAATTTTATAAGTTGACATTATCACCCGAATAGATAAGGAGGAACGTCAAGACGGTCAAAAACGGACACATAAAACTACGGGACAACGTACGTGTGTAATTCCTAACAATGCTACAAGGAACCACACGACAAAACCCACAAACAGGACGAACCACAAGAGACTCGAAGGTCCTAGACACCAAACCAAATAAACCTTTTAAGAGTCGGCAATAAAGAAGTCTATAAAGAAGACGAGGCACGAGACAAAGAAGATCATAAGGGTAATGAAAACATTCAAAAAAATTCTCTGAAGATTTGACAGATGGTCTTACCGACATCGTAAAACGTAACCCACCGTCAAGGACAGTGACGGGTAGCAGTGGTCGTAAACCACAGTAGTCACAAGACTTAAACCCCGTAAGAGTATCCACACGTCACCACAGAACAACAAAGTGAGAATAAATAACAAACAAATGACCGGTACGATGTGTAGTACACCCTAGAATCAAGGACCTTATCCTTACCATGGTCGCGGAGGACGTTACCTTCGAGTCTCCGTATTAGTGACCTGGCAGTCCCTTAGGGGCAGTAATAACAGAATTAAACGTAAAGGGACCACTGTATACTACACCCTGTAGAAAGGTATATGAATAAAAGATATGTATGTAGTAGAAACCACTCTAGAGAGAATTTCAGAAACCGGGTGAAAATTAACTCAACGATATAAAAGAATGACAACTTAAAACTCTCAAGAGACATATAAAACCAATTGTCAGACAATAGTTTATACAGAAAACGACGTTTATAAAAAAGAACCACATATCCAACAGAATAAAAAAACTGCAATAGAAAACGTCTTATATTTAAAAAGTAAAATTATTTCAGGTCGAACAGTTAATGAAGAAAGTACCTAGGTATAGAAACCCATACCTTTTCAGTAAAGGTATGGGTTCCAGTAGATCCAAAAGAGAATACAATAGAGAATCCTCAAAATATCAAACCACAAAATGTAAATCTTGATACTTGGTAAAACTCATTTAAAAAGACTTCCCATATTACAGACACAAATTCAGGAAAAAAGAAAAAAACGTGACCTATAGGTGAACAAGGTCGTACAACTACTTTTCAATTGAAAACCCTCCGAGTAAAAGGAAGTAAACTTCTATAAAGATGCAAAAAATTAACTCTATGTTAACTGTGTATCGGAAGGTAATCAAAGTCCACATGTCTCATCACTAAACTGTAAAGATACGTAACCTTTACTAGTAGTGTCATTCCGATCATTCTAGGTAGTGGTGTGTATCAATTTAGAAAAAAGAATAACACTTTTAACATTCCTAAATAAGAGAGTCGTTGAAAGTATATATGTCATAAGAATTGACAACAGTAGTATGAGATGTAATGTGGGGGTCTTGAACAAAATATTGATCTTCAAACACGTAAAATGACGGAGGTAGGTACATCGGAGGAGGGTGGGAAATGGGTGGAGACCGTTGGTGATCTGACGGTCAGACAAGAGACATAGGTATTTTAAGTCCAAAACCAAAAAAAAAAATCTAAGATATACATTCATTCTAGTATGTCGCAAACAGAAAGGGACTGACTCAAGTAGGTACAACAGTGTTTAACGTCCTAAAGGAAGAAAAACAACAACTTATTATAAGGTAACATTTATATATGGTGTCAAAGAAATAGATAAGTAAGTAGTCACCTGTGAATTCAAAGAAGACATAAAACTGACAACGTTTATTACGAAGTCACATGTACCCCCACATATATAGAAAAATTCAATCACAAAAGTAAAGGAAGTCTATTTATGGGTCTTAACTTTAAGGACCCAGTATACCATCAAGATAAAAATTAAAAAACTCCTTAAGGGTATGACAAAAGGTATCGTCGACATGGTCAAACATAAGTTTGGTTCTCACGTGTCTCCTAAGGGAAAGGAAATATAGGAACGACTGTAAATAATAAAGAACAGAAAAATTACTATCGTCAAGAATGTCCATATTCTTCTATGGACTAACACCAAAACTAAACGTAAAGGGATTTCTAGTCACTACAACTCGTGGAAAAGTACATGAACAACCGACATGAATAAAAGAAACCTTCCTACGGGTAAGTCTAGATGGGCAAAAAAATTAAGTCTTCGAACCTAAAAAACGATACAACACACCCAAGAAATATATAAAACCTATAACTGGGGTCAGTCGGTATACTAAACGTTAATAAAAGAGGGTAAGTGATCCAACGGAAAAATAAAACAACGACCAAAGGAAACGACACATCTTATAAAAGTCAAACTTTATCAGGGCGAATGGATCAAAACGAAAGTAACGGACACCAAAATCACAGTATTGGTTCTTTAGAAGCGATTCTGGTCACAGTTCGACAAAAGAGGGACACAAAAGAAGATCCTCAAGACATCAAAGTCCAGAATGTAAATGCAGAGATTAGGTAAAACTTAAGTATAAACCACATTATATTCTTAGTTCCAACAAAAAAAAAAGGATATCGATAGGTCAAAAGGTCGTGACGAACTTCTTCTCTAACTGAAAAGGGGTAACACATAAAAGGGATAAAACTGTGAAAACAGGTCTATTCCCACCGATATATACGTAACTAAATAAGACAAGGTAAACAGATATGCAGACATAAATACGGTCATGGTACGACAAAACTAAAGACATCGAAATATTATACAAAATTTTACTCTGACACACAAGAGGACGAAGTAAGAAAAAAGAGTCATAATAAAACCAATGAGTCTAAGGAAACACCAAGGTATACTTAAAATCCTAATAAACGAAAAAGACATTTTTTTTTTTACTACGACCCTCTAACTCCTTAATGTAACCTAGACAACTAGAGTGACCCATCGTATACGTAATATTGTTATAATCAGAAGATTAGGTACTTTTGCTCAACAAAAAGGTAAATAAACACAAATTAAAGAAAGTTATCACAAAACATCAAAAGTTACATGTTTAGAAATCGAATCAACCAATTCAAATAAACATTCATAAAACAGGAAAAACTACGATAACATTTACCCTAATAAAAGAATCAAAGGGAAAATCTAACAAGTAATATATCTTTACGTTGATTAAAAACGGACATCTGAAATATAGGACGTCGAGATGATTTCGTAGTATCATATTTACGTAAAATTTCGGGGTACCTGGGGTTCTCCTTGTAATCCTTTATTTGTATGTATCCTTTCCTCGGGTTCCGAACCGAGGTGTAAGTCACAGTCCTTCGAGTCTTCCTTGGTCTTTTCCACAGACCCCTCTCAGACGTTACTTCTCACGTCTCTTGGCTCCCGGTTCGAACACGACGTCTACGGTTTATCTCACAAAGTGCACCCCAAATCTCTCTAATTATTGGAAGGGTCCAGTGTGTCGACCGACCTCCACGTCGAATGTAGGTCCGACTGACCGTCTACGGTCTGAGTACGAGGGTCAAAGACACGAACTTGTGTATTTGGTGTCGGTCATACTACAAGGGAAGTCATCGTAGTTGAGACACGGTCCGTGACAACACTCTCGAAATAAATATTGATACAAATAAGGACAACAGTAGTGGTAGAATGTCTCTACCTTTGCCTCTGTGTCACTCCAACACAAGTCCCAGTGTCTCACCGAGTCACACGAAACTTGATCGACAGACCCAGATCTCAGACGTGAGTATTGACAGACAACTATTGGGAGAGGTGACGGACGTATTGACCTCACAGTAGTTCCTATTATAAAGAATTCCAACTTACTCCTACGAGTTCTTCGTTTATCTAAGAAATTAATCTTTTTCTTTTGGTTCGTCGCCACAAAACTGGAAACCGAGACAGGTATAACTAAAACCACGAAGGCTCGGAGTATATTGGACCACTTCACGATATACGGAAAGAAGGTCGAACTTGTTTCATGAACATTTCAACGAAACAAGAAAGAGGGGTACCTCGTACGGACTTTTGTCTTACATTACGACGGAAAATGAGATTCAGTTTACTTTCGGAACCAAAGAGTCCCAGTCTTTTTACGTCAGTATATCCACCTCAGAGTAAGTCACTAAAATTAAAACGGGGAGAGTTTTCAATTCAAATCCTTCCTTCAAGAACGTAGACTCTTTTCTGAACGACGACCTCGGTACAACGGACCTCATTACCAAATGTTGACAATGTTGAAAGGTCAACCGGGTCTCAAATGAAATTCTCCGTGACCTTCGTACAACCATTCACGTCACAAAGAAGGTCGTACTATTCTGGAAGTCTACAGACGAGAGACAACGAGCAAACAGAAGTAATGCGGAATAAAAAGGACCTGTACTGGAGACGGGGAGTTAAGTCCACGAGGGGACTCGAAAAAGAGCGGTGAGGTGCATAAGACCGTAAAAGGGAGTTTCTTTCCAGGACACAGTGTGAATACCTTTTTTATCGGGTCACGGTCACACCCCAACCCCACCCGTCACGCAGGGGGAGTTCAAGATGGACCGTAAAGTAAGAGGTCCGAACGGACACGGAGAAGACAATCGAGTGGACAAAACTAGACTGGTATCGACTCCGAAAAGAATAGAAATAAAACCAAATTTAAAAATTTCAAGTATTGGTCCAAAAGTTCTCCTGTCCTTAGGGCTCTGGGCTAACAGTCGTTTCATCCGTCATTAATGTCGGTAACAGTGGACCGTGCACTTGTCTGCAACTTTTTTGACAGGTAACCGGTCGGAGTTGGGTCACAGGGTGGAGACGGTCGGTAGAGTAGTATCCGACGACCGGAGCCAGTCTTCTCTACCCCTGGACCTCACCTCGGTTCCATCCCTTCTGACTCCCCGTGAACTTTCCGATGTCGTCCTCTCGACGAAAGTGGTCGTCTTGTCCAGACGACTACTTTCAAGAGAAGTAAAAACAAACTAATGAATAAGACTAAGAATTTACGAGTAGACATACAAGTCCAAAAGTATATAAAAACTCAGTTAAAACTTTTATACATCATATGATCTTTCTCTAAGTAAAAAGATTCAAAAGCTTAAACACCCGTATTTAAACATAAAATCTTAAAGACGACACAGCTATTAATACAGGGGAAAAAAGAGACGAGAAAAAACCTTACTGAAAATATATATATTTTATGTGCTCAAAGTCCTTCTTTGGATTTCTCCTAAATGTAAACGAGGACCGTCGTGGAGCCCGTCTTCGTCAGGACCCAGTGTAAGTGGGTCCAGACTCCTCACTCAACCCAACTTCGGTCCGAAACCAGGGAGACTCCCGGTCTGACAGACAAAGTGGGAATAGACATCTTTCATCGGGGCTCATAGGTCAAGGTTCACACTTAGTAAATAATCCCAAGGAGAAGGAACCACCTGGACCTGAAGACAAAAATAAGAGAACGAGAGGTCCCAATAGGTTTCTACTGAGGTGATGTAGTCGATGGAAAAGTCTGTAACCGTGTACGGGAAGTTTCTTTTCCACGGGGTTTGTAATCCGAGTAGAGAGACTTAAAGGAAAAAGAGGTTTAAAACTGGGACATCAAGAAGGGATCTTAAAGGAAAAAGAGATTTCAAACTAGGACATCAAGGAAGGATGAAACAGAGAGATTACGATAGTTTCTGTATGAAATATATATATATTTGTGTGTATATGTGTGTGTATATATATATACAAAAAAAGAATTACGTTCCTAATCGGACGTAATGGAACTACCGCGATTTACTCCGACTTCAGGAAGAACATACATGAAAAAATTCTATTCACAATGAGAACTTCATATCGCACGTATGTCTTTTCGTTTGTTTAGAACTCGTATGACGAGTCAATTAATAGTGTCCAGGGGGTGGATCAGTTCTTTGTTACAGTCGTAGGTTCGGACGGGGAGGGAAGGGGTGGTACAGGGGACGAGGGCAGAGGGAGTATTAGTGAAGACGAACCGGTGAAGAAGGAAGGACTTTTGGATCCTTTGGCCTAGAGCAAATCAGGGAAAGGAAACAGTACCACTTCACGTATTAAAACAGGGTCAGGAAAGAGTAAACCAAACGAGAAATGGAAAAGTTAGATAAGGACCCTGCCGAAAGAGGGGAACATATAGTACAAAGAGGGGAACACTGTTCGGGCGAGTTCGGACAATTGTTAAGCAGGGAAATCTAACATGTGTTATGAAACGACAAAAGGACTCACACTAAAGATCTTTCGGACGGTTCGAGTACTAGCAGACGACTGTGCATCTTATACACTAAAGTCCGACACTAACACAAAACATGTGTAAATCCTTGTCAATGGGTCTTATGTTTGGACCACGGAATAAAGAGCCCGATCGGGACGGGCAGTGTCCTTCGTTTAGTCCTTGACAAGCCAAACTTTACAAGAGAGCTGGAGTGGAACGAGCTTTACACGACACCTTAACGTCCTTCTTAACGTCTCGCACTGTAAGACGTCGACAGTGGAACCTGGAGAAAGACCGCCCATAGTGGTAACTGAAGGGCTCGAACTGAAGAGTCAAGAGTAAATAGTGGGAGTAGTCTACGTGTAAAAACCGTGTTCGTGGACCGTGTCACCGACCGTATACAACCGTAGATTATTGATTAATCGAACACCATTACACTATACTCCCTAAGTCTTCAGTTCTTAGTCCCTGCAGGTACTCCACTCTGTCTTTACCGGTCGGAAAAAGAGAAGGAAGGTCGAAAAAACTTTATATTAACTGTATATGATGACATATTTAAATTCCACACGTTGTATCACTAAACTTAATATGTGTAGTGTTTTATTAATGGTGTCATTCACATTTCTTGTAGGTAGTCTTAATTTCTTTATCTTTTTTTAAGAGGAACATTACTCTGGCGAAGCCTAAATGGGAGAATTGTATCCGAAAGTATATATTGTACGTCGTCACCCGGTCGGAAAAAAAAAAAAATTCAATCTTTACTTGGACCGAAGATAGAGAGGGTGAAGACTAAGAACCGGTAAACAATCTAAATTAAAGATCGTAGTTTCTTAGACGTAGGACTGTTTTACCCGTAAAATAGAAAGGACCAGGAAAAGTAACTCTTCACCACCCATAACACGTCTCATTCGTATCGAACGCGAAGCGTAGTCGTGTATTCTAGTGTCACTCGGGGATCTTGAGTCCCAAGTCGGTCTTCTATTAGTAGGTTTACCTACACTATTCAAAAGGGGGGTTTTACCCTAGGGAAGGTCTTGGTTCTCTTGATCTCATCTTATACATAGTATTTCCTTTTGGAAGCAGACTTTGGAACACCCCAAGTAACTTCGGTCCTACACACTCGTCGACCTGGTTCCAAGTCGACATCGGTCCTTCCCTTCCACCTCCTCTTGACTCCTCAGTATAAAGTCGGGACAAGAACCCCCTGTCCTGACTCGGGGTCGGACCCGTCACACAGCAGACCCCACCCTGTCACCACAGAGTGGTGCGACGTCGAAGTCAAGTCAAGTCAGTGAGTCAGCACAGACTGAGAAACGTTGGGGTACCTGACGTCGTGTGGTCCGGAGGGACAGGTAGTGGTTGAGGACCTCAAAAGAGTCTGAGTACGGGTAACTCAGCCACTACGGTAGGTCGGTAGAGTAGGAGACAGCAGGGGAAGAGGAGGGCGGAAGTTAGAAAGGGTCGTAGTCCCACAAAAGGTCACTCAGTCGAGAAACGTAGTTCAACAGTTTCATTACCTCAAAGTCGAAATCACAGTCAGGAAGGTTACTTATAAGACGTGACTAAAGGAAATCCTAACTGACTAACCTAGAGGGACGTCAGGTTCCCTGAGAGTTCTCAGAAGAGGTTGTGGTGTCAAGTTTTCGTAATTAAGAAGTCGCGAGTCGAAGGAAATATCAGGTTGAGACTGTAGAGTGCGACGTCGAACCGAATGGACCTTAGAAATTACAGAGCAATCCCTAGTCGAATCCGACAAGACATTTGAACCGTACGATTATGCATCGTGTCACTACTTGTGGAGACAGAAGAACCTCACCCCGTCCCTCGCGGACGGAGCAGATCACCGGGGTCTCGAGGGGGAGGACAACGAGAGGGTAGTACAACTGTCCACCGGAGAATGACAGAGACCAGTGAAGGGAGAAGGGGGAGGTGTGAGGTTCACCTTTCTAGGGAAAACGACGGGACTAGGAGAGTCAAGTCGAGGTGAGTCTCGAGTACGGGTCTCAAACAGGAGTCCCGTCTACCGGGGCATGGGTGACGTCAGGGAAAAGGAGTGGGACTTCACCTGGTCCCTGGGGGAAAGTCCACCTGACGGGTCGAGCCCGTCACGGGGGGTCACTGAACCTCCACGAGTGTGGACCTGGATCGTCACCCCGATGACGGAGGTACCGAGACTGGTGTGACACATCGGTGTGGGACTCGTAGGGACCCGGTTCCGTTACGGGTGACCGAGGGTGGTCTGGAACACAAAGTGACACTCGGGGAGAGTTCCACCCACCCACTACCACCCCTTCCCAGGAACCCCGTTTTGACCCTGGACAGAGGTCAGCAGCCCACCTTGCGCAGTTGTGAACCGAGGAGACGTAGAACGGTGACAAAAAAAGGAGAAGAAGTCGAGGAGGGCCGAGTCGAGGGGAAAATGTCAGGGGGTTTGACTATAAAGAGTAGAGACTTCTTATTAGAAACTCGGTGCCACTGTCCGAAGACTTTTTTTTTGTTTAGTGACACTTCCACCCTAATCTGTTCCCTATAACCTCGACTCCTGGATTTACTCTCCGAAAGGGAACCCCCCGTCCCCCGTAGTACCCCTCACGTACGCACATTCTGTCGGCTTTTGGGTTTTGTTTCGTCCTTCACTCGAAAATTTTGTAGGTTCTATGCACAAGAACATGAAAGTGTGAACTAGAGTGGTAAACTCAGGAACAACTCGCTGAGTGAGACAATTGAATTGGAGGTCCTCTTAGACTTGGGTCACCCCTCCTCAGGACTTAGGGCAGGAGGTACAACAGGTTGACTGAGAGTGAAAAAGAGTGACGAGAGGGAGTAGTTACATTTAGACAAAATTAAACGAAGAGTAAAACTACCTGACTTACACAGACTTAGACGACGAAGTCCGTTGTGATCTGAGTAAAGGAGGTAGTGTCACTACGAGTGTACACAAGTGATCTTAATGGGACGTCACTCATTTTTACTTAGAAACACTAAAACGCTTGAACGAGTTTTATTAAAAAGGATTTAAGTCATGAACGACATCGAACGGATGATCTCTTACTTTTTTCCGCAACTCTCGTAGCTCACTTATTCCTGTTTAGACACCCTTCGACGACTAGAGTAATCGAAACTACCCAACCCAAAAATAGTACCTACACACTAACAATATGACATGTACATATAAGTAACAGGTGAGTATTTTGAAAAAGACTAAACACACTACTTTGCTTCATGTAGTCGTGTGACCACAAGACGTGTTTCAAGACTCTTGAGGTCCACAGGACGGTGGAATTTGTGACTTTCACTTTCCTTTCACTCCAACGAGTCAGTACAGGTTGAGACGCTGGGGCACCTGACATCGGGTGGTCCGAGGAGGTAGGTACCTTAAAAGATCCGTTCTCATGACCTCACCCGACGGTAAAGGAAGAGGTCCCCTAGAAGGGTTGGGACCCTAGCTTGGGTCCAGAGGACGTAACGCCCGTCTACGAAATAACAGGTTCAGTGGTTCCTTAAGGGTCTGTGACTTTTTGTGACGAAAGATCTGAGATTTGGTTAAAGAAGGGGGGGGAAAAAAAAAATTGAAATAAAATGAAAGGTCATGACATAACCAAAACGGTATGTAGTCGTACTTAGACGGTGCCCACATGTACTCAAGGGTTAGGACTTGGGGGGAGGGTGGAGGGAGGGGTATGGTAGAGAGACCCAGTAGAGTCACGTGGTCGGGGTTCGTAGGACGTAGGACGTAGGACGTAGTTTGGATCTGACCACTAAGCAAAGAATGTACTATAAAATGTACAAAGTTACGGTAAGAGGGTTTAGTAGGGTGGGAGAGGGAGAGGGTGTCTCAGGTTTTCAGACAAGATATGTAGACACAAAGAAAACGACAGAACGTATGTCCCAATAGCAATGGTAGAAAGATTTAAGGTATATATACACAATCATATGACATAACCACAAAAAGAAAGACCGAATGAAGTGAGACATATTAACCGAGGTCAAAGTGGGTAGAGTAATCTTGCCTAAGTTTACATAAGAAAAATTACCGACTCATTATGAGGTAACACATATACATGGTGTCGAAGGAATAGGTAAGTAGACGACTATCTGTAGATCCAACGAAGGTACAGGACCGATAATATTTGTCACGACGTCACTTGTAACCCCATGCACACAGAGAAAGTTAAGACCAAAGGAGCCACACATACGGGTCTTCACCCTAACGACCCAGTATTCCGTCAAGACAAAGGTCAAAAAATTCCTTGGAGGTGTGAGAAGAGGTATCACCGGTATGATCAAACGCAAGGGTGGTTGTCACATTCTCCTAAGGGAAAAGAGGTGTGGGAGAGGTCGTAAATAATGAACATCTGAAAGCCTATCGTCGGTGAGACTGACCGCACTTTACCATGGAGCACCAGAACTAAACGTAAAGAGATTATTACTCACTACAACTCGTAGAAAAGTACACAAACAATCGGTAGACATACAGAAGAAACCTCTTTACAGATAAATCATGACCGAGTACCGTGACTGTCAGGAATGACTATTCGACTTCATGCCTAGTACTCCTGTGCACGACTGGTACGAACAACCTCGTATTAATGTAGACAGTAGTACTCGTACCCGAAGGAACCACCGAGTCACCATTTCTTGGGCGGACGTCACGTCCTCTGCCCAAGAGGAAGTTAGGGACTCGACCCTTCTACGGGATCTCTTCCCTCACCGTGGGTGAGGTCATAAGAACGGACCTCTTAGAGTACCTGTCTCCTCGGACCACCCGATGTCAGGTACTACAATGTTTCTCAACCTATGTTGAATCGCTGATTTTGTTATTGTCAGTCCTCGTATGAACTTTAACCAAAGGTGACAAAACTTTCTACGTCAATGAGGCTTAATCCCTACACGAACAGACTGCAGGAGGCTTCGGGTCGTGACTGTCCTCTGCGACAAAGTGGACTAAGGGTCGTAAATGGGTCCTCCCGGTCAATCGTACCTAACAAAGGAACGAACGTAGGACGGTCGGAAAGGAGGTGTCAATTAAGTAAACAAGTAAGTGTTACTACTAAACCATAGCAGAGGAAAGAACAAAGAAGAAAAACAGAAACCCTAATAAAATCTTCGAAGAACCTACTAACTCATAAGCTTATCATTTCACTAAACCAAAAAAAAAAAAAAATAACGTCATGTCATAAAGCTCCCGTCCATCGTTCGTCCGTGTCAGAAAGGGTACCACAAGACGAGTTAAAAATGACCTGAGGACGTCCTCCCCCTTTCGTAGTTATCGGTTCACAAGTCAGGGAAGTACGACCAGGGAGGGACCCACGACGAAAAGGGTAAAGTCACAGTAGTGACTCCACCTGGACCTAGTGACTGACGGAACCTGCCGTGAAGGTAAGTAGTTTGTATTAACCCCAGCATTCTTGTAGTGGACAGGACCTCTTCACTGAATATATGATTGAATAAAGTCCTAGACTGGTGACGGACTCGGAGTCACTCGAGTAGGTGGTGGGTAGTACGAAAGACCAGAAGGAGTACACGACCTTGACACGGTCGGGTTGGACTCGGAGAAGATGTCTACGTGTGTGTGTACGTACGTGTGTGTGTGTAGGATCACGTGCGTCTGTATACCTCTGTCTACACATTATCGCATCGTCTTCAGACTACAAACCAAATCCCAGGAGGTAGTCAGTAATACGACGTCGTCTCAGCCAAGATGGGACTGTCATTCTACGGGGAAATGGTTTTCGTGGGTGAGTCAAGTCAAGTCAAGTCAACAAGTCAGCACAGGCTGAGAAACGCTGGGGCACCTGACGTCGTATGGTCCGAAGGGACAGGTAGTGGTTGAGGACCTCGAATAAGTTTGAGTACAGGTAGTGTAACCACTGCGGTAGGTTGGTAGAGTAGGAGACAGCAGGGGAAGAGGAGGGTGGAAGTTAGAAAGGGTCGTAGTCCCAGAAAAGTTTACTCAGTCAAGAAGCGTAGTCCATTCGTTTCATAATATCAAAGTCGAAGTCGTAGTCAGGAAGGTTACTTATAAGTCCTGACTACAGGAAATCCTACCTGACCAACCTAGAGGAACGTCAGGTTCCCTGAGAGTTCTCAGAAGAGGTTGTCAAGTTTTCGTAGTTAAGAAGTCGTAAGTCGAAAGAATTGTCAGGTCAAGAGTGTAGGTATATATACTGGTGACCTTTTTGGTATCGAAACTCATCTACCTGGAAACAATCGTTTCATTACAGAGACGAAAAATCATACACAGATCCAACCCGTATCGAAAAGAAGGTTCCTCGTTCGCAGAAAATTAAAGTACCGACGTCAGTCGTAGACGTCACTGAAACCTCGGGGGGTTTTATTTCAGACAGTGACAAAGGTAACAAAGGGGTATACAAACGGTACTTCAACAGTTCGTTCACATACGAGGAGCCAAGACAGAACAGTGTTGTTTCTAAACCCCACTACCGGTAATTTCGGGGGAGCCGCAGAACCTGTCTGGCACAATATCGGGAGTCCAGAACTTACCTGGAACAATATCGAGAATCTGTTTAGTCACAATATCGAGTCACAATGTCGAGAATAAAATAAATCTTCTATCGCCCTTTTAGGTAGAAGCTCCGTACTCCCGTGCAGCTAGGTTTCTGAACTTCTGTTCTCGCGTCCTCTCTCTCTCTCGCGCTCGGGAAACCGAGGAGAAAAATATATAAAAAAAGAAGGGGGACCCGGACCGGATACGTTTAACCCGAATCAGGCCTCACGACAAGATGGACTTCAGGAGTGAGGTCAGGAACCTGGAAGGAAACTGGAAGGAGACAAGATAAAAGTCTCCGAAAAGGGAAGGAACAGAAAATCGGTGGAGGTAAAACCTGAGGAAAAGGGATAAGATTGATGGATTGTTTCAGTACCCTGGCTTACGGTACTGAATCAAAAGACTTACAACTCAAAATTCGGTCGAAAAAGTGAGCGGAGAAAGTGAAAGTAGTTCTCCGAGATCGCAAATTAATATCTTGGCTACTACTATTACAGATTATTTTTAAGAAATGCCACAAGTATCATAATATAAAAATTTTTGCAAAGGTTTTATACACCGGACTACCATAATTCAAAACGTTTCCGTAGTTCATCAGACTATTCAGTAAGTGGGAGGCACAAGTAGTCTCTTCCGTTACTGTGGAGTGAGGTCATGAGAACGGACCTCTTAGGGTCCCTGTCCCCTCGGACCACCCGACGGCAGACACCTCAGTGTGTCTCAGCCTGTGCTGACTTCACTACGTCGTCGTCGTCGTCGTCGACGATGTACAAGTAAAAACGTCGTCCCTAAAGTTCGGTCCGAGATGTCTGGACAACGTACGTGGAGTCTAACCTCTCGAGTCGGTCGTGGGATTCCCTCTGGGGGGTGACCACTGTACATTCCCTACATTGTCTATGGGACCCTCGTTTGTACTAGTCGAAAGTGACGGGGGAGGGTTCCGTCCCGACTGAAAATAGTTGGACCCACACTTTAAACCCTCGGGGTCTTTAAGGACCGATGATTCTTGACCCAAGACCCAAGTCTGACCAAGAGAGACAACTTCCCACTTTCCTCTTGTGGATAATATTTAGTTCGGAAGGCCTTAGAGTAATTCCTTGAATTCTTTTGTCCATCAGACCCTCTCCGTCATCAAGACTTTACTTCACCTCGGTTTATTCTTCCAGACAAACCTCCGGTCGCTCTCCCTTTCCGTTTCAAAAACGAACAGTCCGGAGACGACGAAATTTCTTTCTCGGCGGAGTGTCCGCGCCCACGACCCCAGGGTCGACAGTCGCGGTAGTGGGCCGGAGGTCCACTTCTGTTCCTCGGAACAAAGGGCCCACTTCTCTCCTCGGAACAAGCACTGGGGACCGGGCGCCGTGGCGTCTGGGGACGGGGGGCGGGGGGCGGGGCCGGAAACACAACGGCGAGGAGGAGGGAGGGAGGGAGGTCTGAAATACGCGGAAGTTCACCGGGGGGCCTTCCCTGGTGGGTCCCCCGACGTGTTACCCCCGGCTCCATCGGGGGTTTTGTATCCAAAGAACTCTGTCCGTCACTTTTCTTTTCATGACAAATTGATACATGCACAAACAGGAAAGATGGTGGCAAAACACACCTGTTGTTTTGGGGGAGGGGGCGGGGGAGCGTAGATCTGAGGGGGTTCCGACATGGGGATCGACAAGGTCGACGGCCCGTAGTCCGGGCTCTGGGAACGAGGAGCAAGAACGAGGGTTCCGGGACGACGGAGTCAGACGAATGTACGTGCGGAAACCTACCTACCAGTCCTTTAACCATAGTCTCGTTTGTTTACTACGAACGGACTACTTTGACAAAATAGTCAGTAGGAGTCTCAGTCACCGAACCGCGACGACGACCCACTCTACACAGACATCCTGGTGAGTTGTTTTCGACCGTCGGCCTTAAGTCAAGAGTTATCGGTAAGTGTGGAGACATTTTCCTAATCGAGGCCGGTTAACAATCGGACAAATTTAGAATTAAACGTAGAAATACCTCCATCCCGAAGAGGTCCGGAGAGACGACGAGTCACCACACACACACACACACACATACACACACACACATACACACACACACACACACACACATGGATACCCACCCACCCGTAGTGCCCTCCAAAAGAGAATTACCACTTCCACGATTTAACGAAGTCCTTCTGGACATTCACTGTGTCTAACTTAATCGATGAAGCCAAAACTGACTGTAACCAACCCGAAACCAAGTAATCAATGTAATCCAAACTGGTTTTTCAGGTAAGCCTAAAAAAGAATGTCGAACGTCTTTTTGACTGGTTTGTAAAACCGGTTGGGTTATCAAACGTCGTTAACACCCAAGTCTTGTACTCCACACACTTACGTAAGATAATGAAGACAAATTTGAGTCCTTGGAGTACTCAGAATCCTAAAAAGTCACAACAAGTAACATTAGTTGTTTAAAGGAACCCGTAATTTACGTCTTTTTGTCTGGATCCTAGACTACCTTACTACCAAAATTTTATTAGATAAGATAGGTCTGGTACACAAGAATCACTTTTCCAGTTTCGGTGGAATACAAAGTTTTCCTTTCATACTGGATGGTTTTGACACTCAAAGGTCCGCTCCTAAGACGTTCGAGACCTTAGACTACCTCTGATCGTCCGGTACAACGGAAGAAGGGTGGGAGTGCTCACACCCAATAAAGAGGTACTGTACGAGTATAGGGTGGCGGTGGAAACACGCACTACGGACGAACAACAACGAGAAAGACTTTATCAAAGGAGGGATTTTGAAGTAAGACCTATATTGACTGACGGAAGACTAAGAAGGTAAAGGAATTTCTCTGTCATTTGTAGTAGGTATTTTGAAAGTTGTTCATTGTAACATAACACATTTAACATTTTCGTCTGAGCAGGGACGGACCTCAGGCCCGGGTGTGGTACGTTTCTGACACAGAGGACCTCTTTTACTTTGGGGTTCAGTCCGAGGACAGTGACGTCGACTTCGTGACGAGTGGCTCACGGGGCTTCTACTGTTGGTCCCGTCTACCCTTCCAGTACACGATCTCAGTTCCTCTTTAAATAAAAGACAAACGGTTCTTCATTAAGAGTCAAACACTATGACTTTCTTTTTCGTAGAAAAGAGGAAAATAAAGAAAAAAATTTTTTTGAGATGGAACTGACGAGTGTAATCGGACCGTACTTCAACGAAAGAATATTTAATACAGGATTTAAGACACACTGACTTTTACTTCGAAAGAGTCTTTCATTAATCAAATTTAAATCGGTTTTGTATTAAATAACGCACGAATTCATAATAACCTATTTTATTTTACTGCAATTTCGTCGGTAAACACAATGATGGTCAACGAACAGGAGTTCGTCCAAACAGGAGAACGACCTGGAGTGTCTTCCGTTTGCTTACCACCCCGGGTCACGGAACCACGGGCCTGTGGGAGAGGGATCCTCTCTCTGCCCGACAGTCCGGTCGCGAGAAGATCGACTTCCCAAGACCATCCTTACGTTTATCTTCTGTACCTTCTTTAACCCGAGAACTTAAACTTTTACCATAAACGTAGTGTGTAGCAGAAATTAGAAAATTGAGACATGTAACACACTTAATAAATTCAACAAACGTCCGTTCTCAACTACCTATAAAACGTTTGATTTCAGACAGGGTACCCCTCTATTTACAATCTTTAGAAGTTGAGTCTCGGTGAGTAGAAAACCGTGTATTCCAAACCTCAATTAGATCCCACCCGGTACCGAGGCAACGCTGTCACGACCACCGACAGAGTGACTGGTGGAAGATCTAGTAAGGAACGACTCGGGACCTTCGGGACCCGGCCACACTGTGGTGGCACATTTTTGTCTGATATTGTCGTGTGTGCAGTACTTAACAGAGTACACCCAAATTTAGAACAGGACAGCAAGTCGTGTGTCACAGGAATTCTCACGGCAGTCGTAGGACACTTTAGGGTTCATGGGAACGACAAGAGTTGTCCGGAGAATCAGTACACCCCTTCTGAACAGTCTACCCCGTATCGACCTCCTGTCGTGTCCCACCCTACAACAGACGAAGTACGACCTCCTTGAGTCCCTATTCTTTCTAGGGACACTTCCTCCGTCAGCCTCTGTGACGGTCTGTTCGTACCCCCGTCGACCAGACTCGTCCGGACTGTAGACCTGAGTCGTCTGACGATTTCTCCCTTCCGTAAACCGTATACTAACGAGTGACCGCGACGGCACCACCATGAACCCTACCTCTACCCCCCTCCTACGACCTCAGCCCCTCGTAACAGATATTCCTCAAATATTGTCATTGGTCTGGGGTGACTAGCCGAAAGAGAAGAGTAGTAAGGATTTTCACCGTCTCCATTTTATGAGCAGGGACCCCCCGTGACGGCGTAAGGTGGAACCGTGTCGTCGTACTCGGTTACAGACGGATCGAGGGGACGACATGAACCCAAACGTTCCTATGTCTTCGGTGTAGACAACGAGTCCCGAGTGGGGACCAGGGGGACCAACCTTTCACTCAGATCTCCGGTAGATTCGATCTCTAAAGGCTCGGGTGTCGTACCGAAACAAATAGTTCGCGTCAAAAATTGTAAGAAGACTTATCAACGGAGTACAATTTTAGACTCTCTACAGGATATTTTTATTTTGGTCGTTACCACTTAAAGGTCGAAGAGAATTTTTGACCTTTCTAGATCGGAGTGACTCTGTGAGACGGTACCCTCGGACGCCACTGATCGGGAAATTCCAACTGTGGACGGGGTCGGAAATCCTAGGAGTGGGGTGGTCGCCACCCGCACACCCAGGAGGGACAGACGGCGGGTGGTGACGCGAGTGTAGACGCTCGAACAGGGGACGGTGGGTCTCGTCTCCCAACCAGGGGACCGGGGCGAGAGGGAGTGGTTGGGGCAGGTGTCGATGTCGACGGTCCTTTGGTCGGTACTGAGTTTTTGGATACTGTAAAAAGTGACAAAGAAACGGTCTCAAAATATGACTTAGAATAAAGGATAATGATAGGTCAGTGGTAGGACCGGTCGAATAGAGGAACGACTCGGGGTGGGGGAGAATGGGACCGAAAGGGAGCGGAAACGGAACGACGGCGGACGGAAGTCGATACCAGAGGGAAACAGACGTAGGAGGGGTCGTGTCCCGGGACGGGGTGGAAGGATTGGTAGAAGGGGAGATGCATAGTAATGACGAGACTTTAACGAATAGAAGCAGAAGAATTCCCGTCCAGAATGAGACACTTAACCAACTACTGTTCTATATCGGAAGATCCCTCTTAGCCCTGGGTCTCAAACGGAAGCTTTTTCGACCATCTGTATCCATGACGTGTAGGGTACCCGTTTCTCCAAACCCCGTCGACTCCAGTCCGTTACTCCTGGTGTACCCGGTGTCCGAGTCCCAAATCTGTTCTCGACCCTGAACCGGACCTCGACCCCCACGGTCGTCTCCCCGGATCTCAGGTCTTGTTCCGAACTTAGACCCCTGGTCAAAGACAAAGGACGGGTCCCACTTCCGGACGAGCCCCACCCCGCCGTCACCCCCACCCTCCCTCCGGAGGTCACATGTCTACCTCGTCCAGAAAAAGTGGGAACATAGTAGTCCGTGTACCGGTAGTTTATCTAACTCATTGAATCGGGTTGGTAATCTAGAGAGGTTGGCAATATGACTAATGTTTAATCATTATGAAACGATACTTGTAACGAAAAATTCAACGAAGTAAAAGGACAACCCCTTACACAACATATAACGGTCGATGTATATACTAGTCAAAGAAATTTCCTTTTCATAAAACAGAAACTACAGAAGAGGGTACTGAGAAATCTTAGTACGTTTGTCAGAAAAAAAAAAAAAATTCCTTAAATGATTGGTTCGAGAAACCTCTGACAACACTGGGACTGTCTGGATTGGATCTTGTCAATTGTGAGGTGGTCACAGGGACACCTGACGTTTATCTACTGTTCCCGATTTAGGGAGAAAGGTGAGGAAGGACAAGAAAGATTTTTATTTCTTTTAAAGTAACGTTACCCTAGAATTACCTCTTTATTATCAGTAAAAAAGACGTAAGTCTTTATCTCCTGCATTGGAGATGAAGTCGGTCGTCAAAAGTTAAAGAATCGTCACTGTTAAATTCATTTAAAGTATACTCACCTCCTCTAGATTGAAACAATACTAACTGTTACACTTTAATCGGAAAAGTCGACAAGTCTAATAGACCACAAGGATAGTCAATCCACCCTACACGTCACTCTAACGTGTCGACACCTACACTTGGAGTGACTTCAGACTTTTCCCAATTTTCGGTGAAGGAGACTACCTAAATTTTGTCGGTGGAAACGTCTGTTCAAAAAGTTTGGTGGGGCAAAACGTAGAAACAGTTCTCTGTCAGATCAACGATGCAGAAATACAAATCTAATATAATGTCTATATAAAGTTATTTGGTACTTCTCGGTGGTATCTAAGATCTTCGACTGGCAGACCCGAGTTTATTTGTATAGGACGCCGTGGACAAAATAAAATATCCGAGACATTGGTGTCACTGTAGGATGCTCTTCCGGGACTACGGACGCCTCGGCCACAGGAAGTGGTCGAGGGCGCTGAGACGGGACCCCCACCGTCACTGTTTCTCGTTCAGTCCATACTGTCAGCAGTTTAACGACGACACCACCCATCCGGGAAGAGCAAGGGTCTATTCCCACCTTTTTGTGACGACATGTGTCAGTCGAGACACGACCCGTGGGCCTCGTAGCTAAATTGACACCGGAGTGGTAGATGAAGAAACACTTACATAAACAAAGAGTAACAATTAACCTATGTAGACGAGTTAGGGACGAGTATATAGAACGAGTCAGGGACGTGTACATAGACGACTTGGGGACGGGTATCGTTGTAAAATTCCGTATGACCACCCCTCCCTTGTACCCATTCGAGTCAGAGTGTACAAGTGTATTGAACCACTTGTGGGTCCACCATCAGATCGTCTTGGAACGTGACCTGTCCATAGAAACGGTCTAGGTTTGGGGTCTACCCAGGGACGTAAAGGTTCCAGTACGACCACTACGTCCGGAGACTACTTATATCAAGGACATGGTTGTCGGAGTTGTGTAGGACCTTCGAACAATCTTTACGCGCAAGAACCCAGGGTGGGGTCTAGGTGACTTGGTCCCCAGACCTCCACCCCGGGACGGTAGACCCGAACTTACACACGAATGGAGACGAGGGAGTTCACACTCTTGTGACGAGGTCGGTACACGGAAGTCACCGAGTTTTCGTCCGTACTCGTTCACCCCAATTAGCAAACGTCGCACCAACCGTGTATACTCAGTACCAAGAAAGACTTAGTCAGTCTTTAGATAGGGAGGTGTGTGGAAGAGGCGTGAGACCCACAGAACAGTCCCGGAGTCTTCGAAATACGGTAGACCCGAAGACTTAATTTAAGTGTCGTAACGTCTATCTATTATACACATCACCAAAGAGGTCACGACGGGGACCATCCACGGATTAAGTACCCACGTACTTACAATGGTCACAGGAATGGGACCAAAAATAAACCTCCTGACTGACTTCACTTGAGGGGAGTGACTTCAGACAGGGGTGGCAAAAGATCGGTTCTTGTTTACCAACGAGTCCACACCAGGCGGGTGGACTTTCCCGGAACAGACCGGCCCTCTCACTCTACCGAAAGTCCAGACCGACAGAATGTAGACCACAGTCGACAGGAGAGACACACAGTACGTCTGAGATAACATATTCCTATATTTGTCCGTCCTATTGCACCAAAAGTCTCACCTTAAGCCGTATTTAGGCATTTAGGCTTAGCCCAGTGAAGTCCCGCACTCCTCGGCAGTCCCATTACCAGAGATTTTCCTGGAACAGGGTTCTTTTGTACCGACTAGTGTCCTAAGGTAGGGTGTCTAGCGTCTCACTCCCAGTGGTCACGACTTGCACAAATGTAGGCGAAGACTTAGAACGACACTAGAGGTGTGATGTCTCTTACACCCTGAACGGGCAGGACCAGTCATCGAAAGGTCGAATGTCGTCACTTCCCACTACGTACCTTTAGGAGAAAGTACAAAAAATAGTACGCTTCACTTCTATTTCCGTCAGAATTTTACGGGAAATGTTTCCATCCTCTTCGACCGATCCCTCCTCAGAGAGATCGGTAAACCACTAACATACGTCATTCCGAGAAGTCGACCTGGGGGGTGAAGAAAGAGTGGCAGAAGACACAGACAACTATATGACAAACCGTATTTGGTGTCACCACCATACAGCGTACTTCCGTATATGCGTAAATATTAAGAGAGACACCTGACTCAACAATCTGATCCACTAAGTAGTACACTGAGAGAATTGGACCCGACGGTCTGACACCGTACCACTATTCTATACGGTAGAGGTAGCTGAACCGGACGCAAACAATGTCAAAGAGTTGTACGTATTTATCTCGCAGGCAAGGGTAATACTCTCCAACACAAAAGGTACTGATAACTAGATGTCAATACATATTTAGTCGGAAGGTTCTTCTTTACTAGAAAGAAATACTGGTTGTGTTTAAAATTTTAATTATAGACCTCGGAAGCCTTGACACAGAGACGGTGTCAGTAAAAAATTTCGGTCTATTTCTTCAGTCCTTACCAAGGACTTCAGTGACAACACCAGATAATATTAGTCTTAATGGGGCACAGTACTGACTCCTACGACAAAGAACGTGTGACTAACGGTGACGGAGGGAGAGATCGGAGTCTTTTTCGGGGTCCACAGATGGACTGGAAACTCTCTGTCCGTCAGTCCAGAATCGACGGTCAGGAAGGATTGTCCAGAATTAGGGCCGTAGTGCGAGGGGACGGGAGGCGTACAAGTGGTGGAGGACACGGGAGTCACGGGTCCTCCATAAGGATCACGATACGAATCAGTGAGTCAGCACAGGTCGAGAAACGCTGGGGTACCTGACATCGGGTGGTCCGAGGAGACAGGTACTTTAAGAGGTCCGTCCTTATGACCTCACCCAACGGTACGAGAGGAGGTCCCCTAGAAGCGTTGGGTCCCTAACTTGGGTCCAGAAGACGTAATGTCCGTTCCATAACGATCCATAAAGGGATTTACCCCATAAGGACAGACGGTCCCTCTCGGGAATCTGGCTTCGACAGTCGGCCAGGAAGGTCTTTGTGTCTAAACTTCTCTTAGTAGATGAAGACAAAGAGTTAACGATCACTGTAACTACAGTTGACCCGTCTTACCCTTCTGAGATTGTAGCATACCTGAGGACTTTCGGACATTTATCTCGGCACAAAACACACCGGTACCGGGACGAACACGGGGACTGGTTTGGAACCGTTCGTTGTAGAAACGAAGGCAAGGTAGGTCTTTTACCCTGTGGACCAGGTGTCGTATCTAACCTTTCTATCTAAAGACTTAAGAGATAGTGTTTTTCTTCGGAGAAGTTTCTTTTTTCCTGTTTTGGGTAAGGATAGTAGTAATAATAACAATAATGACTAAAAACAAAATGGACCCTTATTTACAACATTCTGGAAGTACACTTTCCGAATGACAATGATCATTCAACAATAAAATCTGTTAATACTCAAAAATTTTATACTACGTACAGTAAGCTCCGTCAGCTAAAAATTTTTTAACAAGAAATAAAGGAGGACCTTTTATATAAAATTGTATTTTCACTAATAAATTAGTGAAACAGAAGATATCTTTGACATTACTCTGATGGGTACTAAAATACAGAAGGTCCACGTTAATTAACAGAGACAGGCAACGAGGAAAGTCTATGTAAGTGGGGTAACACGAGAGTTTGATTACGACTTTTTAAAAGTCCAAATATCCTAAACCTCATATCATACATCTTAGATAAAATAAGACGAATACAAGTCTTATTTTAAGTTCTATAAATAATAAAACAGACGTAAATTTTGAAACCAGTCTAATGGGTAGACAACATTCAGTCAATATCAATCCTTTACGACCATGGAAACGAATTTAACGTCAAAGGAGTAACCTTTGGTAATATTCATATACTTTAATTAATATCTGAAATTTTAGATAAAAATTAATCTCCTCATATATTAACTCGACTGTAGTACGAAACCAAAAAAAAAGGATACACTACAACTATGATCTTTGAAACGTTTCACTTCACCTGTCTTCTCCTTTTTTGAAGAAATTCAGGAGACTTGACGAGACATCTACAAGATTAAGACAGACAAACACATCTTGGTCCCCGTCCTGAGGTACGTCCCAGGTGGTATCGGGTTTGGGAGGACCCACGGTCCACAACCGAATCGGTGAGTCTTCAGTGTCTAAGACTACGACAAAGAGGAGGTCTTCAACTAAACGAAAAACTCGGACACCCAAAAGAGGAAAATACTTCGTTCACATTATTAATGTCTTTTGGAGTCGATCACGAAAGCATGGTCCTGTGTTTCCTACCAATGTCAACCTTCTCCACAATCATTGGTCCCAGAACGGGAACCGAAACGAAGACGTCTTTGGTACACAGAGTCAGTGGTCTCCGACCACAGACTATTCAGTCACGTAGGGTTGATTGAGTAGGAGTAATTTGAACAAAAGTTCAACTTAAACTGGATTGATTTATACGAAAGATCTATCTTTGTTAACTAAAATGAGTAATACTCTTTATATGGACGACTGATCTGATCTTAAACTGTTACCGGGCACACACGCAAAAGGACCCTCCCTTTAGTGACATTTGGGTCTACGTTTACGTTTCCCATTGAGTAACTGTATCTTGTCTTGTCTCCTGAACCTTCGAAATACTGCAACCACTCCGGATCTACAGTGGTCCTCTCTGTTCAACGAGTTCCCCGAAGGATGGTCTGGTCGGTCCTTGGAACCTTGGTAGACCCCTTCAAAAATTTATTCAAGTTCCTAAGGTCACTACGTAGGGTGAAATAAGTTCAGAACCCCTTTTCGTTCCCAATCCAGTCCGGTTTAGAATATTGTTAATTCTAAAGAAAAATTTCCAAGACTTAATGTGGATCTGAAAAAGGGGTAAAATAATACTTTTAAAGGTTTGTATGTCTTTTCACTCTTTTTGACATTACGGTTGTATGGATGGTAGGTCGAAGATGGTAACTGTAAAATAATGTGAGGGTTTAGATAAAAGGTAGGTAGGTAGGTAGTTAAGGTTAGACAATAAAAATACGTAAAGGTTCATTCAATGTGTATAATCATGTGTCTAAAAATCATATATGAAACTGTACAAAACCTCTTCCTTTACCGTTGTGTGAGGCCATGAGAATGGACCTTTTAGGGTACCTACCTCTTCGGACTATCCGATGTCAGGTACCCCATCGTTTCCCGACCTGTACTGACTCGTTGAACTGAAAGTGAAACTGTACAAATTTGTAGATGTCTTCATCCGCACTTATATTACTTCAGGGTGCATGGGAGAGGGTCTGGGTGTCAACAGTTGTAAAACGATCAGAACAAAATAGAGAAAGGGAGTGGGTGTAAAAAAGAAGTAATCAAATTTTGTCTGTTGTAAAAAAGGAGAGTGTTTATGTAGAGATTGTATGTTCATAAATTATGAACTGGTGAATTCTTTTAAGAAACAATGGATCAGGAACAGTCAAACGAAACCAAAAGACTTTTCGTCAGACAGATGTAAACGTCAGAAACTTAGTCCTAGGTTTACATTTGATATTTGACGACCAACCGAGCCCTAGGTCTTAATATAAGGTCCGTCGAATAAGACCGTCTTGCGGTAGTGTCCGTCACGACCAGGAAGAATGAAGTGGAGGAGTCCGCCGTGCACTGACGAGCAGGGAAGCACACACGAGGGACCTGACCCGACTCCTGAACTCGTGACCGTCTGCCCACGGAGACTAAGTTTCGAAGGTAATACGTCAAAGGAGTTGTAATACTAGTAAAGGATCCACGTAAGTAATTAAACCTGAAGCTTTTGTCACTGAAAAGATTACGTCGGGAAAGAAACGTAGATAATTAACTTTTGTGAAAAGGGTAGTTGATGAACCATTGAGAAAAAAAAAAAATTATACACAAAAAACAACAACTGGTGTTTCCGTCCTGTTTACGAACTGAGGTAGGGAAAGAAATTAGTCAAAGGTCTTATTGTTTAACAAAGAGATCGTCGTAGGTTTCCAACCAAACAACTATGAAACCACCATTTTTGTGTGTATTTGTATTGCAAATGGTGGAATTGGTAAAATTCACATGTCAAGTCATCGTAATTCATGTAAGTGTAAAAACACGTAGTCTAGAGATCTCGAAACAGTAGAATGTCTTGATCTCGAGACAGGGGTAATTTGTTCAGGGGTCAGGAGGAAGGGGATCGGGGACCGTCGGTGGTGAGACGGAGACTTAAACTGATAAGAGCCGTAGAATACATTCACCTTAGTATGACGAAAAAACACTGACCGAATATATTACCTCATCTTACAGTACAACATCATGTAGATACAACATCAGACACTGTTTCTAAAGGAAGGAAAAGGTCCGACTTAGGTTTCCAAAAAAATAATAAATAGAAAATTTACTTGAGTACATAAAAATATGTACGTGGTGCAAGGTCAGGTATAATTAGTAACAAGAAAACCGAGAGTGTGATAGAGCAGAAACCGGTCACCCACGGAGAAGTCGTGTTGGGGACTCTGGACAAGTGTGTTGAGTCCCAGGCTCTTGAAGAAGTGAAGGACCCTGTTCCACGAGGTCCGAGTAGACTACACAAAGGACGGAGGCCGGACTTTATATCGTATAAAAAGGAAGACAAATCATAGATTTATGATATAATATCCGTCGTTATATCCGAATGCAACCTGAAAAAGGATTATCATTGAATAATTTTTTTTTATAACTTACGTGACGTTCTCATATTATTCTTATTTGATTAACTCCACCTCTATGCTTGACAACAAAACGAAATGTAAATTCTCCTCGGACTGGTGGAGACGTGATCAATCTTTGTCACCGGTGTGTAGTCTTAACGAGACTCTCAGAATTTCTTTCAGAGTTAAACGACCCAAGGGGGGGTGGTCTGATCAAAAGGACTTGAGACTTCGTCACCGCACTTCATGGATCTACTACGTTTTGGGGGGCCCACCAGGGTCCCGCGTCTGTCTCAACTCTTACGACTAGATAGTTACTATAGTATTGATTTTATTTTACTTTCAATTGGGGGTTTTTCTTTGGACTTGAGACCTTTAGGGGAATAGGGTCTAATATAGTCCAAGGTCTGAAGACACATTTGACAGAAGACGATAGTACTAACACCCCTGGAAATTGTTATATCCTCTGAGTATTCAGTGGGTCGTAACGTGTACAGATTACCCTGAGGATTAACACAAAGTATCCAAACTTGTTCGTGGTCGGAGTCCGAATAATTCCTGTGCTAGCCCAGTTGTATGACGGTGGGACTTTCCTGTACTATGAAGACAGGTTCTTCTCCTTTATCGTTTCGACAGACTTCAAAAGGACCAGTCATTTGACCTGGTCTCCTGTTTCCAATTATGAAAAATAAGAAATTTTATTCAAAGTTTAACATGTTCAATCAGTAAACTCTTTTATCAATTGTAGGAATTGCTACTAATTGTATAAACTTTTTACATTTACATTTCACTCGAAAACACCAACCAACCTACTTGAAACTAGAGTTTGGAAAACGTATCACAAAACACATCCGTAAAGTCCAGGAAAGAATGTATTCCAATCAATTGAGTCCCGGATCTCCATTGGATTAATTTGTAAGGATACGGTTGTAAATAGTTCCCTCGAATCTTCGGAGAACCTCTTAAGACCAAAAGAAAGAGATGTGGTAGGAAATTTGTATGACACACCAGTAAAAACAGTTGAGTCGTTTATCCATAAACAGATGAAGACACCTAATCCGCCGTCGGGTCTAGATACCCCCTCTCTCTCTTTAGGGTACACCGGGGAGGAGACCCCCCACCGTCTCACCCACAGACGTCATCCTTGTACCGTCTCCCGAATCTGGGAGGTCTTCCCCTCGGTCCGTAGACCTCTTCGTCCCTCCCGTCTGGACTACTGACTCCCTCGGCTCCCCGTACACTTCCATTGGGACTTTTCGGTCCGTCCTAAAGTCGTCCGAGACTCCCCCACCCACTGCCTGAATCCCCAGTTTCTTGTCCAAGTCTTTCACGTGTGAAAGAGTCCTTTGACTCGGCAACAGCGCCGACTCCTCGTCTGATGTGGACCCCTGTCCCTGGTCTTCAACATGTCCCAGACCGGGTCGAGTCCTCTCCACAAGTACCCAAGTCGTCTCAAACCCTTCGGCGTCTCGGGGAACTCGGTCCGACGTTCTCCCGGAGTCCCTTAAATCAGGGACTGATTTAGTACAGTATTGATTAGTAAAATCAATACCATACAGGAGGACTGACCCTCCCCCTGTCGGTTCCTACGTGGGTCGGTACCAAGTCGCCCTGTCAGCCCTCACCTGACTCGTGAACGCGTCCATCTCGCCCAGTACGACCCGGTCTCAGTACCTCGGTCAAGGGTCCCTCCACGTCACCCACCCCGACCTCCCGCCTTTGAGTCCAGGTCTCGCCGGGTAGACCGATCACCTAGAATAGGGATTGGTCTCTAGGTCGAGTCCGGGTTCCGTCACTCTCGTACCTCAGGGTTTGTAACCCGGTGGTCCCTTAAGGGAGGTTCATACACAAAAGTGGGAATGTGTACGAATTGAGAGACATATTGTATCTCAAAAGACCGAAATTATGAAGCAATAAACTAATACGTGCTTCAAGTCCTAAGGTATCCTCGGGAGAGACCTTCGCCAGGAACGGGGAGACAGGGTTTCGGTATCGGACAAAACGTCGGGACAGGTCTCGGAGACACAACGGGAGGTCGGAAAGTCTCGTGGAAGTCGGGACGGGGTCTGGGGGAGGGAGTCGGGAGATTAATCTTTTCTCGTCTTCCTGAAATTCGTAAAGTGTGTGTGTGTACCTCGTCGCGTCACTTCGGTGGCTGGGAACAGACGTACACACAATGGGACGTGAGACGTCAAGGGGTGGGGAAGCGGGCGGGGAGAGAGGAGACGAGGACGGGGACGAGGATGGAAACGAGAAGAGAGAGACGAGCAGAGGAAAGAGGGGTAAGAGGAAGACCTCACCTAATAACGTCCATCTCTATGTCGGGGACCCGCGGGGAGTGTCTAGGACGGGAAAAGTTTCCATTGGAACACGTGTAGGAAGGACTTGTGTAAAAGTAAAATGACGCGACGTACACTGAGTCATTGATTGGGAGACAAAACAGAACAAACACCATACCGTAACAGGTACATTTACGAGAACTTCCCTCTTGACACAAGAAATCCTTCTTGTCTTGGTAACGAAAAATCTAAGAAAAAGCATAGATAACTATTTACATCTAGGATTATTCCTAAGACAAAAGTCCAAAATAATAGGTAACATAAATGAAGACAAAACATTGCTGTAACAAGAGGTAAGTATGAGTGACGTCTATGTGGTATAGAGTCAGTGTAGTTCCCGTTTTATTCGTAACCAGATGTCATAACGGTAAATGGTACAGAAAAAGAAATTCCACCGCAAATATAATCTTTTGCATAAGGTTCAAGGTCTGTTGGTCAAGTGGGTATTAAAAATTTTATTATTGAGGTATTAATTATCCTTCTCCCCACGGGTTAACTATCGAGTAATCAGTTTATTGGAAGATGGACGGGATCATCCATAAAACAAGGAAAAATTTAGTGGTAGATCACTGTTGGTATTTTTAATGGTTATTTATTTACTGTTTTGGGTAGGAATATTTATCTTCGTTCGTCCGTCAAAGATTTATCCAACACTGACTTTTTTTCGTGTCGAGATTTCTGAGTGTGTCGGGATTTCTGAGCGGGTGGGTTCACTGCACCCGTCCTGTTCGGACCGTCTACACTCCTGTCTTACGAAAGGACCCGAGATCCTGGTAATCTCAATGTTTAGTCGTGTCAGTTCACAGAAACTGAACAACAGGAAATAACTGGCATATATATAAATCATTTATTAGGTCAATTTATAAAGAGACATCTATTTTTTAAAATTTCATTCTCCAAAAGTTTTAAATTCTTTGGAGATCATCTTTAGTGAACTAATTCTCAGATTACTTCGACTCTTTATAAATGAAACTAGAGAACCCATTTACCGATTAATTTGTCGGTGTACATTTACTACAAATGGACACCCAGGGCGCGGCAGTCGACCTCAGTTAGGGCAGAGGACTCATTTATGTAGTAATTTCGACGGTTTTGAGCCTAATACAGGGAGGCTCTGGTCTATTCTAGGTGTCGTGGGCGTATTGGATAATCCGTTAATGTATTAACTCGACGTACGAAAATTTAGTCCTTTTAGACATTAATGAGATACACCCTTTTTTTTTTTACTCGACCCACGAAGTAATTTTATGGTTCACGGAATTATGACGAAAAGAGGATTCACCACGGACGAAGGTGGGTCCCTTCGCAGGTGTCCGTTTCGTCGGGTCGGGTGGCCACAGTAAGTGTCTCGTCCACCTTAGTCGGAGCCCTCAGGGACGGGGGAGGGATTTACCACTGGACCCTACGGTAGGAGGAGAGAACTGATGAGCAAGTGACCGAACACACTTATGAACGGGAAAGAAGAGTAACGATGAAACTATGGCAGAAGAAGGAGAGGATATTGGGTGTATGTCGAAGTGACTACTGTGAACATGGAGGCAAACCTGTGACTTGCTAATGAAGACCACACGTTCCAAGAACTCCTTCCCAGTCAATTTAGACACATACTCCCCTTGTCGGTACGACAGTTGTAGGGACCAAAAAGTAAGAGAACGAGAAGACATAGACGTAATTATTGTGACTAAAGGTATACTTCCAAAAAATAGAATAATTCAAAAAAGTGTAAGTAAAATAGAGACATGGTGGGTAACGTCTTTGACATAAGAACATCTCGATTGTATATAAAAGAAAAAGATTTTTTGTATCGTCCTTTTTTTGTTTGAACTTTATAATTCCATTTGTCTTTCTTCTGTTCTGTTGACGGACAATGGGTCTAGAGAATATCTTGAAACAACTGTGACTCTACACACCAGAAATTATATAACTGTTTGTACCCAACACGACACACACACCTACCGGAGGCACTAGACGGGGGGTGTGGTACAGTGTCTCCTTTGGAGGAAAGTGTGGTAGTGTACGAGAGGTGGGAAAAACTATCAACGCGTCTCTGGGGACACACCGGGAAGGTGACAGAGAAATTGGTCCGAGGACCACAACTTGTAAAATTCAACAAAAATTAAAGAAGAGATCACTTTTTCAAAATTTCTTATAAACTCTCGAGTAAAAAAATGAAGAGTACGACAAAGGACTCTTACTCAAGGATCTACATCTAGAGAATCCAGTCTCCCAGACACGTAGAGGGTCCGAAGACGAGACGTAACGGTCTTGAGTGGGACCGTCCCAGTAGAGAATGGTCCTTACCTACTTTTATAGTCAAGAGACGTAACAAATACCTTGGGCTATGGTAGGTGGAAAAAACCTGTGGTTTAAATATTCACGTCTACTATCGGTTAAAAACACACACAAGTAAACTGTGTTTACATCACTGTTTATCTAAGTTCCCTAATCTAGAATATCCGTCTCACGGATTTCTTGGTACTTGCCTCCAAGTACTGCAACATGTTCTCCGTCACTAGTTATGGTAGGGGTTCTTTTTCTTTACGTTTTTCCGTTTTACCAACAGACTCCTACGGAATGTTTATCGATACTTTTATTCTTCGTTTTCCGTTTCCTCCTTTCCTTTCTATATGGGTAAACTTACGTCTCAAGGTTTCTTATCGTTCCTCTCTATTCTTTCGGTAGGAGTCGTTAGTTAGGTTTCTTTATCTCCTTTTGTTATCTTACCCTTTCTGATCTCTAGAGAAGTTCTTTTAATCTCTATGGTTCCCTTGAAAAGTACGTTTCTACTCGTGTTATTTCCTGTCTTTATCATACCTGGATTGTCTTCGTCTTTTATGACTCTTCTGCACCGTTCTTATGTGTTTTCTTGACATGTTTTTTCTAGAAGTGTTGGGTCTATTAGTGTTACCACACTAGTGGTTGGATCTCGGTCTGTAGGACCTTACATTTCAGTTCACCCGGAATCCTTCGTAATGATACTTGTTTCGATCACCTCCACTACCTTAAGGTCACCTCGATAAAGTTTAGGACTTTCTACTACGACACTTTCACGACGTGAGTTATACTGTTGTTTAAACCTTTTGAGTCGTCATCGGTGTCCTGACCTTTTCCAGTCAAAAGTAGGGTTAGGGTTTCTTTCCGTTACGGTTTCTTACGAGTTTGATGGTGTGTTAACGTGAGTAGAGTGTGCGATCATGTCATTACGAGTTTTAAGAGGTTTGGTCCGAAGTTGTCATGAATTTGGTACTCGAAGGTCCACAAGTTCGACCTAAATCTTTTCCGTCTCCTTAGTCTAGGTTAATGATTGTAGGCAGTCTAGTAACTTTTTCGTTCTCTCAAGGTCTTTTTGTAGATAAAGACGAAATAACTGATACAGTTTCGGAAACACACTTAGTGTTGTTTGACACCCTTTAAGAAGTTCTCTAACCATATGATCTGGTGAAATGGACGGAGGACTCTTTCGACATACGTCCAGTTCTTCGTTGTTAATCTTGACCTGTACCTTGTTGTCTGACCAAGGTTTGACCCTTTCCTCAGATAGTTCCGACATATAACAGTGGGACGAATAAATTGAATATACGTCTCATGGAGTACTCTTTACGACCTGACCTATTTCGTGTTCGACCGTAGTTCTAACGGTCCTCTTTATAGTTATTGGAGTCTTTACGTCTACTGTGGTGGATATACCGTCTTTCGTTTCTCTTTGATTTCTCGAGTAGTGAGAAATCACTAGAAAGTAGTTAAACAACTACTTTCACTTTCTCCTCTCATCTATTCAACCGAATTTTGAGTTGTAAGTCTTTTGATTCTAGTACCGTAGACCAGGATAGAGAAGTATCGTTTATCTACCCCTTTGTCACCTGTGTCACTGTTTGAAATAAAACCCCCCGAGGTTTTAGTGACGTCTACCACTGACGTCGGTACTTTAATTTTCTGTGAACGAGGAACTTTCTTTTCGACACTGGTTGGCTCTGTCGTATAATTTTTCGTCTGTGTATGAAACGGTTGTGTCCAGGTAGATCAGTTCGATACCAAAAAGGGCATCAGTACATACCTACACTCTCAAACTGGTTCTTTCGAGTCACGGTTTCTTAACTACGAAAACTTGACCCCATAACCTCTTCTGAGAACTCTCAGGGAACCTGACGTTCCTCTAGGTTCAGGTAGGATTCCCTTTAGTCAGGACTTATAAGTAACCTTCCTGACTACGACTTCCACTTTGAGGTTATGAAACGAATGGACTACGTTTCTTGACTGAGGAATCTTTTCTGGGACTACGACCCTTTCTAACTACCACCCTCCTCTACCCCTACTGTACCAACCTACCGTAGTGACTGAGTTACCTGTACTCAAACTCATTTGAGACCCTCAACCACTACCTGTCCCTCCGGACCGCACGGGACAGGTACTCCAGTGTTTCTCAACCTGTGTTGACTCGCTGACTTGATTTGACTGGAAATATAATGTCGACTCTAGTTTGAGAAAGGGGAGGGATAAACAATCGGAAAACATAAAGAAGAAAATATTAAACGGTCAAGTGTAAGAAACAAGTAAAAAGATAGTCCAATCAGTATAAAAAAGAATGACTGAAAACTCTTGAGGGACATATTTAAAAACGACAAACGATATTATCAAACTCGTCAAAGTAAAAGTAGAAAGTGAAAAGAATTACCACAAACCTATGTTCGGAGAAGGTAATTATAGAAGTAAACAGCTAAAGACGTAAACTTATAGTGTTAACGACTCAAACCTCTATATTTAAATCTCAATCGGATCCGCTGAGAATCCCAAAATCTGAATCTTTCTAGACGTAAATTTGACTTGAAACTCTTTTAGGAACTCTTTAACTCCGTTAATTGAGATCCACAGGACGACTTACATTAAGTATCCTACCAAATACAAGGTACTCTAGACTTTATACCTCTACAGAAGGAGTGAGTAGGACGTCTATCACATATGAAACCATAACTTAAAGATTCACGAAAGAGGACCGAGGACCCTTCCAATCTTGTCACTCCTCGATCAAACAACCATAACTGAATCCGACGTCTCACGACTTTTGGTACTCTATCAGAGGTCGGGGGGTGGGGTGGGGAGGAGTGACAGGGTCTGACCGAGGTTTACATACTCTCCTCTTTTTCGGAAATAACGAATTACCTAGTCTACCTTGGGTTCGTACCCGGTAACTATTCGTGGTAGTTTTCCAGGTAGAAACCACTTAAAAAGTCTATCTTCCAGGGCGAAACGTCTCGGGAAGTCAGGGTCCACCGTGTACGTACCGTCGAACGAGTCAGAGCAGACCCGAAACCAAGGAAACACCCACACCCACGTACAACAGTCGCAGTGAGACGTTTGAGGAAGGTAGACCCCGGAAGAATCTTTACGTGGGAAAGTTTCTAGACGTTTGTAGAACTCATCCATAGTGTCCACAAGAAGGACTAAGACATATTCAACCAAAACTGACTAGAAACTTACCTGGAAGACTGGGTAGGAATCGACTCCGACTGAAAACAAAGACAGGGTTGAACAGTACTAAGGTAGGGACACTCCCTGAATAGAACACTTAAGGAGACGTCTACTGGGTGAACCGTCTAGACGGGAGAGACAACCGGAGTACCAGGTCGTCTCAGTCTAGTTGGTAAGAGTACGACACTAAACTGGTAGGTAGTTTTGGGTATATCTATATTTCATCAATAGAGACTTCTCAATGGAGATCTTAATAGAAATTTACAAGGATAGTTTTTCGATTCTCTTTAGGGTCTCTATGCTCATAATTCATCATTGCTTTTACCCTATTTTATATGTTTTATTTACTTTGGACATCTCACGGGTTGTGAATTGTACCATTTTTAAAAATTTTCCCGAGGTCCATCTCTACTACCGTAACCACCAGGAGAATGGTTCGAATGTTCCCCAACAATCTTTCTACAAACATCGATATTATGAAATCAGACACAAGAAAACTTCGGGTCCACCTTGGGTCAACTTCGTTTTCTTCAAGAACATCCTTTCCCTACACATTTTGTCTATCGAATACACAGTAGTGGTCCCTGATCACTCTTCAATTCAACAGACTCAGTGACTGGTAGGTCCTGTCAGAGGAGACAAACGTGTAACGTGTCATCTTTCACATCCTTGGGAGTTGTCCGAAGATTGTTGAAATAAGAATTTGGTACCCAAGTCTGTCACCGATAACACTTCAGTGCGATTCTTTAATAGTGAATATCGATAACATACTCTATTATGTTTCCACGAGATCCACTTCAGCGAGTCAGCACAGGCTGAGAAATGCTGGGGTACCTGACATTGGATGGTCCGACGAGACAGGTACCCTAGAAGGTCAGTTCTCATGACCTCACCCAACGGTAAAGGAAGAGGTCCCCTAGAAGGGTTGGGTCCCTAACTTGGGTCCAGAGGACGTAACATCCGTCTACGAAATGGCAGACTCGGTGGTCCATTCAGAGTACTATTATGTTTATTCTTTATGTATAAACTCCGGGACAGTCTTACAAACCTAATAAAATTTATAGTCCTTTTCCTTTAATCTCGAAATTGATGTCTCTGATCCGGTTAAGAAAAGCAAGTAGAAGACTTTACGAAAGGTATATCGATCCCAATAACGCACGTGTCTCCTCCGAGGACGAGAGATGTCCTTGTCTAAGTTAATCTAGTCCTACCCACTTCTAGAGTTTTACTCCCCTTTCGGTTTCCGTTCGTGGAACGACCCTACAGGTCCGGTTATTGTCACCGGAACCGGTTTGAGTGGTCCGTCAGCAACTCCAAGGCGGAGTCACTAAGAGGGACAGTTTCGAAGTATAGGAAAGTGCTACTGTTCGTTTCTCATCTTAGAAGGGGACACAAGTGGACTGTGATTGTAACAATGGTGAACCGCTAACCTATCTTCTACCGGCCTCTCTGACACGGGTCGAGGGGGAACTGCAGGTGAACGTCCCGGAGTCCAGGTAAGGGGTGTGTCATCCAAATGACGACGGTAGTACAGGGTCCCTCTCCAGTCGTGACGATTCGTCAGAAGGTGAGGTTTGCCTCCTCTCTCTCTGTGTACGGAACCGTCGGTCTGCCACTGTAACACAACCAACAAGTCGAGACCAGTGGTCACATAAAAATTAAGAACTCCCTTCTTACGACTGGGTCTGCACTTCACAGTGTCCACAATTGGATAGGATATTTAACGGTGTAAAAGAGATGCAGAGTGTAACCGACACTAGTCTAGAGATGGGTGGAGGGACGGGCCCTGTGAACCCCACTGTGTCCATTCGGGTAAGGTACGGACCTCCTTCGTCTGTCCGACACACCGGCGACTCAAAGGACTCGAGGAACCGGCTGAACCACCGTTTCACGTCACAGGTATAGGAACTGACTTCCAATGCCAAAGGTCTCTCCAGTCCAGAGAGAAACGAAGTCACATGGGAGGAGTCGGGGGTTCAGGAAGGTGTTAGGAGGAAAACCCCTTTCAAACCCCCAGTAAACTTCTTACTCTTATGACATTCCAGTGTAAAAAGGTTTAGAGGAGTTAGGTTTGGTCGAGAGAGAGTACACGGACTTTTTGTCTTAAGTCCGGTACTTTCTTACCTAGACCCTACATGGTGGACCCAAATTGTCTCAATCAGTGCTGAGTGTGTGTATGAAGGGTTCATTTTTCTGTGGTGTGATGTCAGGTGTCTTTTGTAGAGGAACACTCACATTTAATAACACTTCTTAATTTAATACGACCTTTTATCGGATCACAATGAAATAGAACTTCTGTAAAAGTACATCCAATTTACAGTCCGCTGTTTAGAGTTCGTTTCGAACTACATGTTATTATAAACTTCCGACTAGAGACTCTGGTTCCCCTCACACTGGTGTCAAACAATTAAAAAACACGAACGAAAATTTGGGATATCGGTTGGCGCAATAACTTGTTCCTAGAGCGTCTTCTCGTACCGTTGTCCAGCCGACAAGTGTCGTCGTTCAGTAGAACGTCAAACGGTAGATGAGGATCACTGCTTTCACCTTATTCCTTACTTTTTGGGTAAGACACCGGGTTTCCGCAATGATGCTGCCTTGTTCCATCGATAACAATTCCCAAACAGGTGTCGTCTTGACGTAAGTCTTAGTCACACGGGGGGAGAAAGAGTTTCACACGGGTATTTTATTTCGACGATTCGTTACGGACACTGAGTCATACGCACTCTGTAATGAGCAAAATATGGTGGAAGGTGAAGTCCTTTTGTGGACTTCAGACTCTTCTTACCCTTTGTATTAACATCCAGAAGTCAAGACGACTTAAAGGTTACTTTAATCAAAAATATTGCGATACTTAATAATTGTCTTAATTGTCGACTGTCATCCATGAAAAAACTAGTAGGGCGTTTCTACCTCTACTAAGGTAATTTTACTTAAGGTACTTCATACCACTTCAAAAAATATAGTGAATTATCTTAAATGAGTATTAATTATAAGAAAATTTAATATTATGTCGGAATATTTTTAGATTTGTTTACTAATTCTTAGTTACTTAAATACTGGGGGAGTTTAAAATAATGGTTAAAAATCAGAGATCTTTACCACTAATAAAATCACAGTGACCATTCTACACGGTCCTTTGGTGACAGTCGACAGACCCTGCACTCGACGGGCCCTACTCCAGTCTTCAGGTACACGATCTGGACTCCGGGTGTATACAATTCGTTCGGGGTGGGTTTATACTAGCTACAGTCCGGTTTGATAAAAATACTTTCGTCTCATCTCTGCGGAATCACAAACTTATCCGAAAGAAGATCCATGTCACATAAAGTCTGTTCTTTGTTTGATTAGTTTTTCTCTTCCATTCCTCGTCACGTCAATTTTCCTTACCGTCGATTTTTTGGTTTGTTTCCGGTCAGGTAGTCATATTGGAACTTTATGTAACAATAATAGTGAACAAGGTAAAAATCTTCTGTTCTCGTCTCTTCTCTCGTGTCTTCTTTCGCACCGTCGCTCCTACGGGTAGTGTCCATTCAAGTGCCGACGGACTCCTGGACCCTAAGATGAAACAAGACATTGGTCTTGTCAAATCCAATCACAAACACCTGAGGCGGTTCTCGTCCGTCTAAGTCACTGGTACACGACCTCGTCCTCGAGGTTGGACTCTCACACCACTCGAATCCAATTGTGTTTGCCTCCACCTTTTATGAGTCCAGACGACTCAGGAAGTCTTAACAACGTGTAAATATGAACACTCACAGGGTGGGGGTACTCGGAAAGTCACGGACGGAGACACATTTCCGGTCAGGGGGACCCCTGTGGTCAGTAATATACCGGTTGATGTCTACACAGACTAAAGGAGATAAGAAAGGACATTATTAACTGATATAGTAATAAAAAAAATTTTTTTCGTCCTTTTTTTCACGGTCTGTCCTTCGACGAACACAGAGTCAATGTTTCGGGTAGACTAGTTAATGTTTAAAATCGTCATTCCAAAGCAATTCTAGACAATTCCAAAGACGTGTACATAAGCCGAATAAATCTACTTTAGACTTACAATAATGAAAAAAATCAAAATCTTATAGTTGTCGTCGTTAATCATAAGACTAGTCTTAAGACAAACAGTATGTAGATTTAAATGATCATGGAATAAAACATTTCACCACACGATGAAGTAATATTTAAGTTTCCAGACTGAAATTTATAAATATGTTCATTTATGTGGTAACGTGGCTCCATGACTCCGTACGTAGACGTATACTCAATCAAAACAACAAATAGTCGTTTCTCTTGTCCAAAAAAATACCGTCATGCTAAGTACCGGACTACTACTTAAGACTTGGGTACACAGACGTTACTTGAGGCTAAAACTTTTTCCTCAAATATCACCTCGTTAATAACATATACAAGACGTAGTCTATTATAAAGTGAGGTTTTATGTCTCCAAAAGAAAAGGAACTTTACAAAAGGGTCACTATACAAATAACCTATAAATAAGAAGTAAAATTCTTTTGAGACTATCTCAAGGGACAAACAAAAAAATAATCACCTTAATTATTTTCACATCTACAAGGGTTTGATGTCTGTAGGCCTTCCAGTCATAGACGGAAACTCACGTCCTATAGATTGCTGGAGACTTAAACGAAGTCAAACTTAGCGTTCAGGGACAACCCCTTGGTCCTTCAGGGGAACAGAGGACAGCTAGGGACAGACGAGTCGTGAGAAACGTCTGCGGGGAACACCACTCAGTCATAGGGGTGTAATCCACCCCCCTAGTGTCCACACTAAAGGGGTCTCCTGAGAAATTGACTCCCGCTCGACCGTGCGTCGTATGGCACAGTCCACGCGTCGCACTACTCAGTGACACGTATCTGTGACGTCCTACAACCCGTCTCAGTCGGAGTGATCACAGGAAGTGGTGTACGTCAATGTCCAAAAGAAAGAAAATGATCTTGAAAATTCCAAAGGAGAGAGTCGTCACAAATCCATGTGTCAGGACTCCCCAATTGATATCAGTGGAGTGACACGTAAGATAGGGGCCCTGAATGACTAAAATATTGGTCTTCAGACGCGGGAAAGTGGGGTAGTGGGCACAGTGAGTGGGGGTGGGGACCTTGAAGGTCACACAGGAGACATATAGAGTCTTACAGGATTATTCTCTCCTCTATCACTTCATAGTCACAAAGTTTAGAAAGCAGAGAAGTGTGTTCTTCTCCACACTATACGGAGTTTCATCCAATAAACGGTACTTCTAAAAAAATTTAATTTAATATTAAGGTTGTTAGACAGTAACTAGACAGTCATCAACCGTCGATTTTTTTTTTTTTCACGAAACACGGATAATATCCGGTTTCTTCATCTATATTTTATTGGACCTTTTACACTTTTTCGACAGACTTCGTAGAAGAATCACCCCTGGAACACCAAGACGGGGTCGTTGGTGTGGGGGGAGGAGCCGTGGAGGGGAGTGCACGGACGGCCTCCGGAACCCGCGGAGTCGAGACGAGACGACACCAACATAGATAGCAATGTCGATGAAACTAGAGACTCAAGAACTAGAACTAGAGAAGTAATTACAAACACAGAACGTACTAATAAACCTCTAAACCGCAAACCATTTCATTCCGTAACCTTCCTGACTATCACTTCGACTTCGAGGTCATGAAACCGGTGGACTACGTTTCTCGGTTGAGTGACTTTTTCTGGGATCACGAACCTTTCTAACTTCCGTTTTCCTCTTCCCCGACTGTCACCAACTCTACCAATCTACTGTAGTGGTCGTGTTACCTGTACTTGAACCCGTTTGAGGTCCTCTATCATTCCCTGTCCCTCCGGACCACACGACGTCACGTGCCTCAGTGTTTCTCAGTCTGACTCGTCGTTGTTTCCGTCCACATACTTAATTCTGTCTTCGGAGGGGAAAACATTATCAAGACAACTCCGAAGGGGTAGACATGTCCGACGTCAGGAAGATCTTATAAGGTTTCTTTTCCTTGTAAAAGTTCCGACGGGAGTCTCCCAATTCTTTTACACTATCAGAAACCGTAGTCGGTAACGACAGTCGGTCGAGAAATGAAGGACGAGACAAAGAAGTGGGTGACTCGGAGACTGGACCCTTTCGTCTGGAGAACGGGTCGGTCTACTACACACTCCACTCCAGTCCTCGCACTTCCGCGATTCGGACATGACCTGTGCGTCGACACCAAATGCAGCTACTAGAAACACACGTAGAATATAACCAGAAGGCGTGGCCGGGGTGACCGGCCGGTATCGTAAAAGTAGGGACGTGGAGATCAATTTTCCTTGGAGTGTGTACTTTGGGTCTCCCCTCTTCACCCTCCCGACCCCGTCACGGTGTCTCCCTCATTGGGACTCTACCAGGGTCTCCCTGTGGCCCGTGGAGGCCGGACCCTCGGACTGTCGTCGAGCGAAAGGACCTCTATACCATCGATGAACGCTGGCGGGTCGGGACGCGACGGTGCCCAGGAGTACCTGTCGTAGAGGGTGACTTAGGTAAAGACGGTCTTCAAAGGTGTAGTCTTCCGTTTACTTCTAAACTTAGGTTTCCTGTAATGGAGTAGTCTTTCCTTAGAACTTCTCTTGAAGTGCCTGAAACCCTCGAAGAGTATAAGTATTTCTTTGGGAGGTTCTTCTCCGGGTTTACCGTCGACGTTCCCGAGGGCCGCTGGAGAGACCGCTCCAGGGGTACAGGGGCATACCACACACCACCCACGGAGCACCACCCCCGGTCCGTCGAGGGGACCCCTCGATCCTCGACCACGTCTCGACGTGGGTCTCTTGTATCTGGGAGCCGACGAGCGTGTCGTGTCCGTGGACGACTCCTGAACCTTCTCTGTAGGTAGGCACTTGGTGCTCGTTCTCACTTGGAAACTAGACAAACGATTGTGTCAGGTGGTAAGGCAATCAGATCAACAAGTGGAATTTCTAAGATCCAGCTTTAGTTTCCAATTCCCCTAATAGATACTCACACACCCAAACACATATGTTCTTATCATATATTAGACGTATATACAGTGTGGAGATGAAGTCGACTTAGGTCCCTACCGGTCTCTGTCGGTCTCTGACCCAGGAGTAGGAGGATTCGGAGGTTGTAGAGATTGGCAGTATCGTTGGGACGTCCTTGTGTCTGTCAAGAGGTCTACCGGGTCGTTTGAACCTTTCTAACTCTCGGGAAAAGTCCCGGTATATCGATCTCACAGTCCAGAACTTAGTGTGAGTTTGAAGTCATAAATTCGGGTTTTCAGGAAGGTAGGGTGGTCGGTCGGAGAGAACAACATATTCTCTCCGTGGACGGAGTCCCGTAGACCTAGTCAATTTATGGTCGAACATTGAATTGTTTTCTACTCGGGACTTTCCTACGAGAACTCTCGTTACTTCTTCTTTCGGACCTCTCCACCCGTTGAACACTCCTAAAGACTCACGTCTGTCAGGGCACCACCGGGAACATTTCACCCCACTCGGACATGGGGATCCACTCGGACTCTGGTGTTCTCCATGTCCTGGTAGTCCAGTCATAGAGGGACCCCGTGAATCCGGTCCTAACTTCGGTACAAACAGATCTAATTCTTTCAGAAGGAGACTTGGTGAGTGTGGGGGTTTCCCTTCAAAGGGGATAACCATTAAAATAACCATAAATATGAGTTAAATGGAACTCTTAAACCACTGAAAATTACATCATTTACTACGTCGAATACGATTCACAGTCTCTTTTGTCTCGGGGACTGTGTTATAGACCCTGTGTCACCTGTGAGTAAAACAGTTTGCTTACTTTTACTCTCACATTTCCTTAAGGGAATTCGCGAACAACTAAGTCCGGTAGTGTGGCAGAGAAAGGTAGTCAGTGAGGTGGTTATGAAAAGGGTGGGTGCACGGGTAGGACCGTTTTGAGTAGAGGAATTCGAGGTACACTTTTCCCGAGAGTCGAAAATAGAGTTCTCCTAATTCGGAGATTCTTACAGGTAAGTCGGAGAGTAAGAAAACTGTGGTTAAGAGAACCAGTTCGACACAACTTTCACCAACGGACTGACACGGTAAAGAGTGACTATAAGAAACCGTTCGACTTTATAAGGTCCAGTCTGACACCAGGTAGGGAAATCTTCGAGACACCCTCCAGTCGGATCCAAACTTCCCACGACAGTCTGAGACCCGTCCCGAAGGGGTTTGTAACGAACTCGAAATGGTGTCTCACCCTCTTCCGACCCTTACCTGCTACCGGTGTAGCAGTGTCCTTTGACCTAGAGAGGACCCTCTCTTTTGACGTCACTACTGTCCTGACGTTTCCGCTTACCGTTTCGCGAACGTGAGGCTTCAGAGAGAACTCAGACGTGGTGTGGACAAGACAAGACCTCTACGGGTCAGTCCAGGCCTACGACACGGGCCCCGTCGGTCCTTTCGTCAGACGACGACCCAACCGGGACCGGGACGGGTCCACCGGGGCACAGACACTATCCTTAGTCCGATGGTACCGAAGTGGGACCCTGGACGAGGAGTACTTTCGTCTCTTGAGGAGTGAGGTCTACGACGTACGACCGTCGTGGGCAAATGACACCGACACCTCCTTACCTCCCGTGGAAGGCCCTCTCGAGGATTCGTCTATACAAGGGTTCTTACTTGAGTCTTCACGGACTCTTTAAGACGAGTCTCCGACGGGTTGTCTTAGGGTGCACCGGGAAATTTTGGCTGGGTACGTGGTCGGTGTAGGACTTGACCCATGGGGTCCTGGAGGTCCACACTCGGGTCCGCAGTCAGACACATACATTGTGTGGTCCGTTGAGGGATTCGGACTCTTAGTACCTCGTCCCTCGGAGTCTCGACTTGGGAGGAACATCCAATAGGACACTTGGTGTGAAGAAAGTACGTTCTCTGGGGTCATCTTTCTCCCCCTCCAGTCCGAGATCTACGAAGCTACGTCAGTCCCGAGTCCCTCCCACACTGAAAGGTTTCCGAGGACACTGTTTCGTAGTGTCTGACTCTTGGTGTCTGGACAAACGAGAGTGTCGACACCCACGATCTTCAGGTTTTAGTTTCACCGTCGTCACGGGACACTTACGTGGCCCTCGTAGGAAGGTCCGGACGATGTCGGAGTCCAGACACTATCGTATTGGGGTCACAGACGGAGGTCGGAGCACAGTGGCGGCAGAGACACAGACCCGAAGACACAGGAGAAGATTGTACTATCGTCAGTCGTCTCAGTCACGGGTCTCACTTAGGTCCTACTCAAGTAGAGCTCTATGAAGTGGTTCACGTAGACGTGTCTACGACAAGTGTCTCGTCCAGGATAAGACTCCATGACCCACCTGTACTTAAACCCTCTTCGTGATAAGTTGGACCGTCCCCTCCCCTCCCTAAAGTAGGATCAAATGTAACAGCGGAGACCAAATAGAGGATGTACTAACGAGGACCGGGTTGAGATTTACTACTATTACGACTATAATATTATAGTACCATAATACTATTATTTCTCAGAAGTAAGGCTGAGAAGAGTAGAATATTTAGTGACTCACGTTTACTGATTTTTATAACAAAAATTCCTGATAATTAATACGGTCATTCTATATTGAAGGACTAGTTTTACTGAGTTTTCAATTTATAAGGTACTGGAATTCTCAACTTTTAAGTGGAGGGCACTGACTCGTCACAATGCACCGACCGTGACACTAATATACTTAATAGCACACTTCATCGTAGTCGTTTTGCCAAAGTCAAGCCAAAAATTTGTAAGTGATTTCCAGTCAATGGTCGGACCGTGAATAAAAGTCCACATTGGTAACTTAACAGGGTATCTTTAAGTCCTACACTACCTTTGTGGAGAAAAGACTTCGTAGAGGTCCGTTGACCAACTTTCCTCCTCGAAAAGGGAAGAGACTCGTAGTCGGTAGAGCACGCTCTTGTCTCTTCTTGGAGCCCAACTCTCCACGGGACCGGGTCCTGACGACCGCCGCACCGTCAGACGTATACTGTTCACCAAAACCAATACCTCGGTTGGACACATGGAATGTAAGTGTATCTGTCCACCACCAAACAACAACAAAAAAAAATTTAGAGATTTATATCCACTCAAAAGACATAAAAGTCTTAACACTTTCGTGGGAATAGGATTATAAAAGAACAAAATTAAACTCTAATGACCTGTTCACTAAAGACCCAAAAGTCATTATTACAAATGGAAATCTTAATTAAAATCGTAAGGTAGGGTGTTAAAAATAGAATAAATCGTTTTTGTCGACCCAAACGACGTAGATCGCGTTACACTTCCTTTTCAGCCGGACCTACGTCTTTGTGTGCTTTTCGTTGTCGTGACCCTTTGGGTCTCTGTATTTTATAAAAAACTTAAATTCAAATCTTAAAGACGTACGAAGAACGTCCTTAACGTTAATACGAGGGACCGAGTCTCTACGGGCCAAGAAAGAGTCAAGTTCCAGCGAAAAGAGCGACGCGATTATCGCAACAAGTGTAGAGGAAAACAATAAGGGAGAGACCTGGGTCGAGAAAGAAGTGGTCCCTAAAGGAGCTTTCGGTCCTACTGGGATACGGAACCTCTGTGGGGAGTCTCCGACCCCCTGGTTCACAAATAGACCGAGAACATTACCCAACAATTTTCGTGAACAAGTAGTCTATAAAAGGAAAAGAAAAATAAACATCTAAATTTTCATAAAATCGTCCACATGTAAACGTATATTTTCTCTTGCTTTCTATTCTTCAACCCCGAAGAAGACAGAAGGAGTCGCGGTAGAGAGAGGACGGAGGGAAATAAGTCGTGTAAAAGTAAAAGAAAGAACCAAGGGTCAAAGACCTGTGTTTTACTTATAGTTTTTCTTTTTTCTTTTGTTAGAGTCCCTAGGAAGTGGTGAAACGTTCTTCTATCTACTAACCCAAGTCGGTCGAACACACTGGTTCATCCCTTTTTATTATAAATAGAGCAACACAGTAGTCGGACCTTAACTATCGGTCCCTATCTATAATTGAGGGACCCGGGGAACGGAATAAAACATAAAATTCGACGTTATAAAAGATGAAAACTTTGAGGGGTAGAGTCGTGTTGAGACTCATACACTCTCTTCGGACTGACTCGGTAAGCCTCGACGTTCGAACACGTACGCACATACGATAAAGACACACGTAGGCTCGTAGTAACAAAAGAATCTTTATCAACAAAATAGATTGACAAACGTGATGAGGTATAAAAAACTCTCAAACTATAATGACTGTCCTTCCTCATAGAGAGACCTCAACCCTCAGTGTCCGATGTTTCACTGTGGGATTCCCCGGTGGGTTCAGGAGTTTAAACATCTGAATGTTTAAACATTTACGTCACCACTTCTGAGTCCAGAGTCCAGAAACTTGGAATTTTTCCATGTTTCCTGGGAACAGGGTTGGAATAAGTATTGTCCGGTCGACCTTGGAGGTCGAAACAAGGGAAAGGACGCAGACGAGTGAGAAATAAATTATTGACTTATACGTACCGACGTCACACGTCGGAAGTTGACTAACTAAGAAGTGACGGAAGAAGGTCTTTTTGGAACTGAACCTAACGGTGTTTAAGTTCAGACATCGAAACGGAATACTACAACTTTAGGACCGGTTCAGAAGATCCGAGAAGGTCTTCTCCCAGACCTAACAAACTCGTGGGGATCGTTTTTAACAGGAGAACGCAGGTTCCTAAGACTTTATACCAAACAAACTATGCCTATCGAGGAAGCTGTAGGGGTCCCCTGACGACGCCGGAGGGACGACGACCCAGGAAGTCGTCCTTTTCGACCGGGACTGTAGGTCGAACACAGGGTACCGACTCCAAACAGAGATCCCCACGAACACGGAGTAAGTCACTTGTGTTCTTTGAAAGAGGGACGGGAGACCAAAGTCTCAACGTCCATACAAGACTCACCGGAGCCGTCATAAAATTAAAAGAATCCCGTCTTTAGACCGTTCTGATCCGGGTAAAAGAGTGGACCGTCGACAACCGACACCGGTGTTCTGTCGACAGGCGGGGGGGTTCTGTCCTGCGTTTGGGGGAGGACAGGGGAACGACGGGGTGTCGGTGTCCTGGGTTGGAGGGAGGGGGTAACAGACCGGTCTCAGTGTACACACCAGGACGGACCGGGGACGCTTAGACGTGTATATGGGACGGGGTAGGAGCGTCAGACGCCGTCTTGGACACTAGGCCCACGACTTTGAGGAGCCGGGAATAAAGATGTCCGACGTATCGGAAGTCGGAGAGTACCAGTAAAAAAACATTTGGTTGGGAACTAGGACAAAAAGGAAAGACCCAGTAGAGAGTCACGAACCAGACGACAAAACACGACGAGAAGACTGATTTCTCACTCCCCTCTTCCTGACCGCAGGACTCGAGACGAGGTCGGGGAGGACGACGAAACCCCCACGACCAGGACGAAGTCAATCACAGACGAGGAGGTCACTCACGTCGATTAGGAAAGTACAAATTTGAATGGAGACGGGACTTTGGTAATTGGCTTCGAAAGTGGTCTCCATTCCCGTCCGCTACGGGGGCCTCCGGGAGTCGATCGAAACGGTTGGGGTATAATGAGTCCAGACCCGGAGGTGTAGGGTCTATTTTTGACAGGGCCCCCGGTGGCCACAGAGACGAACCTCTTCCTGGGGTCCTCTAGATTCCTAGTTTACGGTCACTCCTCGACCCAATCCTTCCTCCGTCCGAGTCCGACTTACCCACCCTCTGCAATCGAAAGAGGGAGGTTTGGCGACGTACACCTGTCGCCTGTGTCGAGTCCCTCTCTAAGACCTCAGGAGGCGCATCCTGTCCGTCGTTCGTGGGCTCCCTCCACACCCCGCACACTGGCACCGGGGACTAAAGGTCCGCGATCCTACCAGGGACCTGGCTCCGTCGAGTGACGGGTCGGGAGGGAGGGTCCGAGTCTACTCGCTCCTCTAGGTAAGGCAGAGTATAAGCCTGTCTTACGAATTAGGGGTGGGGTGGGCGGTCGGACTTTAGTGGAGTGTTGCTCATTGCACTTCAAAACGTGTTTTTAAGAGAGACCTTTTATTTATTGTACACAAGGACTAAAGACTCTTTGGATTCTCGGCCGAGCGACCTCACTTTACTAAGGGAAGTCTACCATCTGTCTGCTCGGGTTGAAGGTCGAGGTCGGTGGTCCCCGGAAACAAGTGGGTCTCCGACGAGAGAAGAGAAAGAAAGAGAAATTTTTTTTAAGAAAGGTAGAAACGAGAGAAAAGGAACGGGTTTATTCAAATTTACTTACGTCTTTATCGTGTACCAGTAATTTCAGACCTGAACATAGTATTTTCGACTTTTTGAAAAACGAACTAGAAGTATTGTCGTACAAGTAGAGCAAATGTCACTAAGAAATGGACAAGTCTTAATTCTGTGGGGTGGAAACTGAAGCAATTGTGGAATGGGCGCGGGCTACAACGGAATATCCCTGAGACTTCACTGTTCTTACAATCTTAGTTAGTCTCATAATACTACACGAGGACAGGTTCAGCGGGACCCTGTTACCCGGTCCGGTGAAGATGTGTGTGTGTGTGTGATGTGTGTGTGTGTTGACCCTGTTACCCGGTCCGGTGAAGATGTGTGTGTGTGTGTGTGTGTGTGTGATGTGTGTGTGTGTGTGTGTGATGTGTGTGTGTGTGTTTGTGTGTGTCTGTATGAATGAAAGGGGAGGACGTACACGGCGTAGACCACAAAGGGAAATCATTTCAAAAGTCTTATGATCAAGGTCACACGTGACTAAATTGTTGGGACGTTACAAAAATACAAAATTTTTCAAAGGAATCTTAAATAATAAAAGTTTTATTTTAGGGACTAGACATGAAAAAATTTAATCTATTGTAAATGATGAGGTTTTATCCTACAAGTAAAATTTACGAATAAAAAATAGAGCTCACTAAGACTCATCCATTCAATACAAAAAAGAGGAAAACCATCAAAAATTGGTCATTGTTCCCGGAGCACCAAGTCAAGAATTTGACTTGGTCATCCTCGTCCTTAAGTCGGTTACCGGTTGGGGCATCAAACACCGGGACACCCCTCGTACCGGAGCCCCCGGCAAAACGTCACAGTGACGACTTTGAGAATTCAGAGGAAAGAGGTGAAGTGGGGGCTACGGAACTCTGGACTCCGTCGTCCTTTCGGACGTAGTGAGTCCAGGAAGTGCCCTGGAGAGACATCACACGAAAAGGGTCGTCAGAAGGGGTGAATCTCTTCCTGGTTTCCCAGACACCCAACATAGGACAAACAGACATAAAACAACTGACACGAAAACCACGACATAGGTTCTTCAGTGACGGTTTAGGACCTCGAGAAGAGGATGGATAAGAAGAGTCTCGACTTATCAAAATCCAGAATGTAAGTTCAGAACTTAGGAAAGACTCAACTAAAGACACACACTACATTCCATTCCCAGGTTGAAGTAAGAGCACGGACACCCACAGGACAATAGACGCGGAAAAAGAGTGGACATCTTTACTTTCGGATGGTCTCCGACTTCGTCAGACGAGAGGTCCCGTCGCGTGTGGTCCGGCCTCTACCTAAGGTTCTCCGGTGTCGGGGGTGTAGTGTCGGCGGTCCACTCGTCTCGCTGTGACCCTCGGGGGTCGGTGGCGGGCCCGAACACGTCCCTCCCCACACGGGAGAGACCTCAAACGAAACATTGTCCGACAGTGGTGGAATCCTACTCGGTCCCGAGGCAGGAATTGTCGTCCACAAACCTTCGTCGAAGGAAGGTCCTACACACGACGGTTGTCGGATACCTGGGAACCTCAGACGGACCGTACAGTACTGTCACGGTAGTCTCTATGGGGCTTGAGGGAGAGAAGAAGAGTGTGGAAGGTCAAACAATTGGTCGCCACCCCACACAGTAGGCCCGACAGAGGGAACAGACTTACAACCCCCTAAACTCGAGGAAATTCATTTTTCTGACTTAGGGTTATTTTCGAGTCAAAAATTCGAATTTATATCAAGGAAGTTAGGTCCTAAAAACAAAATTAACATCAGAAGGAATCAAAAGAACTTTCCTTTCTGATGGGTGAGGTCATAGGACCGGACCTCTTAAGGTACCTGACATGTCAGGTACCCTAGTGTTTTTCAGCCTGTGTTGACTCGCTGAAAGAGAAAGTGAATTAAAAGAATGTACAACAATAACATAAAAATAATAAAAAGTCACCAAAGATGAAATAATGTAAAATAAAAAATTATATTCAGTGAAGTCGAGGATAACACTTCCATTACCTAATTATTGTCTTCCTTCACATGAAATTGCTGAAAGATTAAAAAACCACATCCCCGCCCATGCACGACGTACCGAGTACCCTAGAATCCAGGGGCTGGTCCCTAGTCTCGGTCCGGGAACCATCACTTTCGTGACCCAGGATTGGTGACTTGACAGTCCCTTAAGGGAGATTAAAAATATATTTGGTCGTGCGACCTTGAAGTGGACATTCTTACTAAAGAATCGTGGTGTATTAAGGGTCAGGTACAAGTTTAAAGGGCCAACAGGGTTCCTACAGAAATAGTTTGTCTGTAAAACCCCCCTAACAGTCTGTGCCAGGGTCCGTCACGATCCGTACGCGCGGCTAGAGTCTCGGTGGGGTCTAACTTAGCACCTGTACAGTGCACAACCAGCCACGTGGACAGAGATTCTCTTCGGTGAAACAAGAGCACAGACTTTTCTGGGCCAAGTAAATTCGTCCACGTCTGGCAAATCCCCGACTTGTACCTGTGAAACAATTCTCTTGGCGAAACGGAGTTTCCAATACTCGTCTGTGTGTCCAATGTCCAATCCTTTTGTCGTGTGCGGAAAACTCCTCCACGAGTACGTGGGACATCGGTACTAGAATCCACTGACGGTCTGAGTCTGACCATCGTCTTCGTAGGTTCCGACTCCCGTGGGTCCTCCGTCTCCAGTCCCTAGTGGGACCGGTCGAGGTCCCTTTCCCGACCCGTCATACACAAGGGGTAGTTGGAAAAGTCCGATCAATTCCTCACCGGAGTCACCAAGAGTCACCTCCAAATAAGAGGAGATCACTTCCCAGACCGTCTGCCCGAATTTCCACCCACCCGTCCGTGACAGTAGATCTTATGGTCAATTCCGTGCTCTGACCAAGGGTCTATAGTGACAGAGTCACTAGACAGCGACGGGTTCACAATGTTGTGGTGCTTAGTAGGTCTCCAATCCCGGCGGCACCTCTGAGACGAGCGCACACAGAGCACCGGTAAAGTTTACCACGACAACCTCACAGAAGTGAAAGATGAGTGAGAAACAGTCATAGTGTCCTTTGGTGGACGCTATCGTCCAATAGTCTCCTTGAGGAAGGGACAGTAAGGGGCGGAACGGAGGACACTTGTCGAGAAAGAGACAACTGCAAACAAATTGTCCAATCCCGAAGAAGTAGGGGGCGCCGCCGGTGCGAGTGAGAGGTGCAAACACGAACGAGGAGAGTCCAAACTTTTGACCGTCGCCCTGTAAGTTCTGTTTCTGTTGAGTGTTTTAGCGAAGCCTTCGCTCAAAAAGTAGGTTGCTTCCCTCAGGAAACAGTTCCATTTCAGCACCTCGGAAAGACTTAGCACGGTCGTTCTGCTCTTTACAGTGAGGCGGGTCCCACTTTGAACGACGTGTACTAAAACAACCCACTGAACTACCTTGCAATACCAAACCCAAAACAAATAGACTTCACTGTCAACTTTGAAACCAGATGGAAACTTTTATAAACGGGGTCTCGGTTCATAACAAAACGTCGACAACAAAGGAACCAAATTCTGAGGTAACTGTGGAGTCACTTGGTGTTTAATCGCAGATGTCGACGAGCGTCATCCCGACGAATCTTTGGTGTGTTACCTCCCACAGCCCTCTCCCGTCTCTCTCTTGCGTCCCGGAATTTTCTTTATTTCACCGGACAAAGAAGAAAGTCTCTGTCGCCCATATATATGTTCGTTAACGACCTATAAACAAAAACATAAGGAGAAAAAAAAAAAAATGGTTCATAAACCCGACCTGACAATGACGGAAAAGAGTATAAAAGAACGAATAAAAGTTTGTACTTTTAAATAGAAAAATGTAAAAAATTTTACATCAAATTTTGACATTCAAAAACCTCGTCACTATTCGCTCAACACACGATCTAAACATTAGTGGATTTTATGACTAACACGTTACCGTAACTCAGTGACTCCTTTTCAAATACCCACCCTCATCTTCATCAACAGACTACTGTATGGATGGAAAAACGAAACTCGATTTATAGTAAATTTTGTTGTGTGTTAACGGAAACGTTGTAAAGGGGAATTTTCTACAGGATATCTACTAATGCAGTGTAAACTTTATTAATGAACGGGATCACTTTAAAATTTTGTCTTTGAAATGTAAAGACTACAAGGTATTCTAATTGAACAAATCTTTACATCATAAACATGTCACTTTTTTTTTAAGTAAAAGTAAATACAAAACTTTTGAGATGTCATAAAAAATCCTGGACCTTATATAAATTTACTCCAACTAAAAGACTTTAATTCAAGAACTAAAATCTTTGAACTATACAAGTTAAAATCCCTTAGTGAGAATTAAAAATTTTTGATAATAAAAATTATGGACGTAAAAATAGATACAAAGACTTCCTTCACTCTCTATTACTTAATATCTATTCTTCTCAAAATTTCATATAAAAATACTAAAATGACATTTAAGTTCAAGATCCAGAGGACTTTCCTTAAAATTTTCTACTATTTAAGATGTCCGTCAAAAATTCCTAATTACAGTGGTAAACCGAATCATTATGTAGGGAAATCAAAAATTTCTAACAATCTTCACAAACAAAATCTCCAGGATTCTTTTTTGTTAAGAAGAATTTAAAAAGAATATATAAGCGGTGAAACCCGTTACAAAGTTGTGTAAGTCTTTCGTCAGTCTAAGACATCTTGTAAAAGAGTCAGACTAGTAAACTGTAAAGTATCGAGCGTAGTCATAAAGTAATATTTTAGTTTGAAGAAAAGGGGAGTCAAACTCCGTCCCCGGAAAACAATAATGACAGTAAAGACGTACTTGAAATAAAGGATTCAATGTTCATTGGTGTAGTAGGGGAAATTCCTCCTTTTTTGTTTTTTCTCGGGAAGTTCCTTGCGAACCAAGAGGTGTGAACTATGATTAGGTCACTACTTTCAAGACCTGAACTTCACACAACCAAACCGAGTGACAACCAGTGTCAACCAAAGAACACGACCCAAACCACAAGTATACGGAGGGGTCCGAGCGAGAAACACGGACCTGAGTGACTTTAAAGAATCTCCGAATGTAAATTCCTGGGGTGAATGACGTCAGTAAGGAGCACGAAATAACGAAAATGTTCACCAGAGCTTTGGGTCATGAGCTCTTATTTGTATTGTCGCGTCACGACGACATCGTGAAAATTTTTAAGAAGAAACGAGATAAAACAGTCACTCGACTACTCGTTGGAGTTTTTTTTTTTTTTTTTTTTTTCTGGGACGACCTGGAAATTTTTTTTTTTTTTTACCGAAGGAGACTACAGGATCTCTGTTATTAATACTACACGATCAATTCGGGTTTGATGTCGACTCCCTAAAATGAAATTTCGTCGCCGAACCCGCGTTTTTACGTAAATATCGAGAAACAGACGTGGAGTAATACACACCCGGACTAAGTAATTCATTAACCAAACGTCAACAAATGTACTCATAATTCCGGAAGGAAAGTCGGCGGAAACTCTCTATGTAACACGTTTACAACGGACACTACTTACGTCTTACTCCCGGTCTCCCAGGCAGGATAACCGATTTGTCACGCGAGACAACTTTTCGGTCTCTTTCCCTAACCCGCGACGAAACGTATCGTTACTGAAAGAATTATTCGCAATGTCTAATTATGTGTGGTCGATATTTTCTACGTTTCTCTATGAGAATCGTGTAAATAGGGACGAGTAAAGTAACACTATCACCACCCCAGGGACACGAAAGTATAAGGCAAAAGGGCTCGGTGCCGAAGTCACGGACTCGCATTATCTTAGGCTACAAATAACATAATATTTAGTGCCCGTTCATCCGTCTAGCCGTTGTCAAATAATAATTTCTAAGAAAGTCACATTTAGAAAAGAGGGTAACATAAACGGACTCGTTTTAGTAAAACACCAACTCACCCCTACTTTCCGTATTACATGCTTCCTCACTCAGGATTATCCTTCGACAAGAGGCTCATTTCTGGTGAACAGGGGAAAACAAGTCCCCACGTACGGCCTCGAAGGAGAGGAGGCGTTTGTAACAGAGCGGGGTGGAAGGGGTCCTTCGGCAAAGGTGAGAGGGCCTAGGTACATAAGTTGGCTTCTCTCATAAAATTGGCGGATGGTGCAATTGACGTCAAATGACGGACCTAGATCTATTGGAAATGGCTTTCTTTTCTTTCACACGAACATTGTATTAACGGACCCCTTTTCCATCGTCTTCAGTGGGCCGGCGGGGTGGGACCGTCCCGGGCGACACCCACCAAAAGTCCCGGTCGGGACGCCGGGGCCCTCGCCGGCCAACTCCCGCGGTCCGTCGTCGGCACGAGGTCACCCCGGTAGGACCGAGACGAACGGACCGGGATCCCGGTGAAGGGGACCCTGCTAGACTTCTAGTCTTCCTTGAGCATCAGGTCTCTTTATTTGTGTTCCAAAAGGACCTACCGGAACTCCAAGATCCCATTTTCGCGGCGCAGAGACGGAATCGTTCAGCTGTAAGGGGAATTTAAGATGGTTTCATCGTCGAAGGATTTCTAAGGTGTACAAAGAGCGGTATTCGGGCGGATGAAATGGGGGTGGGGGTGAAGCGGAACCGGACTTTCTTGTCAGAAACGAACTAACCGACTTCCCTTCCTCACTCCTTTAACTGGGGATTTTTACCGTAGAGGACGTCCCGGGGACCAACTGGCAGTCCCCCGCGAGTCTGAAACAGATTAATTTCGAGAGGCGGAAGTCATCTGGAGCTTTTAAATTTTAGTTCCTAAGTCACCAAACAACCGTGCGACTAACCCTTAAAAAAAAAGAAACAAAAACTTAACAGAAAAACGGAATATAAAAAGGTCTTTATACAGACCTCCTTTTAAGATCGACTTCTACGATACACTCTGTAAAATTGTGACTAAAATCGGTCGTCAGTTCTAGTAATCTTTAATATCTTAAGTCTCAGATCTCTGGTGTAGAAGAGTATTCAGTCAATAAACGACCGAAAACTAGTCTGGGATCCTGACGTTCCTGAGAAGGGTGCCCCCCCGGGAAGGAGGAGCAGGGGTCGTGGTCTCTGGTTTAAGAACCGTCCTGGGAGCTTCAGAGTGACGATGTGAACTACCTGCACCGGAGTTTTGGTGTCATTGAACCCATACAAACAATTACCCGATATATATGTTAAAAGAAAGTTTTTATACTATGGCTGGTACTCCAACTCTCAGGCACACAATGATTATAATCTTGGAGGGGTCAAGACTCCTCGAGGACCCCGGACGTGGTGGGAGTGAGACGGGTGGGGGGGTTCGGACCCGGACGGAGGGACCTGGGACACGAGTGGACTGTCGGGACTGTGGGGAAGTGTTCGTGTCGCGCAGTACTCGGGACCACACTGAACTATTCCTTAGAGAATCCTTGGGCATCTCGAAGGGACCACTGAGTGTACCATTTCTTAGACGGACGTTACACCCTCTGGGTCCAAGCTAGGGACCCAACCCTTCTAGGGGACTCTTCCCCTTCAGACGGGTGAGGTCACAAGACTGGACCTCTTAAGGTACCTGACATATCGGGCACCCCAGCGTTTCTCAGCCTGCCCTGACTCACTGAAGGTGAAAGTACAATTGATACATCTGACAAAGATCGTGATAATAATGGAAAATAAGTATCTTGTACTTGTCAGTTATTGACAGTTAATGTCGACAAAAGAGATCATGGGTACAGTCGTCCTAGTGTAGGATCCACGAGTGTTCTACGACACGAATCTTATTCTGGACGATAAATTCTGGGACCGGTTGGAATTGAAGAATGTACATCGTCCCGACTCTTGTTTTCACTAAAACTACTCTGAACAGGGTTAGCACACAGGATTAGGGAATAGTTGTCGTTCCCTTACATATTTGTTGTACCCTTTGACTCTACCGAACTACCTGTCTGTCTCCCTTCTGAACGCTACTTCGGTCTCACCACCTTACAACTGTCCACCCGTGTGCCACGAGGGACACGTCTCTCCCTCCACGGTGGGAAGGCCCTGTGACACGTCTCTGCGACAGGACAACCTTACGCTGGTCACCCCGCACCGGTGTGGAATTAGGTGAGTCGACAGGACCACAGACTGGACTTTCTCGAGACAAACCTTTATCCTGGAGGTCAGCTTACCACTTGAAGATCCCCTTTTTTTTTCTTGGGTGTTTGGGACGGGAGAACCTGACGTCCTCAGTGGGTGCTCCAACCCCTCCCGTCTGAGGGACCAAATGACGGACCCGTACTCCGGGACGAAGGACTTCCGGAGTCACCTGGGTCGGGACCCGGAGACAGACCAAGACCCACGTCGGACGTCCGACTCTCTTCAAAATGTAAAAAATTGTTAACTCTTTTTAAGTCTCTCTTTATTACGACGGACTGTGAACTTTCAATATACTTTACGTTCAAAGCCGCAGAGATACAGTTCAAATTAGTCTTGTGTCGGTGTAGGTGATCAAGTGTGTGACGGGCACCGACAGAAACACGACATCGGTTTCAGCTCATCAACTGCCTCTGGTGTGTGGACACGGTAAATGGTAGGTGTCGAGTGGAAACGACGAAGACGGTGTGTCTGGTCTCCACACTGCAGGTGTGACAACCCCTTCAAGTCCGGCAGCCCCAGGTGTGCGCAATGTAGACTACCTTGTGTCCCTGGATCGGGTACCGGACATTGGACTTGAGAACATAAGACTACGAAACCCCTCACAAAAACCAAACCCAAAAAGAGAATGCCATGGAATGTCATTACCCACGTGTTCTACCGAGACAGATGTGGGTCCTCTAAAGAGTGTGGTAAGGGTGACCGGAACTGAGATTCAATCGACACTGGGTCTCTTTCTTTACAACTGGGACGTTTAGTGTACATTATTGGTTGGAACGTAACGTCACAGTGCAGCTGAACGTCCCTACCGAAGGGTTTCCCTTTTTATGAACGAGGATTCCCCACTCTGTCTCTTCCGTTACCGTGGGGTGAGGTCACGAGAACGGACCTTTTAGGGTACCTGTCTCCTCGGACCACCTGACGTCAGGCACCCCAGCGTCTCTTAGCCTGTACTGACTTCGCTGATTCGTCGTCGTCGGTGTCGTCGTTCCCCACTCTTACCACAGCCTTTGTGGGTCCTCGTAGAAGATGGAAGGAACCACTTGTGCCTACAAATCAAAACTTTGTACAAAGACCCATCTGTGAACTTGTTGGAGTAGACTTGAGTGTATCTTTATCTTTGTACGTCTAATTTATTAGATTGTAGTTTACAACTAGTTCACGGAAATCCGTTCCGTGATTGTTTCCAGGCAGATCAGTTCTGATACCAAAAAGGTCACTAGTACATACCTACACTCTCAACCTGACACTTCTTTCGACTTGCGGCTTCTTAACTACGAAAACTTGACACCACAACCTCTTCTGAGAACTCTCAAGGTACCTGACGTTCCTCTAAGTTGGTCAGGTAAGATTTCCTCTAGTCATGACTCACAAGAAACCTTCCTTACTACAATTTCGACTTTGAGGTCATGAAACCGGTGGAGTACGTTTCTTAACTGAGTAACCTTTTCTAAGACTACGACCCTCCCTAACCCCCGTCTTCCTTTTCCCCTACTGTCTCCTACTTTACCGACCTACCGTAGTGGTTGAGCTACCTGCACTCAAACTCACTCGAGGCCCTCAACCACTACCTGTCCGTCCGGACCGCACGACGTTAAGTACCCCAGCGTTTCTCAACCTGTGCTGACTCACTGACTTGACTGATTGACTTGACACTAATAACTCCGAGTGGACAAGGAAGACGTACATAACGACTCGTGGACGATTCCCGTCCTGCGACCCATGGGTCCCTGGTTTTGTCCATATCATCTACAAGAGTACCTCGACTGTCGGATTCCCGTCAGTGTACAGTCACACATTGTCTTTACCGACACTTTCTCGTTTAAACTACTTCTGAACCCCTACCTCCTACCCCACCTTCCCTACCCCTCCGATATCGTCCTTCGGATTACTTCAGATCCGTAGTTGGAACCTCCACGACAAGTCCGAAGAAAACGGTTTTCGTTACCCTTCCGTAACTTCTTAAAAGTAAAAGTCGTCCCTCCGTCTCATTAGTCTCAACACAAAGTTTTCGAGTGAGAATGACGGTCCACCTTTCACCCGACCTCCCTTGTTCCACCTACACCACAGTCGTCAATCCCCCGACAATTTTCCGTCCATCTCTACGATGAAACCGGATGGTTCATCATCGCCACGGTCACCTATCCCCTGTTCACTCCTGAACCCTTCACGTCCCTCCATTCGAACCATCCTGGATCACTGACTAACCCATACCCTCTCGTCTCCTCAACGCTTCCCAACCCTCCCTTAACTCCGAACCCCACGGTAACCGGTTCTGTCCTTTTCCCGGGTCCAAACCACTTCTTCGTACTCAAACCAACACCCACCTGTACGACCGACCGCACGACCGGTACTCTACGAAGTCTCCGTCGGTTCAACTCTGTCGACCACTCGAGACCTGTACGCACACCTCGAGTCTCGTCCCTGGTCCGCCATTCCTGGACCACACACGAATGTACGGAGACACGGGAACAGCACGGGAACAGAACGGGACCGGACCTTTAGGGAAGATCGACGGTGTCATCTCAGGTCCCACGTGGAACGAAGGAACCTTAGAACGTCGGTGTGGTGGTGATGGGGTAGTAGGTGGACAAGAGAGTCAGGAGGGACATCACAAGGACGGTCGGGGGACGATCGGTCCACCGAGATTAATAAACTTATAGTTGACCGTTTAATCAAAGAGAGACGTGGAAATATCGTAACAATATAGACGACTGGGGACGGGGTCTCACTCGGGGCACAGGAGGACTTCACCCTCGACCTATTTATCATCTGTGTTGGGTGTTGTTATAAAAAAAACCTAGACAGAAGATTTCCTTTATTTTCGTTTTTATTTACCTTGGATTTTTTTTTAATTACCCTGAATTAATCTGAATTTTTGAAAACGTGTCTTCTCCTTTGGTAACTGTTTGACTTTCTGTCGGATGTCTGATCCACCTTTATAAACGATTACTATACTGACTATTCCCCAATTATAGCTTTTATTTATTTCTCGAGTATGTTGATTTATATTTTTTTTTTACCCGTATTCTGGGTTTATCTGTATAAAAAAAGTCCCTGTACCTCTACTGGTTATTCTTGTCTCTTTCTACGAAGTTTAACGACTAACAATCTCTTTATGTCTAGTTTTGGTGTTACTCCAGTCTTACCGGTACAAATATTTTCTGGTGTTTATTGTTTATAAACACTCTGACATCTCTTCTCCATTGTGACGTATGTAACCACCCTCACATTTAACCACGTCGGTGACATCTTTTGTCATACCTCCCTCCAAAGAGTTTTTTTGATTTTTATCTCGATAGTATATTGGGTCGTTAAGGTGAGAACCGATATATAGACTTTCTTTACTTTTACGATAAACTTTACTATATACGTATGGGACTACAACGGTTCTCTACCTTCGTTGGATTCCCGGGTGGTCGTCTACTCACCTATTTATTCTACACCAGGTATACATGTCACTTTGTGACGAGCCGGTGTTTTTCCTACCTTAAAACAGTAAACGTTGTTATGGTCACCTGAACTTCCTAAAATGTGCTTCTCTTCATTCAGTTTCTTTCTGTTTATGACATACTATAGGGATTACATCTTAGATTTTTTTTTTTTATCGTATTCGGTCACGTACATTATTTTTTTGTCCGAGTATCTGTGTCTCTTGCGACAGTTCCTGGATGACATCTCGTGTCCCTTGAGACGAGCTACTGGACAATTACTGGATATACCCTTTTCTTAGACTTCTCACGAATCCTTCAAGGGACCACCAGGTTAGCCACGAGACACGAAGGTCACGGTCCCCGGGTCCAAATTAGGGACCGGTCCCTTGATCTAGGGTGTATGGAGTTGATTCTCAGGTGCACGGCGTTGTTCTTGAGTGCATGGTGGTGCTTCTGACTTCTAGAGTGCACGACGGTCATTCTGGGTCGTGTCGGTTTTTTATTTATAAAAATTTATTTATTTTTCTCACCTCCATACACATATTGACTAAGTGAAACGATATGTTGTCTTTGATTATGTTACAAGATTTAGTTGATAAGAGACTATTTTTTAAAAGTTCTATGTCACTTGTTTGATCACCAATGGTCATCCCACCCGATCCCCTCCCCTAACTATCCATGCCCAAAATAACATGTTGTGTCCCTTATATCGGTTGTAAAATATTATTGATATTTACCTTATAGTGGAAAGTTTTAATACTTAGTGACACAATATATGTACATTGTATATCATGATATGTAATCGATATAGAGTTTTGTTTCTTTGTCCATGGTTCAAATTTCCCTTGAAAATGTCTACAACTCGGATCTTTTAATACGGAAGTACCTCGAAGAAAAGATCCTTTTTTTTTACATTTAATACCGTCGACATCGTCTTCCGTCTAAAAGTTCACGATCCAACCGGGTTTCCTTGTCTCCACTCAGGGGTCCCAAAGGCCTCAGCGACGACGTGCCACCAGGAGCAGGAAAGAGTCGGGAGAAGGGTCGATTTCCGGTCTTAGACGGAAGTACCTTATTAGAGGTTTACATTTGAGTTCACTTGGGAAGTTGTCTTTGTACTCTTTTTGTAGCTTACAGTTCGGTATGTGTTCGTTGACAAAGAAAAAATTATAGGGAAACTGGCAAATGATGTTTGGAATTTCTTAAATTCACATTAATCTTCGGACCTACTACGAGGGTCTCTACTAAGAGTGTACGTACTGTTAACCCTTTCCACTCTCTTCCACTACCTCCACCCGTGGTGGAGAATGTCTCGGTGGAAGAGCCCGGTTGTCGAAGTCATCCGCACAGTGGGTCGTAGTCTACACAGGAACCTGGGAGTGTAAAAGTGTATACACTGTGTGCCTTTGGACTTGTGTCCACTGTCCTGTGAACTCAAAAAGAGGTGGGCCTTAGTCACAGGAATTAATTCGTGTGTCTCAAATGACACTTGAGGAACAACTTGCCAACTCACAACCATAGTGACCGAACTACCTCCATTCAAAACATTGGAGGACCGAATGAAGAGCGACGAGGGTCCAGTAGATGAAGGTCGACCCGACCGTCACTACTCAACACGGGCGAAGACACGGGGGCCCCGGACGGAGGACGGAGGGTGGGGTTTCGGAAGGGTCGCTCGCCCTCTGGTTCCGAGGACCCTGGGAAGGTTGTCTCTCGTAGTCATCCACGGAGACCCGGTTCCCATGGGGCTGTAAACGAAAGACGAAAATTTTGAGCCCCTCATTTACATTTGAAAGACCGGAGGGTCATTGTTCACGGAGAAAGGAGTGAATGAGGAACATTTTGATAATCAGACAGAAAAAAAGTTTTAAATCCAAGATAAAGAAATAAAATGTCCGTACTTTTACTTCCCTTCGATCGATGGTTAAATTTCAGATTTCCATTCTCTTTGTCAACCTCTGGTCTGACAGTAAAACACAAAATTGCTTTTCCCACCACACACTGCACACCACAGTAGACGTGGAAATTCCCTCTATACTCACCCACCTCTCGGACGGACACGAGTGCCCGGGCTTCCAAAGGGACCTTCCTGGGTCCCGAAGATGACTCTTGTCCTCCGAAGAGGGGTCCTTCCTGGGCCTCCGAGGAGGACACCGGTCCCCGGTGTCGTAAAATTGAACGTCCATACTCAAACGGTCCCTAGGACCGGACACGAGATCCGTACAGACGAGTGCACGTGGTGTACCCCAGGCGCCCTTCGGGAAACACCCGACCCAACCACTTCAACTGAATTAGCCTGACATCTCTACGACTCGACGAGAGACCAAAAGAGAAGGTCCGAAGACCTCGCTCAGACTACTCTCATTGAGTCTTTAGCTTCGACGAAATGCAGGGTCCTGTGGTATCGTGCAGGTGGTTACTAAAACTACTAAAAATACTGAAAACTCGACATAATAGATAATCTTTATTTTAGAAGTTTTTTCGATTCAGGAACACAAGTCTACATTACAGGTTTTAGTAACATGGGAAAATTCAAAAGATCAACAAATTGTACTTTTCAACCAGGGATTGTTAGAATCCCTGGTATAACAATAAGGTCACTTTAAAGTACTACATTTATATTTCACCGTATAAACAAAACTTCGGAATAGTTTTTCGTGTCACTACTTATGTCACGGGTAGTTTTGGGTCAATCAAATAAACCTCTTCAACTGTCCGATGAAGATTTTAAGTATTGTTTTAAGTCCCCTGGGTTTTATTGGTTTAGTCAGAACTTTTTCAACCTCCTGAGCGTGAAGTGTTAAAACTTTGAATGACTAAACGACGCCATTCATTTCTATCCCATTCATTTCTACCATATCATCGAGTCTACCATTTCGTAGACGGACGTTAGGTCCTCAAGACCCAACCTCGGGAACCAGTCCCTTTAGGGGACCTCTTCCCGCACCGTTGGGTGAGGTCATAAGAACGGACCTTTTAAGGTACCTGTCTCCTCGGATCACCCGATGTCAGGAACCCCCGTCCGATATCAGGTTCTCAGTCTGTGCTGACTCACTGAATTGTGTGTCTGTCAACTCTGTGACACCATGACTAACTAAATGCACATTAGATCTTAACTACTAGGTCTTTATTTGACAATTTAAATACTAGTTAACTAAAAGTCATGACAACGCTTCTGGTAAGTCACCCCTTTCTTGACCATAAAAAGTTGTTTACTACGACTCTGTTGACCTGTCAGAGTACACTTCCCTACTTCGACCTAGAGATGGAGTGTGACACATGTTTGTCATTGGGTTTTACCCAGTTTCTGGGTTACATCCTCGACTTGATAGTCTAAGACTTTTCCTTTGTGCCCATTTGGGAACACTGAACTTAATCCTTTCTATGGTTTTCGTGATTGTTGTCTCTTTTTGTGTCAGTTCTAGTATTTTTGCTTGTATCTTTGCCAGTGTCTAGTCTCCTCTGTTTCCTCTATACTGTAAAGTCACTTTACACCCTGGGACCCAACCCAGGAACTTGTTTTTCGCACCTGTAATTACCTTTTAGACCACTTTAGGTTTAGTTCAGACCTCAAATCGACTATTCTATCCCTAAGGACCACCGAGTTAGTTATTTTCAGACGGACGTCACGTCCTTTGGGTGCAAACTAGAGACCCAACCCTTCTTCCTATACCGTTGGGTGAGGTCATAAGAACGGACCTTTTAGGGCACCTTCCTCTTCAGACCGTCCCATGTCAGGTACCACAACGTTTCTCAGTCTGTGCTAACTCGTTGAAGTGTCGTGTCGAATCGACTATCACTACGGACCACAACCAAAGAATCAAGACTACTTACGTGGTGTCTTTGCACTCTGACCCCCGAAGACGCCACCAGGTCACCGACTCGTAGGTTCGGGGGTTTTGTCCCTCAGGTCCAACGTAGGTACCAGTCTTTTAATCGGGTGTACGGTGTTGATTCGGGGCCCCGTCGGTTCATTTATTACTTATAAAAAATTTACACCCTAATCTCCTTACATGGTGATCTCCTTTGACTTGGACTCACTTTCCATGTATTCTTGAGACACTAGAAACGTCGAAGAGATTTTTAGATTTTAATCAGATGTATGTGCGTTCAGGTCACCAGTTGTAATGACTGTAAACCCACTAACGAAAGTCTCAAAAAGATACGTATATTTGGGAAATTTTTGAGAACATTTGTGAAAATTAAGATCTAAAATGGTTCAAATTTGTCGAATATGGGTGATTCTTTTATTTTGTTCGGGAAGTCGGTCCTACGAAGGACCTATAACAGTCCGTACGACTACCTTGTATGTCTCAGGACGGAGACTTATGGAAGATAATCTCCGGTGTGTACACTCGTGACTACGACCAGGTCTCGTTTCGGAGTCAACCACGACCTGAAGTTGTACCCACATAGAGTGTAAGTCATCACCATCCCTTCCGGACCCCGGGTTACGGTAATAGTCCGTCTTAAAAGGTAGCTTTTAATTACGTAAAACAAAAGAAAAGTCAATAAAAGATAAATAGAGGTCACTGGGACCAAATTTTTCTTCGCCACATTTAAAGGGAAAAGTTTATGAGAAATCCCCTTTCTTCTATTAACTGAAAACTTTTATGTGCTTCTCCCCCTCGAGACGAGTGGTTGTTGAACGACTGGATAAAACCCCAGAGACGGTCCCAATTCGAGGGTCCCTCCAACGTGTGACCCGGGTGTCGAACAGAACGAAGGGTGTATTCTCGTCTTAGTGTCGGATTCAATTGTTGGACACAAAAGAAAACGGGAGTTTATTGATGGTGTGAGTCTTCTGACCGGGGTCCACAACCGCAAGAAAAGGGGATGTAGTTGGGTACGAGACTGTGACCTACTTCCACGATGTTAAGGCAAGGTAGACTATCATCGACCTCAATCACGTCTGGGGTGTCAAAGGACCGAGTCAGGGTGTTCCGGTGGGGACGAAGTCTGCGGTTAATCTCCAACATCCCGGGGTCTAAGGGTTTTAGAGGTAGACTAACGAGACATTTAACTCCAGGGGTGTTGAACTCAGACTATTAGACAGTCTTACCGAGTGTCCTGGATCACTTTGGGAAGGAATGTAAATGGTCAAATAGTACTTTATACTATTTCATGTCGCCTCTGGTAGGTCCACGTTTCTACGCATCCCACCCTAGACCCCTTTCCGTGCCTCGAGGGTACAGGGGTGACCCACGTCAAGGGAGGGCCGTGACCGTGTACGACTCGTTGGGTCTTCGTAACACTTAGAAACCACTAAAATACTGTCGGAGTAGTGCATCCGTACTAACTAATAATTGAGGTGAAGGTTGTTGGACTTACAGGTAACTGTCTACTTGCCTACTTCTTCTACACCATGTATCTATGGTATCTTATGATGAGTCGGTATTTTTTCTTGCTTCATCTCAGTAAACGTCGCTGTACCTACCTGGATTCCAATAGTATGATTCACTTCCTTCAGTCTCTTTCTGTTTCTGGTATAGTGAATGGACACCTTAGTTTTTATGCTGGGTTTAGTTGGACGGATACTTTGTCTGAGTCTGTCTCTCTCCTCTGAACACCAACGGTTCCCCCTCCCCTAACCCTCTTCGTGCCTCACTCTCCGACCCTAATCGTCTACGTTCGATAATATGTCTCTTACCTATTCGTTGTCCCAGATGACATCTCGTGTCCCTCGATATAAGTTATAGGACACTATTTGGTATTACCTTTTCCTATGTTTTTTCTTACATACATACATATTGACTTAGTGAAACGACATGTCCTCTTTATTTGTGTTGTAACATTTAGTCAATATGCAATTAATTTTTTTACTGTGTGGAGATCGGGGGGGAAGTGAGAGGTTTCTTCCCCTCGGACCTCGACTATCAAAGTTCGAAGGTTAGCACCGAGACACAAAAGTCACAGGTCGAGGGAGAGGACCTCGAGAGGTCCTTGGGGGTGGGGGTGGGGTCTCGGTGGANTTTTTTTGAAGAAACGGGCCCCTTAAGGTCCCCAAAATCCTCGAGACACAGTCTTTGGTCCCCGTCTCTAGTTATGCATAAAGTCTTAGAGAATAAAGTGTGATCAGTTTCTTAGTTTGAAACATTCGAACCAATTATACTACTTTAGTTAGGAGCCTTGAGTGTCACAACTCTTAAGTTGAGATCTAGACCCCACTGGTGGGAGGGTCGAGATGGTTCACTTCAAGCCTATGTCGAACTAGTTCGACACATAGGACTGTGAAGGACCCACAGTCCGAGACCCCCTGATCTGAAACCCTCATGTCGCGACCTAGATTATATCAATGACTGGAGTCCGTGGGAGTGAGGTTGTTCCCACTTTTTCGGACTTCGAGTCGTGTAACACATGTCGGGGAAGTCATCTACGGAAACAGGGACTTCGAGACTCCTCGCTTTTGTGATAAGGAGGACGCCGACTCAACCCCTTGAAAGTACACCCTCCACTGTAATCGTGTCCTGTCTCCCCCGGACTTCCTTGTTCTTGTGAGGTCCGTCTCTTTACTGGGATCGTTCCGGGTCTCCGTATTCTCTTGACCACGTTTACTTTGTCAGGAGTGCACTCTGGTCACGTCCTGTACACACCGTTCCTACTCCCGACCTCCCCGCGGGTTCTCCTCCTCCCCGCGGGCTCTCCTTCTCCCCGATGTCTGACCCTCGTTTCCCCCTCCGATGTTTCACACCCACTAACTACGGTTCAAACAGAGGTTTCTTCTAGGCCTACGACCTCTTCTCGTAATCTTGGTCACTCTCAAAACTATATTTTCGTTAAAGTTGTTAGTTGTCATATCCCTGAAAGGACCACCAGGTGACCATTTCTTAGACGGAACATTATGTTCCCTGTACCCAAACTAATGACCAGTCCCTTGATACTAGGGTGTACGACGCCTCGTTGACTTGGGTACACGGTGTTACTTTCTAGGACGTACTGAGTTGCTTTTACGACAAATCGCTGACTCTGAGTTGTGTCGGCTTATTTATTATTTATAAAAAATTTCCAATTTTTTTTTTGTCACATCACTATGTGGGTCTTTCGGTCTAACTTTTATGAAAAATTTCTACGGTAAATGTCATTAGTTTTTAATGTACACTTTTTAGAGTTTTCAAAAATTCGGTAGTCACTTTCTGTTTTAAAATTTGTAGATAACTGTCATCTCTTGATGTGTAAATACCTACTCTTCTAAGTTAAAAGTTTTCGTGTTCAAGACAGGTCTAATTAGGGTTTTCAGTTACGGTAAAGTTAGTTTTAGGGTTGTCCAGTAAAGGTTCTTCAACTGTTCGACCAGTAATTCGAGCCTTCCTTAAATTTCCAAGTTTTACCGGTTTGTCAAGACGTATTATTTCCCTTCTAGAATGGTCTCGTTTGTAGTTCTAAATAATAGTTCTAGTAGTAATCCAGACACAAGGTCCGAGTCCCGACCTTTGAATCTCGTCTTCTCACGAGTCAGTGAGTCGACACCGGTGCGAAAAACGCTGGGGTACCTGACATCGAGGGGTCCGAGGAGACAGGCTTCTTAAGAGGTCCATCCTCATGACCTCACCCAACGGTATCTCCGGGGTCTTTTTTTGGGTCCGTACTCTAGACCCATGTCTGTCTACAAACTCTTTAGTTACTCCACCATTGTCTGAAAAGTCACTTACTACGATCTGGTCAACTATTAGGTGTACCGTTTTGTGTTTTAATTCACACAATATACCGTCAGTATTTCATACATAAAACGAAGTCAATAGAGAGTCGCTTATCGTCGTAGACATCACTGGGAAACAGTCAAAGACTTCCCTCGTCGGGGTGTGGGAGAGGAGCTCGGAGTTGGAGGGGGTCGAGTCCTACACCGGAACGGGGACAAGTCCTTTCTGACTCCAGCTTCGCAGACCGGTAGGAAGGTGACGGTAGAGAATTATGGACCGTAGAAGAGAGGAAGGGAGTGACGGAATAAAGAGGGGATGGTAAGTAAGAGAGTGAATGAGTAAATGCGTAAGTCCCATGTAAACTGTGGTAAAAGGAATCATGTAAAAAAGATAAAAAAATCTAAGGATTTACATGTATTCTAAACGGCAGAATTGGTACAAAATTTACATGTCAAGTAATCATAGTGTATGTAAGTATTACCACACGTTAACAGAAATTAAATAAATTTCTATTTATTTTTATAAAAAGTAAAAATTTATTTGATAAAGGTGTTGAATAGAGTAGCACATTTTGACTTTGAGACAAGGGTAGTGTGTTATTGAGAGACGGGACGTGAGGGGGGTCGGGACTGTGGGTAGGAGGATGAAAGACAGAGATACTAAAACTGGTCAGATTCTTGGAGTATTCCCCTAGTATTCCCCCAGGAGTATTCCCCTAGTATATCATACGGAAGAACACTGACCAAATAAAGTGAGTTATATTACAGGAATTCCAAGGAAGTACAACATCGTGTGTAGTCTTAAAGGACAAAATTCTGACTCATTATAAGGTAGTATGTCTAAGGGTCCACCGTGTCACCCTTTCCTAGACGGACGACTACTTCCGTTGTACCCAACCTAGGGACCCAGTCCTTCTGGAAGACCTCTTCCTTCATCGTTGGGTGAGGTCATAAGACCGGACCCTTTAGGGTACCTGTCTCTTCGGACAGTCCGATACTAGACACCTCAGGGTTTTCACGACCTGTACTGACTCGTTGATTTGTTGTCATAAGGTAACATCCATACCCGGTATAAAACAAAGAGGCAAGTAGGTAGTCACCCGTGGACCCAACGTAGGTACAAAATCAATAACACTTATTCCAAAGAATAAGTGAATAAAAATACTTGTATTTTTAATGGAGAACCTCTGGAACGAAAGGTAAGAAAATCCATACAGGGGGCTTCGTCTTAACGATCTAGTACACCATTAAGACAAAAATTAAAGAACTCCTAGACGGTAGGATAAAAGGTGTCACCGACGTGGTAAAATTTATGTAAGGGTAGTTGACACGTATTCCCAAACTTAAAGTGGTTGTGGAAAATAAAAGACCAAACAAAACTATCGTCGGTAGGATTACCCGCATTCCCCCATTTTAAATATGTAGTACGAATTGTGTCTCCTTTAAGGTTGATCTTATTTCTTGATTTCACTTTCGCTTCTGAAATTTTGAGAATTTCTTTTTTTATTATCCGTTCACAGAAATACTCAAGGTTCGTTCCTTCTTAAAGAATTGTGTGTATCTTTTACGTGTTTGAGTATTTCTTTTTATAATTATTTATAATGTACCTTTGATCTTACAAGACATACTCTTGCTGTGACTGTTCTACTTTTCTGTTTGGTACCTGATCTTTCACCGTAAACGTCCTACGCTCGGGTAGTCTCGAGATGTCGATTTTACGTGCTTCTTGGCGTGTAGTCGTTCTTTCCATACTGTGTCTTTCTACTTGTTTCCCAATCTTACTCGCTAAGTATCCTTCTCATTGGGTGTACCCGTTATTTCTACTTTTCCATGAGTCTGAATGGTCTTTTCGTTCGTCGTCTTCCTCTCATGTTGTTCCGCCGGAACATATGGGTCTCCTGTTCCGCTCCTACCGTCCGTCTAGGGAGACTCGCAGTCCTTCCCTGGTCCTTTCTTGAACGCGTACGAAACTTCTCGTGTAAATATAGTTCGTGGTAACGTCTAGCATAGTATTGGACACTACGACACCAAGACATTGGGCTTAACCCCAGACCGACGAGTGGCGAATTTTTCGTTACTTTTTCCGTTCCAACCACCTTTCCTTTCAAACGAAATAAAGTCTACAAGTCTACGACCGGTGAACCTCCCTCCCGTCTGTAGTCAGGTTTCCGACTGAGAGAGGTGACTGTTAGTCACATGTTCTCGAAAATATCTACCTGCCTCCCCGACGTACATCTTTCTCGTGTCAGACGAGAACTTTAACCAGCAACCACCAGACTGGTCGTAGTAGAACTAATAAAGTTCAGGTTAATTAGAAGTCAAGGTCCCAGCCACACAAAGGTAAAGAACTCCGGTTAAGAACCTTAACACCGTCGAGTACAGTACCGACCCCGAAGGGTCCACCGAGTCACCATTTCTTACCTCTGGACCCAAGTAAGGAACCAGACCTTTCTAGGGGACCTCTTCCTTTACCGTTGGGTGAGGTCAAAGGAACGGACTTTTTAGGGTTCCTGTCTCCTAAGACCACCCGATGTCAGGTACCTCAGTGTTTCTCGACCTGTGTTGAATAGTTGACTTACTATTGTTGTTTACAGTACCACTATCAGACGAGTAGCACATCGCTTGAGGAGGTAGACCACCCCCAAAGTCATAGATGGTCCGTCGAGTGTCTTATACCGGGTCTTATAATAGATATCGGGAACTCTTCCTTGATTTCCAGGAACAAATACGAATTACTGATTTGATTATAATAGAAAGGAAACAAAGACGTACAAGAGTGAAGAGACTACTTTGAATAAGAAACCGATTTATAAAGGTATCTGTTTTTCGTCGTCTCCCGTACCCTCACCCCGCCCATCTCTTGGTACCCCAGGATAAGGTAAAGTCAAGGTAGAGATTTATATATGAACTGTCAGTGTAACAGGCATGTGAGTAGTGGTGGAAGACCACTGGGGACTCTCGAACTTTACACCGAGTAGATTTGGTTCTTTAAGTATAGCCTAAACTTCTGAAACATACTTTCTTTATGATATCCCACAAAGTGATTGTATAACCAATATACAACTTTACCATATAATTTGTTTTTGTGCAATCATTCTAATTACAATAGTTAAACAAACATATATAAAAAATTACACCGTTGATCTTGTAAAAGTCAATGTATGTAGCGAGAGTAGACACCGAATTAATATAAAGATCATTGTTTCAGAGACACCTCTTTGAGACAACATTTGTGTTTCTCTGTACTAGTTTTACAATTAACAAGACAACAAACTTTACCGTTTTTAACCCCGTGTAATCACGGGTGACGGTCCTTTTGTTACTCTTCGTGTACAACGACCTTCTAAATTTGACACTCATTTTGGGTCCCATTGCACTTTCGGTGTCTTGTTAAGTCACATAGCAAATGTCCCTTCCTCTCCCCGCAAGTCTACTTCACTTTTCCATTTTACACCCGTCTTCTCTGCATTGGTCCAGGACGACTCACTGGCCGGGACCTTTCTCCTGTCCTCCCGCTCGGCATGTGTGTCTCTGCTACGTGGGTCTTGTCGAAGAAACTCAAATTTTTGGTTCACACGCTCCGTTTACACCGATTCACGGTTGAAAACAGTTTATCAGTAGGTTAGACTCACCACCGGGAGGCTGGAGATACGATACGATAAGAGATGCACAGACGCACGATTTTTATTAAGTAGTAAAAAATTTCTGTACCAGCACTTCTCTAAACATAGAGTACGTCTCCCCAAACCTGAAATAAGAAAACCAGTTACAAGTCTTCGGTATCTTCCCAAAATTTGTCCCATGTTCTAAAGGAAAACCTCCTTCGTAAAACCGTCGGAGTAAAATCCAAGTGGGTCAGGTCGACTATTTTCAGTTCTTTTTCTAAAGTAACGAAGACTGTGTATGAAAAGTTGAACAAATTTGTCGACAGACCCCTCCGGAATGTTTATCGACACTTCTCTTCTCTCCACTTTTCGTTTCCTCTTTTCCTTTCTATGTTCGTAGACTTACGTCTCAAGGTTTCTTATCGTTCTTCTCTACATCCCTTGTTCCATATTCCTTCCAACTCTTCACGAACGTTTACTCTGAGAGTTGGTCCCGACTTGTAAGAACTTTTGCTCTACAAGTCGATTCTTAGGAGACAAACAAGGGCACCCTTTTCTTGTAAAGAACGTGTATTCCTACAAAGAGACTAAGGAGTTTTCCTTGTCTGGGTCCCTGTTTTGCCTAAGATTCAACTATTCCTTCAAGGGGGTTTGTTTCAGAATCGACGTCATTTATTCCATTTCCAATAGAACGGGGCGCGGACACGTGACATATCAGCGACTTAATACCACAAACCGTTGAACGCGACATCCAACAACACGTTTCCTATATTTCATTTCGTCGACATTCTTCGTTCCTCAATTTCATTTTTTTAAGTTTGGTGAGACGTCACAACCACAAAGTAAGACAGCGGTCGTTCTCTATTCTTTCGGAAGAAGTCACTAGTTACGTTTCTTTATCTCCTTTTGTTGTCTAACCCTTTCTGATCTCCAGAGAAGTTCTTTTAATCTCTATGGTTCCCTTGTAAAGTACGTTTCTACCCGAGTTATTTCCTGTCTTTACCATACCTGGATTGTCTTCGTCTTCTATAATTCTTCTCCACCGTTCTTATGTGTCTTCTTGACATGTTTTTTCTAGAAGTGCTGGGTCTATCAGTACTACTACACTAGTGATTAGATCTTGGTCTGTAGAACCTTACACTTCAGTTCTCCCGGAATCTTTCGTAGTGATGCTTGTTTCGATCACCTCCACTACCTTAAGGTCAACTCGACAAAGTTTAGGACTTTCTACTACGACACTTTCACGACGTGAGTTATACGGTCGTGTAAACCTTTTGAGTCGTCACCGGTGTCCTGACCTTTTC